>JARBJD010000019.1:0-489169 GCA_033064195.1 Blattamonas nauphoetae
CTAGTGAATCTTGTTCTTATCTAGACACTTGTACATGAAATTGTAGATGAAATTCAAGATGCAAGAACTTCGCATTGTCGAGTGTGGATGCACCAGCCTGTACGCAGACATGTCTTGCACGATGCTTTCTCTCTTATCTTCGATCGATGTGAAGTTGCATCTCATTGATCTGTCTTCTAAAATCCTTTCATCTCATTTGCTTCGGAGTGTTCTCTCTTCTCATTGCAGATTATTGATTGAGTTGTATTTCTCAGTGTTCGTTCATCATATCAATGGCAACTCCCATTCAAGTTGGTCTTACAGAACTATTTCTTTTCAACTTTGTTTCCAACCTTCATTGCTTCTATTCGATCATTCATGAATGATGTCTGAAATAGTTCAAATCCTGCATGTCTGAAGAACATATCACACTCTTCACATCATCAATGAAGTGATGGCAATAGTCGATGAGGAACCACAGATGAGTATGTCGAAAAGACATATAGCGATCGTGAGTGCTCAAGAGTTGAGTCAGCTTCCGTTGTTTGTCATCGATCTTCAATCCATGTTTCTTCATCGATGAATATGTCTTCTCAATGTTTTCTTCTGTCGTATTGATAACGATGTTTCTGAAGATTGGTGGGAAATTTATGAACTCATTAATGTACTTTCATCGATGTGTCCTTTCAGTTCTGTGCCGAACAATGTCTTCTGATTTTTGTCTTCGATAATCTTACGGCATTCTTTATCTCCTGTTGCGGTGAATAAAGCATCGTCTGGCATGTACATTCTGTGATTCGATATATGGATTGTTCTTGTTCTTGATTGATGAAAGCTTGCTTGGATAGAGGAATTAAAGTCAACACCACAGACGTGAGTCATTTTATGTTCTGTATCAAGTGGAACAACTTTTCCATCTTCATATGTAGAAGTGATTGATTAGTGTCACGTCTTTGATGTTCTGTCGATGTTGAACATTCGATAATCCACCAGTCACTGCTGCTCTCAACTTGATATCTGTTTGCTCATGTGTCAGAGTCATAGGTAATGATTTCCAGATGCAATACTTCTTAAGTTGAATTCTCAATCGTGTGAGATGTTTACTTTGTCTGACTTGTAGGTGTTGCAGTAATCGCAGCAGATCTTCGTTCTCTTTAGATGTCCTTTCGATTGTCGATTCGATCCAACGTTAGTCGTACTGCTTGTGTGAAGTGGCTTGCATATATAGCACACTCTCTTGCACTGTTGAACAAACCAGTCGTAATCCGCTTCAGTGACATTTTTGTCAGTACTGCGATGAGCTTTCTGGTCTTGATAGATGTACGATGCAACTTTGTACTTCAGTATTGCTTGGTGATTTTCTCCAGATTGATCCACTCCATTGAAATCATCATCGATATCAAAGTCCTTGTAGGCACACGCATGTTGATTGCTGAGCGTTGGCTGACAATGAGAGATTGTGCAACATATCCACTTTGTATTGGAAGTTCAGATCAATCAGATTGTCAGAGGTGCAATCATACATTCGACATCTCTGATGTTGTAGAATTTCAGATACTCCCAACGGTTCTTGAATCCTTGTTTGTTTCAATCATCAAATTTAATTTGTAATCATCGGACATTTCACTGTTGTTCAGACTGGAATAGAATTCATGTTGGAGAATGGTTCTTGTTTGCTCAACACTGTGTTGTAGTCTGATGAATCAAATGACTCGTATGCAAGAATGATTTCTGGAGTGTTGTATTTCCTCAAAGGCTTTGACTGCATTATCAATGTCATTGGTCCTGTGTACGACATCATGTCTATGAATCGAAATTACCTGTTGCGTCTTCTCGTGTCTAATCAATACTTGTTTGTACTTTGTTTGGATCAGAAGCTCACTTTCCAATCCTTGTCAACGAGATCACGGAAGATGAGATTGATGTCAAATCTGGAACTGTTAGAACCCAATCACACTGACTTCATTCTGAGAGGGTATTTCAGGATCTTCATACATGTTGTCATCTCGTACTGTCTCAGCATATTTGAAGAGTTCTCTGATCCACTGCTTCACAAAGTCCTTTCCATCTCGAAGATCAAAGTAGATTGACTTCACTCCTGATTTTGTTTTGATTGATGATGCAACGGAGAGAGGCTTCAGATGAGAAATCAACTGAGTATTGTCATCAGAGAACAAGTTGTCAAGAATGAGATCTTCCATCGTTTCGAAATCGTATGTGATGTAGTATTGTGTTGGTTTGAATTCGTCTTGTCTTTTTGTATGCCATCAGAAATTCAAATGTTCGATTGTTGAGAATATGTGGAACGTATGGTCTTGGTGTCTTGTCAAGTGAGATCTTCTTCACATGTTTTCCATCAAGTTCTTTGCACTCTCTGAGATGCTTCTCAAAATCTCTGCTGTGTTTTATTCTTCACTTGGAATCCTCTAGACTGACAATATGGACAGAGTTTGTATCCAGTGATTTTCTCAGGATCCACAATAAACATCACATGGACGAGAGTTGCCGTCAGTGGAATCATCAGAATGGGAAGAACTCTTGCATCATCATTGTCGTTGATGTACGATTGACTGAGGAAGTATCGTTTCTTGTCTTCGTCGTATTCATAAATGTGAACTGTGATGTTGAATTGAATCATCGCTTTCTCAATGTCATGCAATATCAAATCCAGGATAATTCTGAAGATGTGGGGTCAATTGTCGAGATTGGAGATGAGGTAGGATTCATCCATTGTGCGAACAATCTGTAGAGGAACGCTACTGTTCCTCATATTGATTGATATTTTCTTACCTTGAACTTCAGGAAGTGTGAGGAATGAAAGAGCTTGAAAGAAGCAGATATTGTACTCAGAATCATGTACCGAACATTCCTCGTTTTGATGTGTCACGGGCCGGAAGCTCTTCGATGTGTTCTCCAGTTCTGGTCTGAAGTCATTGTATGTTGTCTCATCTTTGTCTTTCTCTCGATGATCTTTCCAAAGTCAATACTAATCTTGAATGGATGATCTTTCTCTTTGTCGAACACTGCTTTAATGAAGGTTGTGATTTCCTCGACATTCTTCAGATGATTGGGAAGTACAGCTGATATGGTTTCATTGTCTCAACCCTCGACCTCATTCTTTTTGAACTTCCTTCGTGCATTCATGAGACAAGAATTGAATGCTGCTTTGTCTCTGTCGCTAATAATATGCATTCTTCAAATCCCTCAAATGTCTGCACTTCTCTCTTTTCCATTTGTTCATTTTCTTCTGAATGATCAACAGATTCTTCATCCAATGATCCATCAGCTTCTCTTCAATTGATTTCAGTTTCCACGTCATTTTGAACACTTGCTTTTTCAGTTCATCTTTGTTCACTCTTGGATTTTCTTTCATGATTTGCATTCTTGCTTTGCTGTCTTCTTCATTCATCATTACATTGTTATTGTGCTCTTCCAGTTTGTGAATAAAATCATCAATCTGATAGTTGGTAATATTCTTTATTTCTCCTTCAAAATGGAGATCTGGATTCTTGAGCATTGACAGGAGATATGCACGACGATGTTGGTAGTTTCTAATGTTTGGATTATATGTTCGATCATAGCCATGTTCATCCTTGAATTCAAAGGTGGTGTTTGGAAATAGTGTTCTAATTTTCGTGATGCTGTCTGTGACAAATTTCAATGTCGCCGCCATTTACTACAAATTAAAAAATCCGAAAATAAAAAAAGTTGAGCGTTTATTTCTGTTTTCTCTGATGGGGCTTTATCGTTGCCTTTAGCCAGGAATCAAGTCTAATTCTGAACACTTCACTTCCGCCAATCTCGATATGTGAATGGAACCAGAACTTTGGTGTACTCACCTACGAGCTCACAATTATATTTCTTCAGTTCATTTTCGACGAATGATTGAGTGTAATGTCGACGTTTCGCTAAGTGAGGTCTGTTTCCTGATTCCACAACTTTGGTTTTATTCTCCATTCAACTCCCTCATGAACATACGTCACCGGCACATTATTTCTGAGATACTCAGAGACTAGCGAACAGTTCTCTTCTCTCATTGATTCAATTAATGCATGTTCTGAACATACTCGACGTCTTTCGTTGTACATCTCAGTTGGATTCATTTAATACAAATTAAAATTCAAAATAAATTTTCATTCGTGATTTTATCATTTGAGATCTTCCTCGACTTCAATTCTGTCATCGATGGGTTCGATCAGTCTTGTTTGATCAGAGAAAGTACTTCAATGGGATATGATCATCCCTTCTCGTTCCTGACGTCTCTTTACTGTTTGATTTAGGTGTGTTACGCTCTCTTTCTTTTTGACATCTCATTCTTGTTCTCGATCATCGACTTTTTCTTCTCCTCTCTCATTTAGGTACATCACATTGTTTTATGAACGGTGGTTTCATTCCCGACTTGTTTTGAACAGGTTTGCTCCATTTTGAATTCATTCTTTCCTAAAACTTACTTATGTACCAACGCCGATCAAACCGGAAAGTGACCTTCAGATCTGGTCGACCACTGCTTATTATCTCTCAAATGGATGTTTCCTTCTGACAAATAACTTGTTTGCTCTTCTTTTTGATCATCTCTTTTAAATTTCTTTCCGACCTCTCACCAACTGATCCTCTCGACGTCGATGAACTATCGCGTCTTACTTTCGAAAGTGACTTTCACCGAAGATTTTTTACTTGTTTGTTCTCTTTTTGTTTATTCTTTTCCTAAGACTCATTCTTGTACCGTCATTTTCACTTCACCTTTTGTCTTCTCTTTTCTCTCTCACTTCACTCTTGGATTTTCATTGTCACTTCATTCTTATTTTCTCTTCATTGTCTCTCACTTTTTCAAAATTAAAGTTTGACATGAGTTCTAAACTTTTGATCAACTTTTTGGTGCTCGAAATTTCTCGATCGATCGTCGATTTTGATTCAGAAGGTACGCCGCTTTGTTTTACTTTCTATTGACCTTGAATTCATGTTCTCCCTCTTTTGACTTTCTCATTTGTTCTCTTCTCTTTTGATAAAACTCATTCTCGGACTCGATTTGGCTCTTTTCAGTCTTCTTCATTCAGGTACAGTACAGTGTTTTGGGCTCTGATCAATGTGGATCCGACTGGAGATTAACCGGTTTGTTCACTTTCTTTGCTCATTCTTTCCTAAAACAAGTAGTGTACCAGATCAAACGATCAAAACAGTCACCTTCGAATTGGGTACACGATCGCGCTTTATCGTTCACTGAATGTGGAAATCAAAAATGAAACCGGTATGCTCACGCTTTATTATTCGTTCACTTTTTAAAACCCATAGTTCACTCGATATCAATGATCCTCACATCTGAGGTACAGTATGGTGTTTTAGACTTCGAAAGAATGTGTCACTGAAGGATTGAAACTGGTATCCTCTGTTTCCACATTCATTCTTTCTTAAAATCAATTTGTGTACCAGATAAAGTGGACTGAAGAGTGACCATCCAATCGAGTGAAGCGTTGCTGTTTATGGTCGCAAAGGATGTCTCACAACTGGAACCAAACTGGTATTCTCTTGTTTTTATTTATCTAATTCTAAAATTCAATTATGAACACAATAGAAACAATCCACAGTGCCCGCTCGAAATTAAGTTCACAATTATGTTTTAAGATTCACAAGTATGTTTTCTAAACTCAGTTCACATGGATTAGACTACATTGGTTTCGTTCGCGCATAAAATCATTTTGTAACCTTGATCTCGTCGTTTTTACTCTCCTCGTTTCTTTCATTCCTCACTTCACTTTATTGTTTGATTGCCACTTCATTCACTTTTGTTTGCTCTTTGTTTGTGAAATTTCGATTCACGCGATCATAAAACTCATTTCTGAACCAGGATCTCGTTGGTTTTGATCTTCTCGTTTCTTTCGTCCCTCACTTCACTTTATCGCTTGATTCTCACTTCATTCACTTTTGTTTTGCTCTTTTATGCGAAATTTCGATGAACGTTCATAAAACACATTAGTGTACCTCAATTCTCACTTCATCCACTTCACCATTCACTATTGTACTTGCTCACTTCATTGTACCTTGTTTCAATCTCTTTTTGTCAAATTAAGCAAAAGTCAAAACAATGAAGACATAATGATGTGCGCGTGAGGTGTGAACGACGGAAAAAGGGTTGTGAAATGAGGTAAATGAGAAATTCTTATGAACAGATAAGTGGTGAAATGGAACAAGAAAGATGAGTGATACAATGTGCTGAAATGAGTTTTGTTAAAACAAACATACGGACAAGATATGGGGAAAAGACGTAAAATCAACTTTATAGAAAAGTACCGAACAAAGTGTTAAAAATTCAGCCTCCCTCCTCAGAACGTGAGAAAGGGAGGATGATATGTGAAAACACATACAAAATGACGGTGACTGAAAGTGAGGTGAAAATGTGGTGAATCAAAGGTGTGTGCAAAAGAGGACTAATGAAGTGGGAAAACAGGAAATCTCAAAAGCGTCGCTAGGACGCGAATGCGAAGAATTTAGAAGATCTAACGTTAAAATGAAAATTGGCAAAAGTGTCCGAAGGATCGTGACGTGAAAAGGTTCATACCTAAAGTCGCCAGAAGGCGTTCTTATCCAATCTAACACAAAAGGCGTCATAAGAGGACGATTCCTGAGCGAAGATGATGGAAGACAGGGTCCATACCTTATCTCGAAAATTTCGACTCGTAAAAATCCTCAATGGGTCGGATCAAACTTTTTCCAAAAGTGTTTTTATCGCGAATCTCACCTTTCAAAATCGATTTTGTAATTTTAGAAGATGTTTGAGGTGAATTTGAGACATAAAGTAGTGGTTAGTAGCGAAATCTGAAAATCGACTTTTGGTCCATTTTTGACCACTGTTCGGTACGTAGCTCCACGAATTCTCAACCGATTTTCATCGGGATTGTTTTGATCGACGACTCACATCGTCCCCGACATTTTAGAATTTTTTCGATTTTTTCGAAGTGGTTCTCAAGTTGGATTCACTTTGTTCGAGTTCAAAAGTGAAAAACATCGAAAAAAGTGACAACATTTTGGAATATATCAAAAATTTGCTTCAAAATTGTCGCTTAAAATGAGGTCAAAATATTGGACATATTTTTGGAATTTAGGTCAAATATTGGCATCATTGAAATGGCCTAAATTCCTTTTAATACAAGATTTAGAAATGGTCAATCGGAATTGACTTTTCGTTTCTGATTTCAACGACTATTTCAATCTGGTTCCCAAATCGTCTTGGCTTGGGTCCGAATGTCCTGCCTGTCCTGTCCTTTAGGACAGCCAAAAAGAGGAGGACAATTTGGATAAAAATATCGATGACAAGAATTGAACTAGTGACTTGCTTCGAGTGTGAGGAAAAACCCGAAATGAAAAATGAGGAAAGGTCCGTGACAATAATGCATATTTTCTGTTTTAGAATCATTTCAATACTGTCTTTTCACACTCTTTTGATGAAAAATGCGAAAATTGTCCAAAAGCAGTCGATCAGCCCACCATAGGACAATCATAGGACAATCCTAAATCGGGCTCAAACCATAGGACATGAGAGGTATTCGACACCTTCACAATACTTGCGTCTCAATTTCACAATAAAATCGAGGGAGGACAATTGTCCTGTCATGTCCTATCGTGTCCTATGGTGGCCTGATCTGTCCTATCAAACCATCATACAGTCCTTTCCAAAAAGTTGATCAGGTGTTTCAAAAAGATGGTTGATCGAGTTGATACCCTCGCCCACAATACTGATTTTTCTCTCCTGACCACTTTCCACCCCTGACTCATCTCTCGTTTTAGAATACCTAGATGGACAGATAGTGACAAAAGATGGTCTGTCTTATTTTCGCAAAACATGTGCACATTTTGTCGAGATTTTCTGACCACTTTTTCATTCCAGATTTTGCTCTCATTATTCATCTTTCTCTCCAGCAGAACAAAATTCTTAATTAACACACAATATTATTCGGTACCCCGCATTTTCCCCACTGCCACAGTTGTATTGTCTGACCCGTCGATCACAAACATTCAGGGTCGACAATTTGACGTGTATGCGAGTTTATGGATTTTTCACGTCATTCATAATCTCAATCTCAGTCTATAGATCCTGGTACGAAAAACTATCTGGTAGTAGAAGGGACTATCAGCTCAAAATCAATCACGAAACCATCGATCTGATTGTCTCTCTCCACTGGATAGTAATCTGACTTTCACGAGTGTTCTATCTTACTCTTATCATCTTAGGCATTTATCTCAACTTGTTCCTGCAAATTGATCAGTTGTTCACAACTTCAAGATCGGAGCTGTTCACACCATCAGAACACTGCTAATATCTCTCTGTAGACTCGATCACATCTTCTATGCATTTATCCTCTTCTCGAATTCTCTCATCTCGCTTTGTGTCGATGTTTCAATCCGTAGTGATGTCACAACATCCATTTCGTCAATCTCAGATGTTATGTCAGAGAATACAACTGTGGCAGTGGGGAAAATGCGGGGTACCGAATAATATTGTGTGTTAATTAAGAATTTTGTTCTGCTGGAGAGAAAGATGAATAATGAGAGCAAAATCTGGAATGAAAAAAGTGGTCAGAAAATCTCGACAAAATGTGCACATGTTTTGCGAAAAATAAGACAGACCATCTTTTTTGTCACTATCTGTCCATCTAGGTATTCTAAAACGAGAGATGAGTCAGGGGTGGAAAGTGGTCAGGAGAGAAAAATCAGTATTGTGGGCGAGGGTATCAACTCGATCAACCATCTTTTTGAAACACCTGATCAACTTTTTGGAAAGGACTGTATTTGTCTTTTGCCCCTCAAATCAACGAAATGACACTTTCATCAAAGCACCTGTGTGCTTTTTTCTAGTTATTATCGTCATTTTTATATCACTCTTCTTTTAAAGACATTGGACATCGTCATTTGGGATGACGTCGACATGATCGAACAGAACGGTTACATTCAATAAAGAAGACATCTGTCTGCTCTGTTTTTTGCTCTATTCTCTACTTTCCCTCCGTTTCAGATTTCAGTGCGAATCAAACTCGTTTTCACAGAATATTTCTGACGGGATGAGGACAAAGAGGGAAGAGTGATATCTTTCATGAAAATACTGAAGTCTAAGTTCATTGTCTGCTCTTCTCTTATTTATCTCTCACTGATTTCCCTCTAACTTCTTTTCAAGGCCTTGGATCACAGGATCAGGGTTCAGTCAGACACGATCAAACTGAACTGAAATACGAGAAGTTGAATGGACCAGTGTGCTCTCTCTTTACCTAGTATTCTCTTTTGTCCTTTCTTCTGCTCATTTAGTGCATGTTGACATCGTCTTCACTGGGACATGTGAAGTCCTGAAGAAGATGTAAGACAGCAACAGGAACATCTTCCAGTATTCTTTCTGCTTGTTTTTTATCCTCCGTTTGGCCAGATTCTCTTATTTGTCTGCAGGCAGAACTCGTGATCGACATCTAGTCTGAAGAAACGAAAGATACAAACAGCTGATGCTCACCATGACATCAATTGTGGATATTTGGGTCCGGACTAGCTTTATCGAGCATTGCCAACACACTTTACAACATCTCTATTTCGTTTCAAGGTTGTACGAACACACATTCCATCCATACCAATCGTTCACATATCTCATCCTGATAGCCTGCCCTTTTAAAGAATCTGTCGATGAATGGACGATATTATTGATTGAAAATACACTGGAAGTCATGATTGAACCAGACAAAATGAAGGGAAGCGAAGATCCCACCACCGAACTTGATGGGGACGATGCAGACCTAGCAGGAGGAAATGGAGGTGCACATGCGAGGCTGGGCTTCATGAAGATGATTTCCCTCGAATTTTCATGGAAGGAAAATGCCATGTTTTCTGTTTAGTGGCTCCAACGTCTGACACCCTTCGCCAAACGAAAGGTACAGGAAACTCATTAAGAAATAAAGGAATAGCTACTCTTCCCTCAGAGTTCAATTGTGCTGGGGAGGATGATGACAACGGTCATCGTGGATCTTCTGAACGATGAAATGACAACAGAGGGGCTGAACGCAATCATCGCCAAACTGGATAAGAACGTTATGTCAATGCAAGAAAGCCTACATCATACGCAGTTTTGGATCAAAGAACAAAAGATTTCAGCTATTTGAGTTATTCGCATGGAGAATCCACTCACAAAGGAAACAGTCACCTATTGTGAAGAACACATCGCACCGATCGAAGCAGGTGATTCTTCCGATCATATTCTGCTTTTTTTTGTGAGAGTGACAGGAGCGAGCATCTTGTTCTTCTTTGTGACCACCAAAAACGAAGAAGATTTTTGTTGTGACAGGGTTGATTTTGAAGAGGAATTCGACGCAGCTATCGGATGTGGTTCTCATCCACGACCTTTTTGAACAGCTGGCGCACGGATCATCGCCACAAGTCTCTGCCAAAAAGAGATCAAGGTCGATCCAAACGTCGACGACCGCCTCGTGTTGGATGACAATCTCGAAGACACTAATAACTGCAGACAGCAACAGCTCCGTCAAATCAGCAATACAAACTTCACTAGCCCACTCGCCCAGCTTGTTCAGACGTAGGGTCTCCTCAACACCAACCATCCGTGTTTGCACATGCCTCTCTCGCTCCACTCCACTCCCCACGTGCTCCCCTCGCAACAGCTCACTCTCTACATGCTCCCCTCGCAACAGCTCACTCTCCACATGCTCCCCTCGCAACAGCTCACTCTCCACATGCTCCCCTCGCAACAGCTCACTCTCCACATGCTCCCCTCGCAACAGCTCACTCTCCACATGCTCCCCTCGCAACAGCTCACTCTCCACATGCTCCCCTCGCAACAGCTCACTCTCCACATGCTCCCCTCGCAACAGCTCACTCTCTTCACTAACTTTCACATTTTGACGTCTCTGGTTCATTTTAATCTTCTTGATAATTCTATGTTCTTCATTCTGTCGACATCTCCATCATTTCTACCTCATATCTCGAAGATGTTCTCTTTGTGGTCAGTTTTGGATACTCTGCACCTCTTTGACTTGATCGAACCTTCATTATTCTTATTTATCATGATCACACCTGAGTCGCCTTTTTTGCTTCCGATTCACTCAAAATGAACGTAGAAATACACTATGAGTATACCTGTCTGACTTGACATGACAGACCTGTTTTTTAGAAAATGCGTTGACTGCCATGACATTGGACTTTTTGTTTGTGGGTTCGAGATCTTTTCTCATTTCATTGACTAAGACGATAATCAGGTCAATTCGAAGTTGAACCGACAGTTCCGTGTCGTTAATCCAGGTTGCCGTGGTTTGTGCTGACATTTGCTGCCTTCTGGCGTATTTCTGAAGCATTTTCTGAGAATCATGGGATGATCCTGATCCACATGTTGAAAAGGCACTATATGGTCTTCTGTCGGATTTCTAAGATTATCCATTGTCCATCAATGCATTGTGAATTGGAACTTAACACAATCTCATCCTGGTTTCGACAATCGAACTTTTGATGACTACCCGTGTCTATTCGACGAGATTTGAATGATTTTGTTTGCCATTTTCCTGTTCACAGCATGCTCATGGAAACCTTCCAGATTCTGGTCATTACTCTCACACCGATCGCAAATCGGATCCCAGTCATGTGAATTCTGTCATTTACCGACAAAGAACAGAACCACACGACACAAATTTGCTTTTTTTCTCAAATGCACACAGAATCGACACCATTTCTTTTTCAAAGCAGACTTAAATTTGTTCAATCCCCATTCCACACGTGCTTTTGACAAATCATCATCCTCGATTCTTGAATTTGCTCGTTTATTCGTCTGACAGTTCATTCAACCGTCATTCTCTTGATCTGAATGCTCTCTTGACGACTTTTCTTCATCATTTTCCCGTTAATCAGCCTGTTCTTTCTCAGAACAACGAATCTCATTATCTAACCAAAAACCAGTGATATCTGCAGGAGAACAGGGATTCAAACCAAATTCCTGCTTTTTCAGCGGTATATCGCTTTTTTCATCTTTCATCTTCTTTAGAGTCCATATTTCTCCTCCTCACCGTGTCAACGTTGGTTTTTGCTTCATATAGTTCAGTGAACCGACTTAGACTCTTCAATGATGTAAAAGCGATTGTTGTGATCCAACCAAACCATCTCTCTTGTCCCTACAATCTTGATCCGACTTTCACATGCATGAATCATCAACCTCCTTTTTGGCATCTTCTTTGAGATATATCTCGACAAACGGTCTTTTTATGTCTGTTTTAACAGTGCTTGTTCCACTTCAGGAGTTTTAAAATCACATTCCATCATCATTCCAGTGTTATTTTCAATTTGTCATCATGCACAACCGCATCTGTTTCCACTGGAACAGCTTTCTAAAATCGAAGGAAAATAGCATTTTAACAAGGTTCCCACGACCCAGGGTACAATCCGAGAGCCTGACAAGATCTAAGTGTGATCAAATCCCATAGACCCAAATTAATGACATTTTGACATCCCAAAAAACTCTGTCACACAGGTATAACTATGAGTCGCACAAATTACAAATTACATTGGATATACTCATCTACATGCTTTTTTGAACAGAACCCTCTAGGCGCCTAATTAAGCGCCAAAAACCCGTGTCCTATCGTAGGACACGGGTTTTTGGGGGAGGACATGCCGACCCAAGCCAAAAATCGTCTACTATACTACTGCTGGCTCGATGTCTGGTGGCTGAAAATCTGCTGGATCCATTGTACATTAGGGCCGATCTATCCATCCTGCGTATGCCACTACCTCTTTTCGAAGCTATTTTAACCATGTTCCAGTTTCTCTCAATTCTTTTTCCTGCTTTAATCATTCCCTTTCACCTTCTGACATCATCAACCAACCATTGATCATTTTCTCCATTGTGTCCAGCTTTGATGAACAAGATGCCGTTAGCGTTTGTGCTGACTTCTAGATCATTGCCAATATTGCTCCCTTAACTCCATTCATCTTATATCAAAATGAATTTGTCCATGCAACGTTCATTTTCTCTCATTCATCCTGACGTGATTTTTATTCTTCTCTGTTGTCATAGAATCCAGAACCTCTCATTCTCCCTCCTCTTATCCCTGTGATTGTCTAAACAAGCGATTGGTCTCATTATCTCTAAACAGGTGCACACCAATGCCGTTCAACCAGCCGAGCCGATCACAACACCACAATTCTCTGCTTCCGCATCTCCTGTGACGACACCGTCAATAATAATTCCCAACCCCCAATCTTCGGAACGGTTGGGCTGGGACACTGCCCTTTACCCCGTCAACAAAGCGGGACAAAATCAGAACACTCCCTGTGCTCGTCGTGACCGATCAGCCAGGACTCCCAATCCCTGGTATTCGGGAGACGTGCGACCAAACAATGTACTTCAACCTGTCGAAGGGGAGGAAATCATTCAATTCGTTACCTTCGCTATACCAGTCAAATATCCAGATTCACCCTCTCGCCGCGACTCATCGTCCTCTGGATACATTCATAGTTCACAAACGAGGAAAGAAGCCCCAAACATCATTCCAAATTGGGAAAGGTATCAAACGGACGATACAAATATACAATTGGTGCACCATCGCTCTTCCAAAACGAATCTCTAGACGAACAAGACACTACGTGTGAATGCCGCTGCTTTTTGTGCGTTCACCCGCCTTCGATCCCTTCGAGTGAACCTGCTTCCCATCCCAACACTTCCCCTTCACCGATCTCCACGCTCGATGCGTCACTCATTTATCCACATCAGCACTAACTCCGACTTCTTGGTTACCTGAAGACGATGCCGAGGACAGTTCTGAGGACATGGGTGACAATCCTTATAAAATGGAGAATGAATCGTCTTCACACCAAAACATCCCGACGCCGTCGATAACGATTCACAATCAACATAATTTGTTCATCTGAAAGCGAAGAGACGATCGATCTTGCATTCACTTCCGTCTGTAGTCGCACACACCGACGGAGTACTTCGTGGCCGTAGTGCAGGTCACTTCCATCAATCAATGGAACCTGTCATCCTTCGCCTGGTTCAGAGGAGGATTATTTGCACAACGGCAACGATCTCGACGTGTCACGTCCTACTTCGCCCTCGCCTCTGCCTCCTTCTCCCACAATCGATATTTCATCACCGTGGATGGAGAGTTCTCGTTCAAATAATTTGAGAATGTTGGGAGACGATGATACCCTTCATCTAATCGACGGAGAGCAACACCATCGATTACCTCTCGTCACTTTTCCTGTCCTTCAATCCACACATCCCCTGGCTATCGCTCTTCCTTACGATGTGCCCGCCACGTCGTGTCCTCAACCATACCCAGCAGGCCAAGTTGCAGGGGCTGCTCCTGTTCAATCTGCCGTCGTTGTCAAAATAGAAGAACTGACTCCAACTCCCCCCTTCTCCATTCCTGCTTCATCTACAGTGAATGTGAACAAAGAGATGCGGTCAGCTGAGCCCCAACAGTATCAGCCATCATAGAATTCTCTCTGATTCACGTGGGAGTCGCTTCTATTGGGCGTTTGTTCAGGACTGTTCTATTTCATGGTTCCACCTTGTCTTCAGGCGCGGTGTATAACATAAATCATTTTCGTTAGGAAGTATCTGGCCTTGATGAATTTCAGTGGTGGATTAATCGACTCCAGGGCAGAATGTTGACGGATTTCAATCGTCACCGATCTTTCCCAACTTGTCAATCCAAGAGGTTCTTTAACGCTTCTTTTTAAGAGTGTCGGATTGATCAACCCAAAGTGACTAATTCTCCAAATCCTCACTCAACTTCTCAGCTTTTTGCCCTCTTTTCTCCACAACCAGCCATCCGTTTTGAATCACATCAAATGCATTGTGATCGTGTGGATCTCGACAAAAGCTGCTCAAAAAATTAAAGATCTTTTTTTCTAAGTATTTTTTGTCGAGAAAAATATGGGTTTTTTTCGATTTTCCCAAATACCCAGAATTTTTTCTCAATTTTAACTTTAAAATGGGACACGAAGAAAAATTGTATTCTGATATTGCATTCTGCTTCCTGTTTTGTTGAATCTTCATCATCTCAGTTTTGTACTCTCATCTTGTTTCAGTTGGGTGCTTTTGGGTGCAACTGTCTTTGATTGCATCACCCACTTCACTGGAATTATTGAGCAAAAAACAATCATCAACCGAGAGTGAAACGTGAAAAGTCCTCTTTCCAGAGAAGAAAAGGGAAATATGGTTATCTACGAGATCTAACCGATTCATCGCCACTCAGTACGAAGGAGTGTTTATCGAAACATTTCTGTGAAGTACCACATCAATCTCTGAAGGTGGAAGGCAAAGTTGTCCACGATTAAACGGGGATGAGAAGAAATTCACGTTCAAGTTGCAAGGGACATCCATGAGGTTGTCAGGACATAAAACTCTCTTTTCCAACGATGAGATGGTAAAAAAGTGGAGGATAAGAATCGATCATCGTTACAATCTGGACGACATACACTCCATTGACGATACGTCCATTGGTCCTCTTCATGTCATCGAATGCTCAGACCTGATCGTTCAATTCATCTCTGTATGTCCAATTTGTTTTCATTTATCTACTGAAAGGCACAAGGGTTGCATGATTTCTCCAACTTCATATCATTTGGAACGAAAGCACAATTAACCAACTGAACCACCATTCTCTTTCTAGTCGTTCTTCGCTGCAACGTGCTGCTTCTCCGACAACAAAAGTATCAGTCTAATCTGCCTCTCTCGATCATGCAATCCATCCATGTATTCCAAACAATGTCATACTGTGACTTTTGCTTCATTGAAGACCATGAATGGAAGTACTCTTGCAATTGCCAGCGCATCCCCGAAATCCAGACATCGTTCTTTGTTTCGTCTTCTCCGTTCACCAAACCGGTGGGACACTCAGAATCACGAACAAAGAATTCACTTCATATTGCATCGAAACGACGGTCAAATCCAGAAATCTCCGTCAGAGAGAAGTCATCACGATGCAAACGGGAAATAACTTCCAAATCGCCTTTGCGAACGACGAAACATGTGTCGTGATCAAGGAATTCACAGGCCAGAACCCTGGCTGCCCCATGGTGAAGATTATTCAGTCGAACAAGCAGGATGGCATAGCATGGAACGACATCGTTCACTCACCCAACGAAAACTCAACAAACAACTCGAATGCTGGCCAAACAGAAGTGATTCTAAGTCATCTGGACTAACAGTTCTGGATTCTTCAAACTCTCCTCTTGCTTCCTCTCAGCATTCGTCTGTCATTTGACAGTACTTGCGTTGTCTGGCAGGATCTCGTTGGATTGATTAGACTACTTCTGAGAATCGGGAATTTGATGATGACATCGCACCAACTCTTCCGATTATTCGTCCATATTTTCAACTCTGTCGACTTGTAATGGATAAGCTGCCATTCAAGCTCTTCGCGCGCTGGGTGAAGCCCATATATGTCGTCCTTCGCGTCCGCCACTGATGTGATGATTCAGCTGAATTCAACAACGTATTTCCCACAATCTTCTTCGTTCAACTACTCCCACTGTCTCTGTATTGCTAGCATTGTTAATTGTGAGATCGATCTTGATGATGTGTCCACATTCCCGAATGTTGCTTCATTCTTCTTCAAAATACTGGATTCGATCATTGGCAACAGCTATTCCAGACTGTGGAATTACAACATCACAAAAAAATCGACGCAAGACGCGCGTTTCAAAGCTTCAGCTGGGACAAACAAAAGTTGCATCTTCCCAACGTTCTCCCCAATAAACCCGTTTCTCAACTCAGACTTGCTGAGCCCACACAGCAACACTGGGATGGACGCGTTTTCATAGCTTCAGCTGGGACAAACAAAAGTTGCAAAGTCAGGGAGCTAGTTCACAAAGACTCGAGCCCTGTCTCCCTCTCCACCGATTCTGCCGATCAAGCACTTCATTTTGAATGCGTTCAACATCATTGCCAGTCACATGATCAGACGATACTTGACAAAGCAGACAGGACTCCCGCCAATTCACAGATCAAGCTGGACTCATCAGGATCTTGTCAGATCCACTCGGGGGCTGAATAATGTGTTTATTTCCAGTCTGTGGGATCTGGATCATCGTGTGGATGGCCATTTTACCCAATTTGTTGGTTGGTTCATCTTTAGTTTGGAAGACCTCTCGCGTCATTTCAATCGCGCTGTCACTCCCGGACGAACACGTCAATTGCTGGGATTCCGGTCAGCATCACCTGCAATCAAATCAACAAAAGAAACCCAGAATTCTCAGCAAGAATATTCCCAAAATCAGGACCAAACCACGTGGATGACCATCTCCCTCATTTCTCACGATTCTCCCAGAAAATCATCTCTTTCAACGACTCAGCCACTCGCCACCCCACATCACTCTGTTACCACTGCCTCTTATCCCCAAAAATTCCGCCCATCCCCATCATTATCCGAACTCATCCTACCATTGAATCTCCAGCGCCAGATGCACCCATTGTCCTCAACTCTGTCCCCTCTCCAATATCTGTACATCCACACACGCAGCCAGGACACTTCACTCTTTTTCAAAACCGTCCCGACCTTCTCCAGAATTCCATCTCCACCTCGTTCTTCGCCGTCCCTCTCGAGGAGAAGAGATGGCGAGCAAAGCATGTAAAATCTCTTACAAGTATAAAATGACGAAATTTCAGCAAAACATCCGGTTTCGCCGCTGCTCTCGCTGACTTATCTCTTCCAACCCTTCCTCCCCAAACTCCACGTGATCTCTCTCATCACTCCATTGTCACTCACGTACTCAGGGCTGATCCTCGGCAACTCTGAAGAACTCGTCAGAAAGCGAAACCAATCCCCAAACACCCCCAAAAGCGGTAAACAGGAAGAAGACAGGCTTCCAAGCCAGCTCCACCTCGACCTGTTTCCACTCTCGTCCCTCCTTTCTCTCTCCTTCCCCTCATTTTCCACCTCAAGGATTGATCCTCCAACCACCCCATCGCCAAACAAGATGAATCACTCTGACTTATCTCGTTTCAAATCAACTCGTCTCTCTTTCTCGTTCCGATACACACCAAGTGCGCAGAAGGGATGCAACAACTTCAAAAAGAACCATTTTGCTCCAGCCGAGTCACAGCGAATCCACACAAAGACGTGGATCGAGCGACAGAAGAAATGGAGGGGTGTATGTTACTCAGTGCGGAAGAGTGTCTGGAAGCATTCATCACAGGATCTGATGACGACTACAGTGCGATGCTGGGTCGGCTGAAAGGGATGATGAAGAGCGGAAACACACTCAGAACGATGAACGAGGCGGTGAAGGATTATTATGTGGATTTGATGAGAGGTTTCATGTTTCAGCTGGAAGAGTATTTTTCGGCTGAAAAAACAGGACACACGTGGGGAAAAGATGAAGAAAGAGTCCGAGAGCGACAAGTGTCTCAGTTGGACAGTCTATATCGACTTATCCTTCTCTCCTTCCATCTCATCCGGCTTTCCTCGCATTTTCGCAGAAGCGCCCGCCCACTTTCTGTGCCCGAGTGAAGTCACTGGACGCTGTGCTCTTCGCAGCTGGCCTCGACAACCCTGCCCAGATCCAACCATCACTCTGCACACTCCAAATGACGATCCAAACAGCTCTTAACCCATCTGTGCTCCTCAACCCACTTTTCCCGCTCACCCAGTCTCATCTTCCACAAACTTGGGTGACGTCGCCGTCTGCATGTCAAGTGTGGAATGCAACAACCAACATTCACATCCACATTGTTGCTGAGGAAGAGCTTCTCACTTCATTGCAGCTTGCTGATGGCAAGTTACATGCTTTTCTCTTCGTTTGTCTTGATTTTAGTGGTGTATTTCTCCCATTTCATGCAAGTTCTCATTCCACTCTAAACGAAGACAAGTGAAGTGAAACAAAGATAAGATCAACCCGTGATGCTCTTCTCGACAAAGAGAGGAAGAGGGTAGACTCTAGGAGGACAGGAATGAGTTCACTGATTGACATGATGAGTGCTGAGAACGAGCCATGGACGTCTGCGTTGGGGGAGTATTCGGGAAGGAGAGGGGCAGAGATGGAGGAGAGGGAAGAGGACGTGGACGGGGTGGTTGACAACGATAGTGCAGACAGTCGCGTTAGCATCCAGCAGACCTTGCATGAGACAGTCGACACAGATCCCGATCTACTCAGCCTCTTCCCTGTCCGTCTTCTCGACTCCTCAACGAAGAGTGGGAGGAGGATCGACACAGTTGTGATGACTGTCACTCTGACCTGCCACCAGTTGTCTGCGTGAGAGCGATCAGTCTACAAACGAACGACGGTGACGTGGATGTCAGGTTGAGAGTGTGTGGCTGACACGTCGCACAGAATGATCCGAGCGAAGGATCCCGACGGGAAAGGGTCGAACGGACGACAATGCCCGGTTTCCTCGAGAAGAGAAACAATGAAGGAACCAAGTGGAGAGAATATCAATCCATTCTGAGATATCACAGTGCTCCGAAAAACCCGATAAGCACTCAAAACCCGTTTTTATTCGATTACATTCTGATTTTCAACTATAGTGCTAAAAATTTGTTTTCTAATCTCTTAAAAACATGTTTTCAATCGTTCATTGAGAGAGAGAATTACCATAAATCACTCTAAACAATGACGCAGTTGATGAAGAATGGGGAACAATACTTACTCTCCGACGCTTCTTGATTGATAAAACCAGGCTAGATCATGGTGTTTATGTCCATAAAGTCAAATTTCAAAAGGTAGCTTAAAATGAAATGATAATAGAGTACATTTCCAATTATTTCAGGAACCTGATCGCGAGAAGATGAGAAGAAGAAAAAGAATAGAAACATATTGACAGATTGAGTCTATCAGCATGGTGAATATTTGATCTTCCGCCTGTTCCAGCGAATCACTTGCAGTTGATATCGAATCTGTCACACGTTGGGCAAAGAATGAACGACAGCCACGATTTCCCGCGGTAAGATGGATTGTACAGTCTCAAATGGAGAAAATATCATTTGCGAAAGCCAATAAAGAGCATTCGTCTCGTGTGTGATGGTCATTTTAGGGATTTTTTGAGAGAGTTCTTTTGATGATTCGTGGGGAGGCGGTCGCTTGATTCGTTGACACAGTGATGTGAATTTGCTTCGAATGAATCTGGTGGATCTTCAAGTGAGCAAGTTTCAACACCCTACAGTTGGACATTTGAATCAAATGATGAGGACGACAAAGACGAACGTTAAAGCCAACAGTGGTTGAATGAACGGTTTCATTCGGTTGCCAATACACGATAAAAAAGCAAGATTACAATAGAATGATGAAAAACTAACAAACACGAAGTTTTTTCATCCATTCTGGAAAAAGAATTGCCGATCCCAGGATTCGATCCTGGGACTCAGGAGTGAAAGTCACCCAATCTACCAACTACACCAGTCGATCATTTTTTCATCAATTAACTTCAGTACAGATATCATTTTAAAACACCAACTTTTTTTTGAGTTTTCCAACTTTTTTTTGAGATTTCCAACTTTTGTTCAGATATCCAACTTTTGTTCAGATATCCAACTTTTGTTCAGTTTTAGAACTTTACTCAAGAAAACCAACTTCAAATTGAGGCAGCCGTACACAGATGGCGTATATATGCTTCTGATGGAACAAGAACACGGTTTAAGACGGTCTCGTGAATAGTTTGTTGTTCAGAAGAATCTTCGATTTCGAGTTTGTTCAGTGCATATGAAGTTGCCAGCCAGAGGGAAAGAGTGATGATGGAGATGAGATATGAGTGAATATCTTGAGTATCAGCAATTGAGAGGGACAGTGGGTTCAGAGAGGTGAGGAGATGAATGATTAGATCCGCATTGACCAGTCTCAGGTGCATCTGAGTCGATGTGTTGTGGTGATAGACCCTCCACAAAACCGGTTTTATTTATTCAACCGGCTAAAATCAAAATTAGACGTTTCATCCAAAATTACTCGATTATCTATTACCACGTCACTTAATACACCCTTTCAAGTAGACCTAGTATTTTTTCAAAAACCAAGAAGTGACGAAAAGAAGGCATTTTCCCCATTATTTGGAAACTTTCTCGTTGTTTTTTGTGATATTGATGATCTTCTCTCTCATCAAACTACCGTAACCATGTTTCTAAGAGTTCTGAAATTACAATTCTTGCATAATATTTTCAAAATTGATCTTATAATGAATAAAACCGGTGAGCTGTCCAAAATTTTGGACACCTTTGATCGCTTTTCCAGAAAAGTGGACACCTGCCAAAGGTGTCCAAAATTTTGGATCAATTTTTGGAAACAATCCCAGGATTTGGACACCCCCAGATTCTGGACACCTGTCTGCCAAAATAGGAGGTTAGGTGTCCAAAATTCTGGATTTTTGGAAAAGCGTGAAAAACAATCAGAAAAGAGTTCATGAGATACAAAACCCAATAAACGGGGAAAAATGAACGAGAAAAATGGTCCTATACAGAGGAAGCGATAGATCATGATGAACGATGAAATGAGAGAATTGAAGAAGAATTGAGGAAGATAATGGAAAAAAGTAAAGAAATAGTGAGTGGAAGGGCCAAACAAGTGAGAGGAAAGAATTGGACATTGTAGAAGTGATTGTTGAGAGGATCGATGTGGATCGATGAAAGTCCAGATGAGAGGGTCATTTATCCCGCAATCGGGGTTGCATAATGGCCTGGGGAGGAGAGCATGCTCGAAAAAGATACAGCCATGGTAGTTCAGAGGAAACCGCGGTCTTGTATTTGAATCTTCCCAAGGCACCGAATCATCGTGTAGAATACCCGATTGCCCCAAAGCGGGTATTGCTGTCTTGAGTTTTGTGGGTAAGGGTGCATCCACTGGGATGATGTCTGACATCTCTGCATTTGGAAAATGAAGTCTGTTCATATCGCTGCAACTCTGTCAATCAGCAAGAACAGTGAGAATAAGAGCAGTTGCATCGTGCAAGAAGAGAAAGATATCACCATTTGTGACTTCAATATTTCGACCTGTCTATTTACAGATGATCCGTGAACTGTTTGCTTTTGTTGAGTTCCTCACGAAAGAGTCAACGAGATGAAAGCCTGAAATCGATCCATTATGGAATGTCTTCCATTGATCTCCACACAATTTCGAACTAGTTCGGAGAGCGAACTGGAAAATGTGAGTTTGTTTCATTTGAAAGAGCTTGCTTGAGGACGAAGAAACTATTACGAATTTTGCTTAGTGTAATGAAGAAGGGGTTGAACCGGTCCAAATTAGCTTCGTCAATTGGTAATGTTAAGAGAGGAGCTGATGTGCTATTGCTGACCCATTCTTTCGCAAAATAGTTGTCTACTGCGCGAATGAGAAATCATCCACTGAACTCCTGTTCCCTCACACTCTTGTCATCCAACGAGCCTTATTTATTCATCAACCTTCTCTCCAAACTCAAGATGCCGAATGCCCAGAACTGAACAGTCTATTCACAGCTGCGGACCCAGTCATCAACTTCTGCATTCTTCTTGACACTCAAGCCTACACTTGCCCAATTTAGCGAGTTCACACACTCCTGTGACTAGCAAGGCTCAGGGCAGACACATATTGGTTGAAGGTCCACATTTTTCTGCCCAACCTGTTTCCATCACCACGTTGTCCAACAATATGAATGAGATGAAAGAATCTCCACACTCCCAAATGTATTCTTCTTCATTATGCCGCTATTCTGGCTGGAAATAGTGAAGTGGCACTTGAATCGACATTTTTTGGATGTATCCAACAGCGTGGAGTATTTGGAAAGAAGCGAATGGAAAGAGGAGAGCCTGGGGCCAGTTCAGATGATCCCAAAGTCGTTCCCCCATCCGTTTTCCCACCTCCACCAAAAGAATCTGAATTTCTCTCAGATTGCCCAGTCGTGTCCTGTCCGCGCTGTTAAATTCTGCAGATAGGTTCAGGATGATCTACAAGCTATGTGTACTTGCCGAACTATCGATAATTCCTGTTCTGAGCACGATCTCATCGACCATCACCAGAAACTCTCATCAACTCGTCATCCATCACTGTTTCCGTCTTTAAGAAACACCCTCACTTGTTTGGCCCTTCCACTCACTATTTCTTTACTTTTTTCCATTATCTTCCTCAATTCTTCTTCAATTCTCTCATTTCATCGTTCATCATGATCTATCGCTTCCTCTGTATAGGACCATTTTTCTCGTTCATTTTTCCCCGTTTATTGGGTTTTGTATCTCATGAACTCTTTTCTGATTGTTTTTCACGCTTTTCCAAAAATCCAGAATTTTGGACACCTAACCTCCTATTTTGGCAGACAGGTGTCCAGAATCTGGGGGTGTCCAAATCCTGGGATTTTTTTAAATTACAGGTGTCCATTTCTGCGTTTTTTCGACAAGTGTCCACTTTTCTGGAAAAGCGATCAAAGGTGTCCAAAATTTTGGACAGCTCAAAACCGGTTTTGTATATTTTAGCCGGTTTTGTGGAGGGTCTATGAAGACGGTCGAGCATCTTCATCGTAGCAGTGATGAGTGTATGATTGGCACAAGAAAGAAGGATCACGAATGATTGCATAAATTCCATCAGATTTTGATCAGTTGACTCCATAGCTGGACATATGAACTTGTCAGCGTCGTCTTCGTTCGAATATCTGATTTGTTCGAGAAATAAGACGGCTTTCTTGACGAAATCATCAGTAAATACACAGTCATGTTGAATCAGGGGGCATGGGTTCGGCACGTATGGTAAGGTTCGGAATGTATGTCTTTTTAGTTTTTCAAGCTGGATAGAAGAGTCCAAAATGCCAAAATACCACTATAGAGTGAACAGGGCCCCCATGCATTAGATGATGCAATTTCAACAAACATTGATTTGTAATCGGAGAAAGAAAGGATAAACCAGACTTACCCAAGTTTGTCAATTTTTCGGATCTATGATTCGATGTTGACCACAAACATCAAGAAATCACATCTAAATGATCCATAAAAGAAGAATCTGGATGAAAACAATGGATATCTTGGTGAGGAAGTAAAAATTGTGACATTTTAGCGGAGAGTGATGATCTGACTTTTCTCTCTCATTTCAGCTGCTATTCTAAAAATTTTTCGGATTCATAAAATTTATTGGAGTTTGAGGGCGATACAATATGTTAAAACGGTGATGTGCAACATACTCGAGAAAGAATCCAATTGCTTTTTTCTTTTTGAGAATTTGGCATCGTCACGTAACAAATCTCGAATTTCTGCCGAATTCATTACTCATTGATCTCTTATTAATCAGTTTTTCTTATTGTGAGAAATAAAGATGACCACAAACAAAAAGAGATGCGTTTGTCAAAGTCGATGATGTGACCCAGATCGGGGTTGTCACTCATTTTGAACACCTGTAAAATAGTCATTCTGTACCAATCCGTTCGATTAGTTCTCATTCACATCACATTCATTGATGTCTCTCTCCTTTTTTGAGAAAAGTGTGTTGAAATCGACGGATCAATGGGAAAAAATGAAAAAAGTCGACTTGACACTCTTCCCGACACTTGGCCAGTCATTGGAAACTCGTGACATACGTACCGAACCTTGCCATACATACCGAACTTGTGCCATACAAACCGAACTTTACCATACATACCGAACCCATGCCAATCAGGGATATTAGAGAGCGATAGACAACAGATTTCTCGGATGTCGATTGGATAGGTTTGCCATCCCAATTCTGGAAGGCTGGATGATCAAAATGGAATGAGTAAGAAAGGAAGGAAGACCATCATGGCAACGTTCATTTGAGAGTGATATTGGAGAGATCGGATGATTCATTGAGTTGGAGGGTGGAAGAATCAACAATTATGGGGTTCGAGCGAATTCAATAAATTGAGAAAAAGCGAAGGATACAACTCAGAACTAACAGAAAAGTGAAAAACAGAGAAAAAAGTGAGTTTCGAAAAAGCCTGATCTTGCGAAATATCGTCCAATGTGTCAGAGCACTTCGTGACATATCTTCAATATCCGCAGAAGAGGACAAAATCAGAAAAATCACAAAATTAACTATAAGCGAAGGGAATTTGATGGGATTGACCAAGAATACAGTCATTTCATTCGACCAGTCTGTTATATCCCTCGAATCACAGGAGGAATGTGAGCTGGTGTCGTAATTCCGAGAATCGTGGAAGGCTCGAAGATGAACGACGCGACAGTGCAGTTCATCCCATTTCTCTTTCCAACTTCGGAGAGTGACTGTTTCAGAATCACGTTCAGCATGTCTTCCGACCCTTCCTCGTGAAGCACCACTCGCCATTTCTCTTCGCTGTCTGCCTCGTTTGGGGCAGCTCGCATCAAAATGAGAGTCAACAATCGACAAATCTCTTTGGCACACACAGGCGGCGAAGGATTGTGTGCGACGATGATTGTGTCCTTGAGCGAGTTGACGAGCTGAGTCGTGCCGTGCGGCAGACGAGGGAAAGACAGAAGTACTCCACACACAGCAGAAGGATCGAAATCATTCGTCCGATTCATCGCCGACAGCAGATGCAGAAGGAGTTGTCGTCGCGTCTGATCTGGCGCGGTCGAGTTGTTCTGTTGGAGGAGAGCGGCTTCCCTCACTCCAATGCACTTCACCTCGAAGTCCACAAAGATTTTCAGAAGAGTGAGTGGACGAGAAATGACACAATCCGCATCAGCTGTGGAAGGCTCTGTGGAGGAAGGGGGGAAGATAGTGTGGTGTGTGATGTCGTATCCATCCAGTCCTTGTGTCACCTCATCCACTCGGAGGAAGAACTCCTTCATTCGAACATAACAATCTGGGAGTTCGATCAAGTCAAGATCATCAGGCTGATCGTATCCGATGGGGATTTGTTGCTGACGTCGATTCGTTGGTTGAGGCATCAAGTGGAGGAATGAGGAGACAAGGTGGACGAGAGGAAAGCAATCAACTGTTCGGAGCAGCGGGGTCAGTTCCGAGCAGACACGCACCAGAGCAGGCAGCAGATCCTCCCTCGTTTGTTCGGCACGTTTGTCTTTACACAAGAGTGTGCTTCCTCTCTCCTTCATCTGTAAGAAGATGAGTGGATACAGCACGTGCAGTCTCTCCAATCCCGACGGCGAGTCAGCAAGTGAAGACACTGCCATTCGCATCACTCGCCACACATCTGCAAGCTCGTTCACATTCGTCTCTTTTCCTGCTGACGATGCTGCTTCCCCTCTCCCGTCGACCAGTGGTGACAGTGTTGTTCCATCTGTGGTTGTCTTTTCGGTTTCTTGTATGTCTGTGTGGAGAGGATGCCGCTGCTCGATCTCCAACAGCTTCTCCACAATCTGCTGTGCCTCGTTTTCCTCCAATCCGTCTCCATTCGAACGATCAGCATTCTGCCCAAGCAGGCAGATGAGAACAGTCTGTGTTTGCTCGTCCAGATCCTGCAGAAGGAGTCGGGCAATTCTGGGCACGACCTGAGGCCGCAGTGTCAACGTTGGTGTCCGCGTCAGGTCTGGTTTGATGCTGGCCAGAAGACACAGGGCGAGTCTGGAGGGGTGTTCAGAGTTGGAGAGGCAATTCAAGAGAGGATCCCAAAGGGAGTCTGGAGATGCCAAGCTGGTCAGAAGGAGCAACAGAACGACAGTTAGCGGGTCATCTAAGCGTGTGTTTGGAGGGAAGACAGCAAGAAGGCGCGTCAAGAATGACTCTTGGACGTCGATGATAGGATGACAATTATCACAGAATTCGAGGTATATATTCAAAATGGGGAGATGGTGGGTCGGTGGGGCAGCTGTGAGTGATGTCACGAGGAGCGTGAGCGGAAGGCAATTGGCCACGTTTTGGAGGGCTTCCTCTGAAGTCAGGAGAGACGAAGCAATCCGAATGAGAAGCTTGACTGTTTCGATACAAGGCGATGAGACATCTGCATCCACAAAAAGAGAAGAAATACACCCGATCAGGTTCAAAGCAGCTGCCATGTTGATCGGTGATTTTTCCCACTCGTGGGGTCCGCGTAAAGATATATCGGCCTGCAAAGCAGCACAGTCAACACTGAGTAAGGTGGGGGCATACTCGATCATTGATATCGAGGTTATCTCATGGAGAATGCGGGCAGCCTTGTTTCGGATTGGAACGTCTGACGAAGTGACAAATTGCAGCATGTATGGCAGGATTGGATCAATCATGTTCAAGGGATAGTTGTCAGTCCGCACAGAAGGATGCCGTCCCATCTCGATGAGAACGAAATCGAGGAGACGGATGATCGTTCGTCTGATTTTGTAGTTTCTTTCATGATCAGAACTATTCTCCAAGGTAGTGGGTGCATACAACGAACTGATTTGCTTCAATGTTTCTTTGACGGTGCGTTCGATGCTATACCTGGTAGTCGAGTTGGAATCGAATGAGAATCTTTTCACGAGCGTGATGAGCATTGACCAGACTGTGTCTATTTCAAACATATAAATCCGCTTGAAAATGGAATTGGTGAGGGCAGGTTTACCTGGCAATGATAAAAAGAGTGATCCACAAACTTTGGAGAATGTCGATGATTCGTTCAGCGTATGCAACTCGTTCAGCGTTTCGAGAAGTGGAAAAATCGCTGATCAATTGATATAAAGAATTTGGTGTTCTCTTAATCAGATCGTAGGACTGTCCAGGAAACATGAATGTCATGACTCCGAATCAAAATTATCGATTGACACGTTAAGGGCAGGAACGACCGATCCAATATTTTCAAGAAATATAGAGTTTCTTAAACGTGTGTATGAGAAAAAGAATGAAAAAAGTGATCAGAACAGCTTGAATTCAACAAAAAGCATCGATTAATCCGTTGGAGGAGCTGCGTTCCTGATGGCCATGAGAAAAGCAGTCCTCATCATGTCAGTATCCTCCAACAGCGGAATATCCAACCGATTGAAGGTCATGTGTCCCTCAGGCATGACCAGTCGAGCGACTCCCAACGAATTAAGGTTAAACCCGCCACTCCTGGCAGTTGGCGATGCCTTCAGATCTTTGAAGCCACCCGGTGGAGCATTTGTCAGTCCTGTTCCGAGACGCAGGATCTCTCTTCGCATGTTGTTGTCTGCTTTCTTCACCATCTCCCAGAAGGCAGCGATCACTTGTGGGTGACTTGACAGTTCTTCTGAGTATTTGGTGTGTCTCTTCCAATCATCAACGTCAATCTCGTCCGTTCCACAAACAATCAGCTCCAGTTCTTCCGGGCTGAGTAGACGGAGGACATGCTCAGGAACAAGCGTGTGGAGTTCCGACCGCATTGCTGTCAAAATGGGAGAGTAGTAATTCAGGATGGCGAGACAGCTGAGATCCACAAATTCGGGAAGGTCTTCGAACGTCACTCGTGTGTTCTCGCCACCAGGATTCAAACTTAGGATTTGTCCATCTGGAGAAGTGAATACCCAGGCTTGGGCGTTGTCGGTAAGTTCCTCACTTGAATATCCGCGCATTTCTTCCAAAGTAGCATACAGATCGGGCCTGAGATATTGCAGATCTGACGGTTCCATTGCGAATCCTTGGAGCTGCTTCCAGATGAACTTGTTGAATCTGAACGGCATGTTCAGCCGCTCCAACATCACCTTTGCAAGAACAAGTCCAGCAAACTTGTAGAATTGATGATATTCTGGCGCGAGGAACTTTGGGTCGCTTGGGATGGTCAGTTTTTGATTCCCTGCCCAGTCAGGCACGAAGAGGCCAAGATCTTTAGGATCAGTGAGTTTCTCAACAAGTTTGGTGAAGAACCAGCGCTTGACTCCATTCACGTCAATCGCGTTGGTTCCCTCTAGCATCACAAAGAACGGTTCGAGGATCTCGGCGTGTGAAAGTTTGTACATCGCAACCATCGATTTCGCAATGTTCGCGTCGCTCGGAAAGAGGACTTTGCACGATCCGAACATTTTGACTGGCTGGATCGCGGAGAGGGCGTCCATGAAATTCTGTCTCCTGATTTCGAATGATTCCGAAAATGAGGTCTTGAGGAGTCGAACGGATGGTGCCTGAACTCTCGCGGTGGTTGCAGCTGTGGCGGGCTCGAGTTGTTGGAGAAACACGGAGAAGCAGGGTTCGTTCAGAAGCGTCTCAGCATTCGGCCGCTCATTCGCGTCCTATCAAACAATAAAATAAACAAATCAGGCATACAAAGTTCAGCATCTTTCCAATGATGTCACGAAGTGGTTCAGGGACTGTTTCAGGCACGGGATTGATTCTCTTCCGTCCAATCTCTGAACGAACACTCATCGCGCTTTTCTGTGGAAATGGGAAATGTCCCGAGACCAGTTCATACATCATGACACCAATCGACCAAATGTCACTTCGACCGTCATATCTGGAAAAAGATAAGCGAACAAAGGAACAAACTCGAGATCCTCTTCGAATGACTCGGGGGCACGATAAACACTGAACGGCAATGGGAAAGAAGAAGGATGAAGACCTGTCGGAATAAAACTCGTCATCGGTTGTTTCTCCATACTCGCAGTACGTCTGGTCGAACAAATCGGCTTGGAGAATGATAGATGAAATGAACTCATACAGAATTGTGCGGGGCCATCAGATGGAACATAAACGCAATGCGGGGCCATGTGTCTGTGAACAATCTCCGCTTTGTGCAAAATGTCCAGCCCTTTCAGAATCTGAGCGAGGAGTTTCAAAATATCCTGATAAGAAGTACACAGTGAGAGAATGTGACAAGAAATACTTCTTGACTCCATGCACGGACACTTCGAACCTGATTCATCCGTGCCAAATTTGTTTCAGGGTCGACATCCATCTGAGCTTCGTACGTGTTGTCGATCAGGCCTGACCGGAAATATGGAACAACTGCCGCAGCTGGAGCACGGAGAACATCGTCTCTTTCATCCGCCAATTTTGCGAGCAATTTCGAGTCTGGATTGTGTCGATATCGGACCACGCGTGGTTGTGCCTCGTTCCTCAGTTTACAAGCTTCCAGTGTGAACATGTCGTTGGAATGGATCGTAAACAAAACATCTAAAGGAAATCAAAATAATTTAATGCGAACAGACCTCTTTCCGACAGTTCAGTTGGAACGTTCCTCTGAAGACAGACTTCTTTCAGCTTTCGGTTCTCGTCGTTCACGTGTGATTGTTCTTTCTCCAAATATTCAATTCTGGCCTTGGCTCCTAATTCCGCTTGGCGTGAGGCTTGGTATTGCTCAGCGATGAAGCGAGAGAGTGGTGTTTCTGGACCCAACAAACTCTGAAGACGATTCGAACGAACGAGATCTGCTGATGAGATTCGTTGCGAAGGATTCTGATGAAAAGAAGGAAAAGAGGAAGAGATGAAGAGAGAGAACGACAGACCTTGCTCAGAAGAAGAGAGAGCAGAATCTGGACTTCTCCCACAATCCCTTCAGAAGCACAAACATGTGCGATGTCAAATCCCAAAACTGATTTCTCAATCTCAACAGAACTCCCTCCAACAATCCATGAACGAGATGTCAACATTTCTAGAAGAAGCTGCCCAAAAGCCCACATGTCTCCCGCTGGCGACCCAATCTGAGCGTTTGGCTGAATTGCCTGTTCGAAGAATTCTGGGGCCCAATACTGCATTGTTCCACATTCGGCCGAGTAGCTTGTTTTCATCGTCCCTGTCCCAACAACTCCTCCAAAATCTCCTGAAATATCATAAATCACACATAACACAAAATATAGATGAGAGGAGAGAAGGAAAAGTGTCATGAAAATGTAACAAACGGGAAGAAATCGGGAGAGAAGAACAAACCAAGTTTTGCTGTTCCGTCTTGCCCAATCAGAACATTCGACCCCTTCAGATCAGCATAAATCTCTCCATGCGAATGCAGAAACGCAATCCCATCCAGAACATCTCTCATCACTCGATACACTCGCTGAAACAGAAAATGTCAAGTAATCACAAAATAAAGCATAAGCAAGACGAATCCATCAAAAATATCAAAAAAAAGTAGTGGAAATCAGGAATAGAGAATCACACACCACAACGTCCATCTTTCCCCCAAGTTTCTGGTTTTCGGAAAGATCGTCTTGAAGCGAGTGAGAACATAACTCCAGGACAACAAAATGTGCCATGTCTCCTTCGATCACCTCCTCAAACCCAACCACATTCCGATGCTGGTTCTTCTTAAGTTTCGCGATTTCGTGTTCATTCTTCTTGAAATCTGCTTCGGAGACGAACGGCAGAATCTTCATCGCATAATGTTCATCGGTTGGTGTTTTCGACACTTCATGCACTGATCCAAAACGTCCTTGGCCCAGGGTTCGGATGAACTTGTCTGACATCGAGATGAAAAAGATGAATAAAATGAAAACATGGCTTGGATTGTTTTAAAGAAAGAAACAAGAATTGAAATACTTACAAAATAACAATAATCAATCACACATGGATCGGGAACCTTGACTTCAAATCGTTTGGAAACTTTGGGGTTTGCACGATTTGTTGTCATTTCCGAATGTGGTTTGATCCGGATTAATTTCGTTCAACCTCGAGAACTCCTTGAAATCACGACTCCAGAACCATTTCTTCATTATGAAGCAATTATCTTGGTGTTTTTTTCGGAAGGTAAAAGATTCTTAACCTATCATTATTGTTCTGAACGCACCAATTTGTATCTTCCTTATCTCTCTTGATCATCTTTTATCATGATTGTTCCAGATACGAAACAACTGTTTACGTCCCACATTTGCGCAAATCTCAATTAATCACCTTCAACCCCATCAGACAACCTGTCGTGGGACAATGCCTGTATTTCGGATAAACCATTCTCACCTCTCTCGTGTAGATTCATGTAGCCTTACCTCTCGAAAATATTCAAAATGAACAATCCGATTCATGTCTGGTCTCACTCAGAACATTGCTTCATCTCGTTCACAGTTTCATCTCTCATTCTCATCCACTGTTCCCTCTTCTTCACCCAGCATATCTTCACTCAGTTCAAAATGAGAGTCTGACCACTTGGCCTCGATTGTTGGATCCCCTTACTGAATATTCTCTCACATCGGAAATTGAAGTCTGACAGAGTATGTCCTTCACCTTCTTCAGACCCTTCTCTTCCGACATCTGAAGACTATTTGTATTCTTGACCCATTTTCAGTCGCTTTCAGTGATTCACTCAAAGTCTCTCCGATTATCCGTACCAATATCGACATTGGCCAAGTTCATGCTATCCTCGCTCAAAACTTGGAAAAAGTGTCCAACAATTGACGATGTTTGGTCTTACTCTTTGATTATTTCTGTTTCTAGTGCTGTTCTTGCTTTCTCTCACTTTGGGAAGATGTAGAATAATCCATCGACTCTTCTCGGAGGACAAGCAGTTGATTTTTGACACTTTCCAAACCCTGAAAGAAAAGACTCCTCCAGCAGTTATTTTCAACACATTAGCCCAGATTTCTCTGCTCTAGTATCTCCGAATTGCCTTCAACTCTCTCCTCGCTGTCTATGAGATCACGGACCGAGATCTCGAAGTGTTTTATCTCCTTCAGGATCCGATATTTCCCAGATCTCCACCTTCAGCGCCATATTTTTGTCGCTTATTACTCAAATCGTCGTCGATCAAACTGCAAACCGTGTTGGATCAATTCCAAACGGATATGCACATGATTCATCCGGCAGCTGTTGCAAGTGAGTGGGGTAACAGAGGAAATCCAACACGCACAATTCCACTCATTGCGAGTGTCTGTCCACATCCATATCTGGAAGTTCCTCTTCCACGTCATCACGCACTCCCCACCACTGAATCTCAATGAAAATCACAGAAAAGATCATGAAGATGATATATCTGTCTGTCATCACCATGTTTGATTCACGGAAGTGGCGGCAGTGGAACTCGATCATGACTTCCTCCTCGAACAAGCCGAATGGGAGGGACGATGGATGACAGCGGTGGAAGATGAAGAAATGTTGAATTTCCGACTGTTTTCGTTTGGCCATCAGACGTACAGATGACACACTGAAAACAGGGGAAGACAGCAACGAAGACAGGACATGCTGCGAAAGGAAGGATGGGACGATGCCGTGGTGGCTCGAGTTGTTTGAATCCATCCTGAAGTATCGCAGGATCTGAGAAGCAGAGTGGGTGCAATCGGTATTCTTGCGTTGTTCAACATCGCAGAGTTTTGATAAAAACACCTTTTGATAAACTCATCTCACAATTCTTGATTCTTATTCGTGTTCATCAATCCTATCTGCTCTTTTCAGGGCTTGAAGAACATATGTTCGGACCCACAACGAAGATTCTTCCTTTGAACCACCCAGAATGAACACGATTGTCAAGAAAACTTCCTGCACCGATTCTCCTTGTCCGGGTATCTCTTCAGACTGCTTATCATATTCTCCAGAATGTACTCCTTTTCTGAATTGGGACGAAGACGATTTTGAAGATGAGAACCAACAAGAAGTTATCTTTCGGTCTCTTGTTGCCACTGTGAAGTCCCAGCCTGCATTTGAAGACACTCTGGTTGCGAAAGCAGTGGAGTTTCTGAAATCTATGTATTGGGATGATGAAGAATCAAGCGATGCTTTTCTCAGCAACTTTGGGGAAACTCGTGATGATTCTCTGACAGAATTCATACAGTCGATTAGGGTGCTCATTTCATCGCCCAGTCAGATCATCACCACTGCAGCAATGAAGATGCTTGGTTTTCTCTTCTTTTCTTGTCCTATGAAAACCCGACTTTCCCTCACCAATGCTGGTCTGATCCCTCAACTCATCCTCACTCTCGACCCACTATCTCTTTCCCTAATCGAAACTGTCCATATGCACGCCTCTCTCATGGAAACCATCACCTGTTCTCTCTGGCTCGAAACTCCGGGTGGTCTCGAACATCTCGGAATTAAAGATGAGAATGAACAACAAACTGTTATCGAGAATATTTTCAAACAAGTTCTCGCCCCTTCGGAGAAGTATATATGCCATTTGTGCATGAACCGCTTTTCGATCATCGATCCAAGGCTATCCAGGTGGTTTCTGGAACTTCTCACCCAGATCCTCCAAATATCTCCTTCTTATCAACCAACATTGCATTTTATTCTTGATATGCCAGTCTTTCTCACGATTCCGAGTTACCTCACCTTCTTCGAACATGATCTCTCAATCTGCAATTTTCTGATATCTATGGCCATGGTCCAGCGGGAATGGAAGGAATCAAGGGGAGATCAGCGACAGATGGGGAAGAAAGTGGATGAAATGTTGAGAATGGAGGGCATCGAAGATGTGATTGAAGAAAGACTGCAAAACGACAAAGAAGGAATATTTGGAAGAGATATTGTTGCTGAATCGATCGAATGGAACACCTTGCAGGGCATGAACCTCCCAAAACTGGAATAGAACGAGACAAGAAGAAGGGAAGAAACGAACGAGAAAACACCCTTCACTCTCCACACCCAACCATCTCCCGCCCCTCTTCCTCGTTTTCCCACGATTTCAACACCACTCTCTCACTCTCTTACTTGTGATTCATTCTCTGCTGCTGTGTGTGTCCACGGCAGGTTCTGTCCTCTTTGCGTGGCTGATCGGGGTTGGCTGTTGACTCTCTTCACCAACCGTGCCTGCCCCATCCTCGCTCCATCCTCGTCCGAACTCCATTTGAGTGCATTCTCCTCATCGCCCTCGAACATCTGCAGACGTGTGCAAAGCATTCACTTTCACCAATCCGACACTCCTGCTCGGACGACATCATCACTCACTCTTCGTCCATCCCTCCCTCTCGCAAGATCAACTCGGCCGACATCAGCACTCCGATGTCAGCGTCCTCACTCCACGCGAGGGAGCGTTCGTGTCCTCATCCACTCGCCTCCATCTCTGCCTTCGTCTCCCTTTGTTTTGATGCAAATCGAGAACGAACAATCAGCGATTTATGTTGGGAGTTCTCGCCTTCACGAGGGCCGAGTCGACACGACAGTTGAATCCCAACTTCATCACAATCTCCCATCATCCAATGAAGGACAGCAACGAACACTCCCTCCCTAGCAAACTCACCCTCGTCGCCCTTCAATCGATATTCCACAGTCATTCCGCGTCTCACCACGGATCAGTTCGATCACCCCAGAAGGGTGCACAGCAGGACAGTTGATGGTGACTTGATGAAGATCTCCCTCGATCCCCTCCCAACATCCGCTCTCGTCTCCAATTTCATCGACGATGTTCCCACACCCAGCATGACCCACTGCAGTGTTTCAGGATTTGGGGGGATTCATGGAGTTTGTCGGAAGGAGTGACGACAACTGCTCTTGACCGACGTTCATTCCTTTGTCACGACGAACGACTCTTGGGAACAGCTCAGAGACACTGTGTTGAAGTTCCAACAGCCGACGAAGACAAACCTCTCTACGAACACGCTGGAAGTCTGTTCGTGTTTGGTTTGGTGGACAGAGAGTTGACTCGAATTAGAGGAAGACAGACTGAACGAGCTGTGGCAATACTCAATCAACTGAAATTGATGCACACAGCTTGTTCCGCTGAGTGAGGACAATCCCGCTGGCGTGAAGAGAGCAGTGATGATTGTTCACCCTCTCCCCAAAACAATCCGTTGTCCTTCGAGACAAACACGCAATGTGGACCAAACCAATCGAAATTGACGACGAAGAGATCGACGTTCTTCTCGTCAACGCTGACCTCGGCAAGGCAGACCTCTCCATCACGACAAGCGACCGAATCATTGTCGCTCCGGAATACACTGCCTTCACCAAACACCCAATCGGCGTCACTTCATGCCCTGTCGCCGTGAAGGACGGGATTATCAACATGGGCGGGTTGGATGGAGACGAGCTTCGGCCGTTCTGGACGTCTTGGAAAGTGTCTGAACTCGCCCTCAACTTTTCAGACACCAAGTCGGAGGTTGAACAAGCGAGTGGACGAATATGAAGTTGGAGTGTGACTCTTCGGGGAAGGCAGGTGATCTTGTTTGGTGGTCACGAATCAGACCGGCCTCTGTTTGATCCCAAATCGACTTTTCAACTCGACAAACGACATCCATCTTCAACCGAAGCCGCACAATTTTGCGATTGATGGACACACTCTCGCATGCTCGTCAATCTGCAGGTATGTCAAAATAGATGCCACAATCGCACGTGTGAGGGTGGGTCCTCCAACAACGCGAGGTGGACAACCTTCCAACAGACACAGCCAACACTTCATCTGTTTTTCTACTGTCTCTGTTATTACTTCGTTTATCATTTTTGTCTTCGTTTGCTGAATGCTGCTGTTCATTCTGGAGGACTATTTCATCTCAATCTCATTATTTCACTTCGTTTTGAGCTGACCCATAAGGAGTGATTCTCTTCACAACAAGAAAGAATGAACACGATTATCAAGAAAACAGACACTTCCTCAAGGGCAACACACTCTCAATTGTCATCCCTTCCTTTACCATTCTCGTCAGATTGTTCTCCTTTCCTGGCTTGGAACGAAGGAGAACTGAAATCTACCCAGGAATGGGAAATAGTTTTTCGGTCTCTTGTTGCCGCTGTGAAGTTGCAGCCTGTGTTTGATGACACTTTGGAAGCGAAAGCAGTGAAGTTTCTGAAATCTATGTATTTCCATGTTCGACATTTTGCTTATGCTTTTCCCGGGGCCCGTGCATCGATCTCTGTTGCTTCTTCGACAGAATTCGTGAAGTCCATTTTGGTGCTCGTTTACTCGCCCCATCAGAGAATTACTACAGCAGCAATAAAGATGCTCCAACATCTAACCCAGGAAAGTTCTCCCAAAACCAGACTGTTCCTCGTTAAAATTGATCTGATCCCTCAACTCATCACATCTCTCAATCCACTCTCTCTTTCATTCACCGAAACAATCGATATCCACGCCTCTCTCATGGGAACCATCATCTGTTCTCTCTGTCCCTCAAATCCGGATTATCTCGAAGAACTCAGAGTTGAAGATCCCGATAACGAACTAACTGTTCCCGAGATGGTTTTCAAACAAGTTCTCGTGCCTTCAGAGACGTATTTATGCCATTTGTGCATCAACCGATTCTCGATCATCGACGAAGAGCCATCCAGGAGTTTTCTGATCCTTCTCGTCCGAATCCTTCTACTATGTCCATCCTATCGACCAGCAATGGATTTTGTTCTTCATATGCCAGTCTTCCTCACGATTCCAAGTTGTCTGACATTCTTCGAACTGTCACTCCGACTTCCGGTTCTTGGGTCTTGTAACAAGGAATAAAGGGTGCGATCAGACAATACATTCATTTAACTCCATTTCAGTTTTTCTCCACTTCACAAAACTGCAGTTCAGAACTTCTCAAATTGAATCAATGATTTAGTGATCGGTGTTCAGCTATAGTTGGTGAGAACTGTGCCTTGCGAACCCATAATTCACTCTGATCATCCCCAAATTCAGACCTCACAACAGCTTTCACTTCAAATACTGTCCCTTGTTTCTCCTATCTCATTTTCGTAACTTGTTTCCCTTCATCATTAACCTAAATTCGCAAAACACCGACGATCTAACCTTACCTCAATTTGGCAAGACCCAAGAACCGGAAGCCGGAGTGACAGAAGATGATGGGGCAATCTTTTGTTTTCTGTTTTATATGAACACTTCTCTGCGGGAATTTAACAACAAAGGCGTAGACCAGCGACAGATGTGGCAGACAGTGCATCGAATGTTGAGAATGGAGGGCATCGAAGATGTGATTGAAACAAAGCTGCAACACGATAAAGAAGGAATGTGGCGAAGAGGTATTGTTGACAGGTCGATCGAATGGAACAACCTGCAGGGCATGAACCTCCCAAAACTGGAATAGAACGAGACAAGAAGAAGGGAAGAAACGAACGAAAAACAACACCCTTCTCTCTCCATACCCAACCATCTCACTCCACACTTCCTCGTTTTTCCCACAATTTCAACACCACTCTCACACTCTCTTTGTCCTGAAGTGATAAACCACGAAATATTCTCCCGCTGATCCGACTCTCCCACAAACACTCTCCACAACGCTTGTAAAACACGTCTTCATTTTCTGAGTTGGAGACAACATTTGGATTTGTGTGGGCATCGTCTGGCGATTGACAGGGCGGATTCCTGTCCGAATCGTCGACTCCAACCCCACCGACGCTCACCCTGCGATGTCCCTCGCTTCTCACTTTGACTCCGATGCTTCTGATTCATTCTCTGCTGCTGTGTGTGTCCACGGCAGGTTCTGTCCTCTTTGTGTGGCTGATCGGGGTTGCCTGTTGACTCTCTTCACCAACTGTGCCTGCCCCATCCTCGCTCCCTCCTCGTCCGAACTCCATTTGAATGCATTCTCCTCATCGCCCTCGAACATCTGCAGACGTGTGCAAAGCATTCACTTTCGCCAATCCGACACTCCTGCTCGGACGACATCATCGCACGCTCTTCGTCCATCGCTCCCTCCCGCGAGATCAACTCAGCCGACGTCAGCACTCCGATGCCAGCTTCCTCACTCCACATGAGGGTGCGTTCGTGTCCTCATCCACTCGCCACCATCTCTACCTTCGTCTCCCTTTGTTTTGATTCAAATCGAGATCGAACAACCAACGATTGATGTTGGGAGTACTCACCTGCACGAAGACCCTCTCACAAAACACAATCTCTTGTGATTCGAGAACTACCGCGATTTGGACCAAAAAAGTCGACATTGACCATGAAGAGTGCGCTGTTCATCTCGTCTGCACTGCTTCAACAAGACATACTCATCGCTCCTGAACTTCAACCGAATCATCCTCGCTTCGGAGAGTCGATCGACCACCACTTCATCTTCACCACTTCCTTCTCCTTCCCAGCCTCTTCCTTCGCCGCTTACACTGTCGTCGCGGACGGGAGGACCAACATTGGCGGGTTGGATGGGGACGAGCTTCGGCCGTTCTGGACGTCTTGGAAAGTGTCTGAACTCGCCCTCAACATGTCAGACAGCAGGACCGAGGTTGGACAAGCGAGTGGACGGATTTTGTTCTTCAGAGACCGGTCTTCCTCACAATCCCGAGTTCCCTCACATTCTTCGAAGATGATGAGTCAATCTGGTACTTTCAGAATTGCATGCTCAATCACCAGCAGGAATGTAACGAGAAACGAGGAGACCAGCGACGAATGTGGATGACAGTGCATCGAATGTTGAGAATGGAGGGCATCTAAGATGTGATGGAGGAAAAGCTGCAAATCGACCCAAATGAGTCATCGGGTCACTGGATTGTCGACAGATCGATCAGATGGAACAACCTGCTGGGCATGAACATCCCGGAACATGATTAGAAACAAACAAGACCCAGCCAACACTCCGAACTGTTTCTGACTTCTTTTGGACAACTAACCCTGTTTATGACTCATCTTGATTTGTTCCGGCATCACATCATGGTTTGCCAGCACGATTCAATTGCTTTGCCAGTCTCCGTCCATCGACCACACACTCTCCCTCCCAACTCTCGCTCTGCTCGTTTATCGATCACAGTTCGGTCGAGCCAATCCTTTCCCCACCAGCCCTCGCTTGTGTTTGTGCTCTGCCCGTCATTCTCGAGCTGTGGATCAGCAGCAAAGTGCAGTGTCTCGATACTGATGTTTCAACCCATCAAAGTCAGGATCAGACGAGAACGTGGATTGGTTGGAATGGATGACGTTGGCGGGTGGGCAGGTGAGGACTGTGGATGTGGCTAGCTGTGACATTGTCTGCGATGTCAGCGAGTGTTGTCTGTTCAAACGGCCGACTTCAACCGAAAAAGCTCTATCTTCTGATTGATGTATTCACTTCTTCATCTCAGACATCGTTAATTTCTTTTTGTTCTTCTATTCGGACGCCTATTTCCTCTAAAACTCATTGTTTCGCTTTGTTTTGTTCTGACCCATAACGAGTCTCCAAACTCAGACTCAGCCAGAATGAACGCTCCAGATACAAATGTAGATTCCTCGCTTGAACAGAAGTGCTCTGGTTTGTCCTCCCCTTAGTTGCCATTCTCAATAGATTGTTCTCCTTTTCTGAATTGGGATGAAAGCCAAAATCTGTCTGTTTCGGAAAAAGTTGTTGTATTTAGATCTCTTGTTGCCACTGTACGGTTGCAGCCTGTGCTTGATGTCACTTTGGAGGCAAAAGCCAAGAAAATTCTTTGGTCTCTGGATTGGTTAGATCATAACACAGTTGATGATTTTGTCGGGGCCCTTGCATCGAGTACTGATTCTTCTTCGACAGTCTTAATGCAGTCCATTTTGGTTCTCGTTTCGTCAGCCAGTCCGGTCGTAACAACGGCAGGAATGACTATGCTCAGTTCTGTGATGACCAATGGTTCGAAAAAGATCAGATTTTCGCTTGTCAAAGCTGATCTGATTCCTCAACTCATCACATCTCTCAATCCGCTGTCCCTTTCATTCTCCGAAGCAGAAGATATCCACGTCCCTCTCTTGAACATCATCACCGTCTCTCTGTGGCCCTCAACTCCGGATGGTCTCGAACATCTCAGAATTAAAGATGTGAATGAACAACACGCTGTTCATGAGACGATCTTGAAGCAAGTTGTTATGCCTTCGGAGAAGTATATATGCCATTTGTGCGTGCACAGATTTTCTATCGTCTTTAAAGCGCAAAGCACGACTTTTCTGATGCTACTTGGCCAGATCCTCCAAATATCTCCGTATTATCAACCGACAATGAATTTTGTTCTTCAGATTCCAGTCTTCCTCACGATCCCGAGTTGTCTGACATTCTTCGAAGATGAATATTCAATCTGGTGGACTCTGAATGTCATGGTCGATCACCAGCGGGAACTGAACAAAAAACGGGAAAACCAGCTCCAGATGGGGAAGACGGTGGATGAAATGTTGAGAATGGAGGGCATCGAAGATGTGATTGAAGAAAAGCTGCAAAACGACAAAGAATTAATATTTGGAAGAGCTACTGTTGACCAATCGATCAGATGGAGCGATCTGCGGGGCATGAACCTCCCAAAACTGGAATAGAACGAGGCAAGAAGAATGGAAGAAACAAACGAAAAAACACCCTTCTCTCTCCATACCCAACCATCTCACTCCACACTTCCTCGTTTTTCCCACAATTTCAACACCACTCTCACACTCTCTTTGTTCTAAAGTGATAAACCACGAAATATCCTCCCGCTGATCCGACTCTCCCACAAACACTCTCCGCCACGCTTGCCAAACACGTTTTCATTTTCTGAGTTGGAGGGAACATTTGGATTTGTGTGGGCGTCGTCTGGCAATTGACAGGGCAGATTCCTGTCCGAATCGTCGACTCCAACCCCACCGACGCTCACCCTGCGATGTCCCTCGCTTCTCACTTTGACTCCGACGCTTCTGATTCATTCTCTGCCACTCTGTGTGTGTCCACGGCAGGTTCTGTCCTCTTTGCGTGGCTGATCGGGGTTGCCTGTTGACTCTCTTCATCCACCGTGCCTGCCCCATCCTCGCTCCCTCCTCGTCCGAACTCCATTTGAGTGCATTCTCCTCATCGCCCTCGAACATCTGCAGACGTGTGCCATCCATTCACTTTCGCCAATCCGACACTCCTGCTCAGACGACATCCTCGCTCGCTATTCGTCCATCGCTCCCTCCCGCGCGATCAACTCTACCGATGTCAGCACTCCGATGTCAGCGTCCTCACTCCACGCGAGGGAGCGTTGGTGTCCTCATCCACTCGCCTCCGTCTCTGCCTTCGTCTCCCTTTGTTTTGATGCAAATCGAGAACGAACAATCAGCGATTTATGTTGGGAGTTCTCGCCTTTTCGAGAGCCAAGTTGGCACGACAGTTGAATCCCAACCTCATCCCAATCTACACTCATCCAATGAAGGCCAGCAACGAACATTCCCTCCCTTGCGAACACGATCTGGTCGCCCTTCAATGGCTATTCCACAGTCATTCCGCGTCTCACCACGGATCAGTTCGATCTCTCCAGCTGAGTGCACAGTGGGACGATTGATGGTGACTTGATGAAGATCTCCCTCGATCCCCGTCCAACATCCACTCTCGTCTCCAATTTCATCGACAGTGTTCCCACACCCAGCATGACCCACTGCAGTGTTTCAGGATTTGGGGGGATTCATGGAGTTTGTCGGAAGGAGTGACGACAACTGCTCTTGACCGACGTTCATTCCTTTGTCACGACGAACGACTCGTGGGAACAGCACACAGACACTGTGTTGAAGTTCCAACAGCCAACGAAGACAAGCCTCTCTGCGAACACGCTGGTAGTCTGTTCGTGTTTGGTTTGGTGGACAGAGAGTTGACTCGAATTAGAGGAAGACAGACTGAACGAGCTGTGGCAAGTCTCACTCAACTGAAATTGATGCACACAGCTGGTGTTCCTTGCTCTCACACCACTACCAAACCAGGGCTCATCAACCTTGTGAGGAATAAACATGGTGATCTGCAAATAACGGGTGGCCAGATCGAACAATTCCAACAAAAGACCTAGACGTTTATGTCAAATCTAACGAAACTATTTTCGTCCATCTTCGAAAATAATCCTTTTCATCAAATCTTTTTGCGATTTTATGACACACAACTCATTTTTTTAACTCACACCAAAAACACCGTTGAAAGCCTCATCAGAACGAGATTTCAAGACATCGTGCCGAAGAACCATGGTAAGCACTCAAGACAGTGCCGGTAACTCAACAAGTAATTGTAGAACTCAAGACAATATACCGCATTTCGAGTCACAACATGGACTCTCGAATGAATCTTTTCTCGACATATTCGCTGAATCGAGCTAACCAACAGCCTTTACACGCACTCAAGATAGTGCCAACAACATCACGTCAGGTACAACTGTTCTTAACATGACCAACTCGAACGCCAAGTATTCAAGAAGAATTTGTGAAGATGGACGAAAGCGCTTCTTGGAACAGCCAAAGACGAAGAATTAACCTATCAGACAACGAATGAACCTGTTCAATCGTTTACTTTCGAGTACGGCGGGTGAGTGAGCGGGAACATGCTCACCCACCAAACGAGCAGCGATCACAACAATGCGAACGGATTTTTGTGAAACATGAAGAATGTCATATCTTAAACAGCATACAGATAGCATGGAGGCAATATGAAGGAAAACTTGAAAGGGAGGAGAGTCCAGATGGCACCTCCTCCCATGCGACTCGTTGTGTCTCTCAGGCAAAACTAAAGTCGGAGAAAGACACCAGCCTTTCGTCAGAAAGAATTACATCGGAACACAAGCAGATTCTGGAGGGTAACCGTCCCAAACTGATGTCACCGCAGTGACAATTCCAAGCAGGGTTGAAGAACCTCACGGTACTCCGAAAGAAAGACACGGGAGCAATTTTCCAACGAGGGTATTTTAGTAGCCGCTGAGCAATGTACCGACGGGATTGTCTCACTCCTCAACGATCGCACACGTTTTGGTCAATCGGAACCAGAGAAGCAGTCGTTTGCACCAGTGATATCCGGAACATTCTTCAATGCATTCAAGGAGGTCGTCTTACCTCTATATATCAATCGTAAATCGAGCCAAGTGCAATAAGTCACGCAGAATCCGTCGGAGGTGACGTACCGGATCACCGCGCAATATAATCGATTCTCGCACATTTTCATCAGCCGTTTCCACTACTAGCTTGGTTTATTTCGATATAGCCATGTGTATTACAGAAGACAACGTTGATCAGGAAACAATCAAGCAACGATACATATCCATCTTTAAATCTGAACTTTACGGTCGCATTCGATTACATTCGCATCGCAAATCGGGTTATTGACGGGAACCGACGGAATGCTGTCAATAATAACTGCATCAGTTGCACAATCAATATCTTCCGAACATCAGGAAAATAATCTACATTCTCGAAGACGTAACACAGTATTGGAGGAGATCCCCCGTTGGATTCATCAATCAGTTCATTTGCGACGAATGAGTTCATTAGAAGTGAACATATCGATCACTTCAATCGCATCGCACCCAAGCCCGTTGTACATCTTTTTAGCCAGATCAAGAGAACACCGATACCTAACAATTATTTGGCGAAGTTAACGAGAGCAAGTATTGATGCTCAAGTTCCAAACTTGTGAGCCCGAACAACCGGAAACGAAGTTACACAAGGAAGTCGACGCTACCCTTACAAGAATCAAGGAACACAGCAAGTGGTAGCCAGCGTTGTCACAGTTAGAGGAAGCAGAGGGTGAGAGATTGAAATTGTCTCATTGCCAATCACAGCGATTTGCGCCTCCGAAACTCCGATTTTTACATCACGTGGAGATACTACACCCCACGTTGGACATGAATGCAGTAGGAAACAAGGTTTTAGATGAGACAGAATGCGTGAGACACAGAAACACCACTCTCTCGCTTCTTCGCAGAGAAACTCGAGACAGATCATGAAGCGCTGATTCGAGAACAGAATGAATGCCAGAAGACCCAACAGCTTCTCCACATGCAAGAACAAGCACGTCAAGCGGACAAAACCAAAATACAGGCTTTGGAGACCCAACTGTCTGCTGCGCTAGAGGAGATCCGAAGATTGACAGACGCCGCTGACACACAGCGAGATGTGCCCAGATCTGTTGACCCAACCACTTCTGTCATGCCTTCCTTCGTCTTCACAAATCCGTCCCACTTTTGCGTGAACAATATCGACTTCACTCGCACTGAGGTTGGAGAAGATGAAGACGGTGATTCAGCGATGAGCAACGAGAGATGATATACACGAGACAGGCGGGACATGATCAGACGCTATCTGCTTTCCCGAGACACCCATGAAGATAACAAGAGACAGCTGGATGGATCCATCATCGACTCCAACACCTATATCATCAACTCCACCCAAACAACTTCTCTGACAACTTAGACCGAGAAGCATTCTTGAACTGGTTCGATGCAGAGGTGAACCGAAGGTGATGGTTTCACCATTTCACCTCGATTGGAGAATAGAAAGCTCAATTGACGATCGACCGACTTCAAACCGAAAGAAGTACTGTTCATTAGAAGCCGAAATGTTCTCGGATCGCAAATCTCACCTCCAAATGAATTGGACAGCTGGGTTGAACATGACGAACCATCACACTTTTCACAGATTTCAGACAACTCGAATATAATGATTCTCACGACACTGATTCAACATTGGAGTTTGGAGAAGATGTGGATGAGCACGAGATTCGCACGACGGTAGTTGTAGCTCAACAGCATAGGTGGGATGTTGAAGAATCCAAAGAATTCAGACAGAATTACCGTTCAATCATTACTGTCGGAGAACAGTCACGCCTAACTTTGCCATCACCACAACCAGACAACAGCTACTTGCAGCGACGGTGACAGCTTGAGACTATGTCCGTAGAACCAGAAGCATAAGAAGAAAACACAGCTCTTCAAGCAAGAATAGCAAGAGATGAATGACACCGCGGATTGAAAGAAGAGCGAACAAGGTGTTTGGCGATATCCTCACACATTTTAATCAACTTATACGATACGTAACCATCAGATCTCACACATGACAAACTGATCTCATGTACTCGGAATGAAAAGCTGAGTGACTCGTACGAATCGAGATACTCCAGGTGAGGAGCTGCATTCGGGACCAAACAACATGAATTGAGGATTGGAAGAAGACAGGAACCACATCGATGGAGATGAAGAGCGAGAACTTGAAGGAGAGTGTGCGATGTTCTCTCACTTTCGCCCATTCAATGATCCATTTCCGAGAATCTGCCGCTCATCTGCGACACGCCGAACATGAAACACTCGGTTGCTCACTAAACACTCAACTTCACATCTTGTACTGATGTAGCTCGTCTGCAGAAGCGGGCCAGTTGACCTTCCGTGCGTGACATTTGTGCCGTTCACAATCGAAAGTGTTGTATTTCATCTCCACCGACTCCCCTTTCGTTGTGAATGGACTGGTGTCAGTACCCAGTCGTCACGCCAATCGGTGTTCCGTACAAGACGATTCAGAGAATGATCATGAGAAGAGCCACCACGAGGTGGTGAAGCACTTCAAGACAAGTGCTTCACTGAAGAGATATGGGAATTGGTGGACGAGGTTGGAGAGACTTTCCATGTCCTGAAAGGAACTGAACAAAAGAAGGGGAGGTAGCGTTGTTGAAGTGCTTCACAGAAGACCCCCTACTAACTGACTCCATCAGAGTTGACATTCAGCTGGTGACAGCCCTTCTCAGGGGCACGGCCAATATTATTTCAGAAGGAAGAAACACGTACAGATAATGACTTTTCTCTTTGTTTCTCATCATTATCTCTTCTTCTGATTCTCTCATTACATTTATTGTTGTTTCTCCTTTCAAAACTCACAAGGTTGATGAGCCCTGGTTTGGTAGTGGTGTGAGAGCAAGGAACACCTTTCTACCAAACCAGTGCTCATCAACCATTTTCTTTCTCTGTCGCACAGCAGACTATGAATGTCAGCTCTTCCCCCGATGGAATTGAGCAAGTGACAGCTCTTCCGTTTCGTGAATCGAGCGAATGTCGGCTCTTCCTTTTCGGGAATTGAGCGAATGTCAGCTCTTCCCTTCGTGTGGAATGGTGCAAACGCGGTAGAGGCGTCTTTCTTTTATATTACAACCCTTCGGTGTTTTGCACTTCATTAGTCCTTCCGACCTCTCTTTTCCTCCAGTTTTTCTTCCCCGTTGGGACTTTTCTGGAGTTGTGGGTAAGATCCCCACACTTTTTTGCTCATCACCGCCCCCACTTGGGCAGAACTGACATTGTGATATACTGGACTGACCGAGGTGACCGGTCACTTTTTTCAAAAAAGTACTGACGGTCAGTGACCGGGGGTTTTTAAAATATGGGTCAGATCTCAGAGGTGACAAGAAGAAATTGAAAGGTAAGACTTCATCTTCTTTGAAGAAACGATTGTTGATCGAGTTCTAAGGGCATATCTGGTTGATTTCTGGAAATAGAGACCAAAACTGAAAAAAGGATGAGTGACCTCATCGTGATTGGGCTGATCATAATTGTTTCTGTTCATTTCTCCATTAAACCTTCATTCTATGAGTCGAAGTTGATACGAATAGCATTTAACAAACAATAAACGAATTGGAGAGATATTTTGAGAAATGAGTGAACGAAGAGTGAATCTGGACCGATCTTCCTGCATATCCTCATTTTTGTTCTAAATTAGAGTAAATACGAAAGAGAGAGGTAAAAACGGGGACACGACGTACGGTCAGCGCAGTTCATCATCAGATTGTCCAATCTGGATCAGCGGTTGATCTTTCTCGTTTTTAACATTATATCAATCATCGACGGTGTTACAACTTAGAGAAAAACAAAAAGGAGATGTTATATGAGAGTGAGATAAACCGTGACAGCATTTTGGCAATGTCTCGTCTGATCATGACGGGTGGTTTGATAATATCCATTTCAGATGGTTTCCATCATTAATTAAGTCCTAAATAAGAGAAAATCAATAAAGAGAGAGGTTAATCGAGAGAGAAACAAACTGTACGAACAGTTGTGCGGTTCGATATCCGATCAGAACAGCCCGTTTGATCCATCTCACTTCACATCTCGAATATTGCATACTATGTCTTAAAAATAGATAAAAACAAAAGGAGAGAGGTAACAAGAGAGAGAAACATACCGTGTGAACAGTTCAGCCACTCACTGTCCGATCAGGACAGACTGTGAGATCATTCTCATTTCACAAAGTATCTATCGTGAATGAAGTCCTGAATCATTTATAAACCGAAAAGAGAGAGGTAAAATGAGAGGGAGACAAACTGTGACAACACTTCGCATCAGATTTCTTGATCAATCCGGACAGTTTGATCATAGTCATGTCACATTCGATCTATCTAACATTGAGTCAAAAAATGAGAAAAAGCAAAAAGAGGAATGAAAAATAAGAGAGAAGTATGCCATAAACGCTCTTGATCGTTCCATTGTCCAATCAGGACTGGTGGTTCGATCCTTCTCATTTCTCCATTCTATTTATCATCGTTTTTATTCTAAAGAAGAGAAACAACAAAGAGAGAAAGGATAAAATAGAGTAAGGCACACAGCGACGGCAGATCACAGCTCATTGCCCCAACAGAGCTGGTGGTTTGATCCTTCTCATTTCACCATTGTATCATCCTTGGATTGTTTTCTAAATAAGAGGAACAACAAAGAGAGAGAGGTTAAAGAGAGTAAGACATACGATGACAGCGTTTCATCAACTCAATGCCCCAAGAGGAGAGGCGGTTTGATATTTCTGATTTCATCATACTAACATTCTTCAATTGAGTTCGAAATAAGATAAACAACAAAAAGAGACAGGTTAAAGAGAGGAAGACATACGATGAGGGCATTTCAGGATCTCAGCACTTGATCTGACCCTTAGAAGCAAAGGTCACTGACACTGACCGAGCTCATGAGCTCGGTCAGTCCAGTGTACATTGTGACCCTTGAGTCCCCTGTCGGGAATCTTTCTCTTGTTTATGATAACAGACAAATTGGTACTCTTTTGTTTGTTATTGTGGTTCGATCTGGCCACCCGTTATTTGCAGATCACCATGTTTATGCCTCACAAGGTTGATGAGCACTGGTTTGGTAGAAATGTTCCGCTGAGTGAGGACAATCCCGCTGGCGTGAAGAGAGCAGCGATGACCACCAACCCTCTACCCGACACCATCCATTGTCAATCGAGAGTAACCCACAATTTGGACCGACATAGTCGAAATAGACAACGAACAGCACGACGTTCTTCTCGTCTGTGCAGGCCTGGACGAGACCGAGCAATCACTCCTGAACTTCAACCGAATCATCCTCGCTTCGGAGACACGCAGGACGACAACTTCATCTTCACCACTCCCTTCTCCTTCCCAACCTCTACCTTCCCCAAAAACCCAATCGATTTCACTTCATGCGTTGGCGTCGTGGATGAAGGGCTTCATGTGGATCCCACTCGCAACAACAGATGACACAACTTGTTCTGAATATGCCTGCCTTCCTCACGATCCCGAGTTGCCTGACATTCTTCGAGGATGATCTCTCAATCTACAATTTTCTGCTTTCTGTGAGTCATGCCCAGCAGGAATGTAACGAGAAACGAGGAGACCAGCGACGAATGTGGAAGGCAGTGCATCGAATGTTGAGAATGGAGGGCATCGAAGATGTGATGGAGGAAAAGCTGCAAATCGACCCAAATGAGTCATCGGGTCACTGGATTGTCGACAGATCGATCAGATGGAACAACCTGCTGGGCATGAACCTCCCGGAACATGATTAGAAACAAACAAGATCCAGCGATCCTTCAGAACTGCTTCTGACTTCATTTGGACAACCCACACTGTTTGTGTGCGCTCTTTATTTGCTCTGAAATCACATCATGGTTTAACCGGCACGATTCGATTGCTTTGCCAGTCTCCCTCCATCGACACCACACTCTCCCTCCCAACTCTCGCTCTGCTCGTTTACCGATCCCAATTCGGTCGAATCAGTCCTTTCCCACCAACCCTCGCTTGTGTTTGTGTTCTGCCCGTCACGCTCGATCTGTGGATCAACCGCAAATTGCAGCGCCTCGATTCTGATATTTCAACACAACACAGTCAGGATCTGGCAAGAACGTCGCCTGAACAATGAAGAACCAATCAAATCAGTGAAGATCCTTCTTCGAAAGATGAGGAAATCATGATTTGACGAACTCCCTCGAAGAAAGACTGCCAATAAACCAGTGTCTGAAAATGTTGCCAATGAGCATCTGCTCTCAATCTCCGACGCATCTCTCGCAACATCACATCATTTCCACACCAGCCACAACAGATTCTCTCACACAACTGCCAAGCAATCTGTACACCCACAAATTCATACGCACTTTCAGTCACGGATGCCTTGCTAAATGCCAAACCTCAGACACACTCATTCATCTCATTCGCTCTCAATTTGTGTTTCGGACGTGTTCGCTGAGCAGGATCAGCCAATCCCAACGTGTGTGGAAGAAGAACTGCCTTCTTTGCGCACCCATCCAGAATCGTCCCTGTTAGCTCGAAAACTGAGATGGACGACGAAGAACACCCATCCCCAATGTCCTCTCTCCCATCTCATCCCCAGCCGACGACTTCTGTGCGGAGTGTGTCAATGCGTCCTGTGTTGTGTCTCTGAATGACTTGATCGGTTCCGAAGAGGAAGGAGGGGCAGGATCGAATGCGTGTTCCTATCAGTCTCCGATCTCCACGCTCCGAACACCCACATTCTCCCCCACTCGATCGTTCATGCAACTGTGACATCATCTACACTCTCCGCGTGTGTTGTCTGTTCAAATGGCCGACTTCAACCGAAACAACACCATCTTCTGATTGTCGTCTGCACTTCTTCATCTCAGCCATCGTTAATTTCTATTTGTTCTTCTGTCCGGATGCCTATTTCATTTAAATCTCATTGTTTCACATCGTATTATTCTGACCCATAATGAGTGACTCTGGTCAGACTCAATTCGAATGACGGCTTCAGTCACGAATGTCGATTCCTCGCTTGATCAGAAGGACTCTGGTTTGTCCGCCCCTTAGTTGCCATTCTCAATAGATTGTTCTCCTTTTCTGAATTGGGATGAAAGCCAAAATCTGTCTGTTTCGGAAAAAGTTGTTGTATTTAGATCTCTTGTTGCCACTGTACGGTTGCAGCCTGTGCTTGATGTCACTTTGGAGGCAAAAGCCAAGAAAATTCTTTGGTCTCTGGATTGGTTAGATCATAACACAGTTGATGATTTTGTCGGGGCCCTTGCATCGAGTACTGATTCTTCTTCGACAGTCTTAATGCAGTCCATTTTGGTTCTCGTTTCGTCAGCCAGTTCGATCGTAACAACGGCAGGAATGACTATGCTCAGTTCTGTGATGACCAATTGTTCGAAAAAGATCAGATTTTCGCTCGTCAAAACTGATCTGATCCCTCAACTCATCACATCTCTCAATCCACTCTCTCTTTCATTCACAGAAGCAGTCGATATCCACGTCCCTCTCTTGAACATCATCACCATTTCTCTGTGGCCCTCAACTCCGGATGGTCTCGAACATCTCGGAATTAAAGATGTAAATGAACAACACGCTGTTCATGAGACGATCTTGAAGCAAGTTGTTATGCCTTCGGAGAAGTATATATGCCATTTGTGCGTGCACAGATTTTCTATCGTCTTTAAAGCGCAAAGCACGACTTTTCTGATGCTACTTGGCCAGATCCTCCAAATATCTCCGTATTATCAACCGACAATGAATTTTGTTCTTCAGATTCCAGTCTTCCTCACGATCCCGAGTTGTCTGACATTCTTCGAAGATGAATATTCAATCTGGTGGACTCTGAATGTCATGGTCGATCACCAGCGGGAACTGAACAAAAAACGGGAAAACCAGCTCCAGATGGGGAAGACGGTGGATGAAATGTTGAGAATGGAGGGCATCGAAGATGTGATTGAAGAAAAGCTGCAAAACGACAAAGAATTAATATTTGGAAGAGCTACTGTTGACCAATCGATCAGATGGAGCGATCTGCGGGGCATGAACCTCCCAAAACTGGAATAGAACGAGGCAAGAAGAAGGGAAGAAACGAACGAAAAAACACCCTTCACTCTCCACACCCAACCATCTCCCGCCCTTCTTCCTCGTTTTTTCCACAATTTCAACACCACTCTCACACTCTCTTTGTCCTGAAGTGAGAATCCACGAAATATTCTCCCGCTGATCCGACTCTCCCACAAACACTCTCCGCCACGCTTGCCAAACACGTTTTCATTTTCTGAGTTGGAGGGAACATTTGGATTTGTGTGGGCGTCGTCTGGCAATTGACAGGGCAGATTCCTGTCCGAATCGTCGACTCCAACCCCACCGACGCTCACCCTGCGATGTCCCTCGCTTCTCACTTTGACTCCGACGCTTCTGATTCATTCTCTGCCACTCTGTGTGTGTCCACGGCAGGTTCTGTCCTCTTTGCGTGGCTGATCGGGGTTGCCTGTTGACTCTCTTCATCCACCGTGCCTGCCCCATCCTCGCTCCCTCCTCGTCCGAACTCCATTTGAGTGCATTCTCCTCATCGCCCTCGAACATCTGCAGACGTGTGCCATCCATTCACTTTCGCCAATCCGACACTCCTGCTCAGACGACATCCTCGCTCGCTATTCGTCCATCGCTCCCTCCCGCGCGATCAACTCTACCGATGTCAGCACTCCGATGCCAGCTTCCTCACTCCACACGAGGGTGCGTTCGTGTCCTGCTCCACTTCTGTTTGATCGGAAAGCAATGCGCTGTCTGGACCAAAACAATCGAAAATGACGGCGAAGGGCGCGACATTCATCTCGTCTGGACAAGCCCAGCGAGGCAGACCAATCGCTCCTGACTTTCAACCGAATCATCCTCGCTGTGGAGAATCGAACGACAAAAATTTCATCTTCACCTCTCCCTTCTCCTTCCCAGCCTCTTCCTTCGCCGCTTGCACTCTCGTCGTGGTGGACGGGATTGTCAACATTGGCGGGTTGGATGGAGACGAGCTTGGGCCGTTCTGGACGTCTTGGAAAGTGTCTGAACTCGCCCTCAACTTTTCAGACAGCAAGTCCGAGGTTGAACAAGCGAGTGTCCGGATTTGAAGTTGGAGTGTGGCTCTTCTGGGGAGGCAGATGATCTTGTTTGGTGGTCACGAATCGGACGGGCCTCTGTTTGATCCCAAATCGACACTTTGACTCGACTGGTGGCACCCATCTTCAACCGAAACCGCACCATTTTGTGATTGATGGACACACTCTGACATGTTCGGTATTTTGCAGGTGAGTCGAACAAGATGCCACAGTCGCACATATCATGGTAAATCCACTAACAACGCGGAGTGGACAACCATCGAACAGACTGAGTCAACACTTCATCTGTTTTTCTACTGTATCTCTTTCATTCGTTCGTTTATCATTTTCGTCTTCGTTTGCTGAGTGCTGCTGTTGGCAAGTGTCGACTTGGTGGGCCACAAGTGATCAAGATGTTGGATCACCCATCATACAATTGTTTCTTTGGTCTTGCTCTTTGCTATAGACACTTTTTTAAAAATGGACGACCAAAATGATCATACAATTCAGGAATGGCAAGCGCTATTCAACTCAAAGGCGGAGACAATCCAATTTCTCCTCGACTCAGATCTCCTCCCGATCCCGAACTGTCCCGAATGCCACGAGCCCATGTCCGTCTCCAACGAAGCGAATCGTCGTTGGAGATGCCGTAGACTAAGGATGAGCAACGGACGGACAAAAAGACGTTCAACTCGGACAACGGACAGCGGACAGGTCCAAGTGAAAAAGAAGTGCTTCATGTGGCCTAAATCAATGTGATTGACACTCAATTCGTTAATAAATAAGTGAATAGTGGTGATTAAATTCAGATTTTGTCTTTCATCAAAATGATAAACGAGTACTAGAGAATTTGGACAAAAAGACCCATTAATTGCAGAAATGTCCGAGCTTGTCCGATCTTGGACATTCACTCAATTGTTGAAAAAACGAATCATCTGAATTTCTTCACAATCCAATTGTGATCAGATCAAAATGGACAAAACTGTCCTGTCCTGGACATGTCCGGATCGTCCTCCCCATCTCAAGTTAATTTCGTCGTCCCATTTCTTTCAGGGTCACTTAAATCGGTTTTCACTTCGAAATTCCATTCTTCACATCATTTTCTAGCAACCACTCATTCTGCGATACTTTTATAAACTCATTCCGGGAATTCAGTTCATTTCCGATTTGACACATTATTTCTCTTTCAATGATGTTACACGTCAGAATTCAGTCAATGATAGTAGTATCTTATTTCAAACATGATCGAATCAATTTGCCTTCAAAATTCGCCGCTCTGTTGCACACTTTGTTGGTTTGTTGATGATCTTGACTGGTATCTCGTTCCTTTTGGTTCAAGATGTTTTCTTATAAAGAAATTTCTCATTTTGAATCCAGATACGATGCTTTCTCGCCCTTATCCAAATGAGATGGTCGTTACACTCTCATTTGTCGCCCTAAATGAACGGATCGTTTTCTACCTCGAAATAGTCTGTATTACACTTTTTCCGAATCAAAATGATTCATATTCATATTATTGATCGCTTTTTCACATTTATTATTGTTGATCTTCCCTCCAGAAGGCAGATTGACCTGTCGATCCTGTGAAGACGGAATAGATGAGGCCAAAGGAGGACAAACCGAGCTGATTCGTAAACAATGAACTGGGAGTTGGGACGAAGAGACAAAACAGAGTGAGAGGAGAGGACGATCTTCATAATCGAGGGTCCGAGCTCGTGAACAATGGAGTTGGAGAAAAGAACGAAACGGAAACATCAAACGAAACCAATTTGAAAAGTATGCTTCTCCCTACTCTGACTTACAGATATTTCTTCATTTTTATGACAATAAGTGTCCTGACTATACAGAAATTTAAAGTGGAACAGTTAATCGATAAAACATGAGACAGACATCTCAGAAAGATGCAGAACGTATGTAATCATTCGTAAAGTGAATGAGGTTTTTTCAGTCCATCCCTTCCTTCTCACAGCCACTCACATCTATTCATCTCCTCCTCCACCCTCATGAGATCGAATGACAGAATGGGAAAGGAAACAGGTGACTGAGAGAGAGCGAGAGAGGAAGAGAAGCGGAGAGAAGATGAGAGAAAGCAGATTGAAGAAAGGGTGATGAAGGTGGAAGAACGAAGAAAGGAAGATGAGGAAAAAGCGAGGCGAGAAGAAGATAGGAAGAGGAGAGAAGAAGAGGAAAGAATTGAACGAGAAGCGAAGCGAAGATGGGAAGATGAAGAAAGACGAAGCGAAGATGCGAAACGATGGGAAGAGGAAGAGCGAAAGAAAATTGAAGAAAGAGTGCGGAAAGAACTCACTGAAGAGAAGCAATGAGAAGAGGAGAGAAAGGAGGAACTTCGAAAGGAAGAAGAACGGAAGATGAAGGAAGAAGCAAAAGGAAGGAAGAAGAAGCGAGAAGGAAGGAGGAAGAAGAGAAAAAAGCGAATTCAGGAACGAGTGAGGCGTGAAATCGCAGAAGAGAAGAAAGGAAGAGGAGAGGCGAAGGGAGGAAGAGAAGAAAGCGAATATTCCCCAAAGAAGTCAGAATGGGAAAGGAAGCAAGAAGCTGAACGAGAAGCAGCGGGAGAGAAACAACGAAAGATCAGAGAGGATTTGGGCGAGAGAGACAACGAGCAGCTCAGAAAGACTCAGCGACGATCGAGACAGGATCGAGTGTGTCAAGTGCGTTTGCTCGCTGGGGCATTGGGAAGATGATCGACACTGGAGTTGGATCTCGTCCAGTCGGTCCCCAACTGACATCATCGTCATCTCGAGGCAACTTCTCTCAGAAACGAGAAGAAGACGAACGAAAGAAAAAGGAAGAAGAAGAACAAAGAAAGAAGGAAGAAGCAAAACGTCAAAAGAGGAAGCAGACCGGAGACAAAAGAGATCGATGAGGAGCGCATGCGAGCCGACATGCTCAATCGGGAAAGAGAGGCTGAAGAGGAAAGAAGAATCCCACAGGAGAAGGACGATCAAGACCGCGAAGAGAAGGAGCGTTTGAGACGGAAAGAGGATGAGAATCGGCGAGAACAGGAAAGACGGGAGGAGAGAGAGCGGAATGAGAGGATGGAAGAGGAAAGGAGGAAAGAGGAGAAGAGGAGGGAAGATGAGGAGAGAGAGAAAAGGAGAGAATCAAACGAGAAGTTCAGGAGACGCTTCGGAAGGAGAAGGAAGCGGAAGAACGAAGGAAGAAAGAGGAACAACAAAAGGAGGAGGAGAGAGAAAGGGAGGCCGAACGAAAACGTCAAGCTGAAAGTCAGAAAAGTCAGAGTGGGAGAGGAAGCAAAATGCTGAGAGAGAAGCAGCGGAAGAGAAGCAGCGAAAGATCAGAGAGGATTTGGAGCGAGAGAGGCAACGAGCAGCTCAGAAAGACTCAGCGACGATCGAGACCGGATCGAGTGTGTCCAGTGCATTTGCTCGCTGGGGCATTGGGAAGATGATCGACACGTCCAGTTCTCCAGCTCGCCCAGTTGGCCCGTCAACTTCAACTGGTGCGAGTTCACGCGGCAGCTTCTCTCAGAAACGAGAAGAAGACGAACGAAAGAAGAAAGAGGAAGAGGAACAACGAAGGAAGGAGGAAGAAGGAAAGCGGCACTTCGACAATGTGAACTAAACCTCCTGGGAAACACCCACACCCTCACAAGATGATACTGAACCATCCCGAGACTCCACTGACCCCTTTCCATTTTCATCGATGAATGTCGGACCAGCCAGCGGGCGTGTGTGGCAGATCTGACAAGAATGACAAGACAGGAAGCAGCGAAAATGAAGAGGAGAGAAGAGGAGATGAATCGGAGAATGAGGAACAACGAAGTTGATCCGAGACGAAGGGAGAGAAACGAAATGATGAGAGGAGACACTCCGAAAGGAACTTCCTCACAATCAGTCCATCAAAAACCACATAAAGGCCATACCGACTCGATCATTCGTTCTCGTCCTTCCCTTCCACACCTATTTCTATCCTTCCTCTTTCTCTTCTCCATCCAACTCTTTCTCTTCATCTTCTCTGTTCTCCATCACATCTCTCTTCATCTTTTCCTCCTCTCCTATTTCTTAAAAATGATTCAATTCTCCAAGTTAGTCAATAAATTTCAGAAAAAGTTGATCAAACCCTTTTTGAAAAGTTACGAGCAATGACATCCTAATTAGGCGCTGTCCGAGGACGGACAGCGCCTCACCTTGTCCGGACAATTGCTCCTCCCTACCGTAGACACAACAAGAACTTATCGCTCTTTGTCTCCACTCCGTTTCACCGATCTCGTATTGAAATTCACAAGGCGCTTCTGATCAGTTTGCACTGCTATCTCAATATTGATCAGTCTGATACTGTGAAACTTACTGGAGAGACCAGAGGGGCAGTCCATACGATTTACGCACTGTGCCGCCAAGCAGCCACCATGAGTGTTTGGGGAGGCTTTATGACGATTGGAGGTGAAGGGAAGACTATCGAAGTCGATGAGGCGTTATTTGGCCGGCGGAAGAATGGGAGAGGCAACCCTAGACCAGAACATTGGGTTCTGGGACTGGTCGAACGTCCAACAGATGGACCGAGGCGGGCCGTTTACCTTCCCGTGCAGAACCGGACAGCTCCGGTTCTGCTCGGGATCATCCAGGCTGTGTGTGACCCAGGCTCAACAATTTTAACTGATCTGTGGGCAGGATATGCGAATCTTGGACAAGAGTTAGAAATGGATCATGGAACCGTCAACCATTCTCGCTTTTTTAAAGACCCAGCTACCGGCGTACACATAAACCGGGTGGAGGGGATGTGGGCTCATTTTCGAAGATTCATGCCGGAATCGGGGACTTCCCCAGGAGATCTCTTGGACTACTGCTCTCTGTTTACCTTGCTTAAAATTGACAAAATTACCTTCAGTCGCTTTCTTACTATCATTTTCTTATTTGATCCAGCTCAGTACGACGTGATCATCGCAGAGAACGTTGCGATCGGTCGACCTTGACAGACGAGACCTATTGGACGACAATATCACATCACTATTCTGTTTTTCCACACTTTTTCTCTGCTTTTGTATATTTCTTTCTCAATTTGCGGAAAAAGATGTCCGAACATTGTTTGTGGTGAAGTAACATCATGGAACAGGCCAACCAACAAAACACCCAAATTCAGATCACGCTCGACGCTTGCGTGGTTCAATCGGTAGATCGCCCGCTTGTAAGCTTGAGGACGCGGGTTCAAGACCTACCAGCGTCCTCTTTCTTTTATTTCTACTTAGGATTTTTTGGCCCACCAACTCGACATTTGCCGATTCAACTCAGACTCAATCAGAATGACCACGTTAGACTCTAATGTCGATTCCTCGCTTGATCAGAAGGACTCTGGTTTGTCCGCCCCTTAGTTGCCATTCTCAATAGATTGTTCTCCTTTTCTGAATTGGGATGAAAGCCAAACTCTGTCTGTATCGGCAAAAGTCGTTGTCTTTAGATCTCTCGTAGCAACTATGAAGCTTCAGCCTCTATTTGATGACACTCGGGAAGCTAAAGCCGTTCGATTTCTGACATCTGTTCAAGAAATGTCTCAATCATCAGCACGTGCTTTTCTCGGCAGCTTTGCATCGGCACCTGATGATTCTTCGACAGACTTCGTAGAATCCATTGTGGTACTCGTTTCAACACCCAATCAAGCAATCGCCAATGCAACAATGAAGATGCTCGAAACGTTCTTCGTGAGGTGTTCAACCAATGACCGACTTTCCCTCGTCAAAGCTGATCTGATCCCTCGACTCATCAGCACTCTCAATCCACAGTCACTTTCTTTCTTAGAAGCAGTCGATATCCACACCAACCTCATGAAAACCATCAGCTGGTCTGTCTGCCTCTCAACTCCCAATGCTCTCAGACAACTCAGAATTGAAAATGACAATGAACAACAAGCTGTTCTTGAGATGATCTTGAAGCAAGTTCTCGCACCTTCAGAGACGTATATTTGCCATTTGTGCGTGAACCGATTCTCGATCATGGATCGTGACCAATCCCAGTGGTTTCTAATACTTCTAAGCCGTCTCCTCGAAATATTTCCGTATTATCGACCAACACAGGAATTTATTCTTCATATGCCAGTCGTCCTCACGATTCCAAGCTGTCTGACATTCTTCGAAAATGATTCGTCAATCATGTCATTTCTGTTTCGCCTGAACACTGTCCAGCGGGAATGGAACAATAGAAGGGGAAATCTGCGACAAATGTGGCAGAAAGTGCAGCGACTGTTGAAAGTGGAGGGCTTCGAAGATGTGATTGAACAACGACTGCGAAACGACCGAAACGGAACCAACGGAAGATTAATTGTTGGCGACTCGATCGACTGTAACATCCTGCAGGGCATGAACCTTCCAGAAGAAGAATAGAAACAGACAAGAACAAGTTCACATATCTTCGTCGGCTGCGTCTCCGGTGGAGAAATCAGCAAATCAAGCACTGGCAAATTGAAAATGCCAACGACACGATTAAAGAAAGTCTGTCATTTGAGACGAGAATGAGCTTCCGAACGCCCCACGTGATCGTCTCACTTCTCGGGACATTTGGAGATTTAGGAATGATCTGTGCGGACTCTCATTAGAACCCTCGAACCACAGCAGATGCTGTACAAGATATTCACTGTCTTCTTCGTTCATTCGCGATTATCAACTGTGCGATGCCAACCTCCGTTTTGCTCGTTCTCAAGCCTCCCCTTGATTCAGTGGTTCTCATAAATTTATACCTGTCTGACATGACATGACAGACCTCTTTTTCTCAAAATCGTTGACATGTCATGACATGGAGCTTTTTGATTATGGGTCAGAGATCTTTTCTCATTTCCATGACTAGGACGATAATGAGGATAATTTGAAGTTCACACGACTGTACTATGTCTGCAATCCAGTCTGATGGGGCAATGACGAACACTTGCGACGTTTCAACGTCTTTCGATTCGCTTCCTGTGTGTCATGGGACGATCCTGAGACTCAGACTGAAAAGGCTATATTGGTTCCTCCATCATTTTCAATCGATTTTCCATTGTCAGCTAGTACCATTGAATGATAATTTCAAACAATCTCACCCTGGTACCAACGTTCGTTCAGTAAATCACTTCCGTGTCTCTTCGACGGGATGATAATCAGTAATGTCTGCCAATTTCCTGATCAGTGCAAATTTACATGATCTGTATGCTATTTAAACAACTTTTTTCATTCTTTTCCAGTTGTTTAGCCTGTTGTTCCACTTCGCAACAAATCTCACGATCCTTCCTTCAAATCACAATCCGAATGAAAACAGAGTTTCTCATGTCAAATTGAAGCTTTTTCAACAGTATCTCTGATTCTTTCTGTTATTCATCTTGATTAGAGATCAAATCATCCCTTCTGCCCTCTCGGGGGTTTGCTTATCTCTCAAAACCTCTCAGTGAAACAGATTGATCTCGTAAATCATCTCAGATCGATGATTCTGGGTAAACCAGACGAAATCACATGGTACTGGTGTCTTGATCCTGCTCTTACACCTCTTTTCCGCCAGTCAGTTTTTTTGCTTCTTCTCTGAGATTAATATCCACGAATATACTGGCTATTTCTTCTGTACCCCTTTTTATACCGATTCGGAAGTTCTATTCGAACATTTCATTTTCATTACCTTGATTTTTTCAATTATTTCTATTCCACCACCTGATATGTCTCTGATAGAAATGATTCTCAAAATGGAGTGAAAGGAGATGGTAACATGTTTTCAAACACCCAGAGTGCGAAATAAGAGCTTCGGAAGTTCAGGCTGTGATCTGGCCCATTGAGGTGTTTTCTTGACATTTTGACATCGAAAAAAAGCCTGTCACACAGCTATACATAAATTTCGTTGGTTGAATTATGTTGTTCCTATTGGACACCTCATTCATGACGAGCCATCGTTAAACCATTTTGTTGAGACCCATAAGGAGTGATTCTCTACGCAATCACCAGGAATGAACCAAATAATTCAGATAACAGATGCATCATCAAGTACAGCGCGTTCTGATTTTACCATCCCTCACTTTCCATTTTCGATGGATTGCTCAGCGTTCCTGAATTGGGAAACAGATCAAAAAGAATCTGAAAACAGAAAGGCCGTAATCTTTTGGTCTCTTGTTTCCACTATGAAGTTAAGACCAACATTTGATGACTCTCTGGAAGATAAAGCTGTGGAATTTCTCAAATCTGTTCGTCCCCTGACTCGATCTTCTGCGGATGCTTTTCTCAGCAGCCTTTCACCAATTACTCATGAATCTCTGACCATCTTCGTGCAGTCCATTCGGGTGCTCATGTCTTCACCCAATCGTATCATCACAACCACAGCAATGGAGATTCTGAGACATCTGTTTGAGCACTCATCTACCAAATTCCTACTATCCTTCGTCAAAGCTGATCTGATGTCTCAACTAATCGTCACTCTCAATCCACTGTCTCTTTCTTTTACCGAAGCAGTCGATATCCACACCAATCTCATGAAAATCATCACTTATTCTCACTGGCCCTCCACTCCATACGGTCTCAAAAAAGACGCAAATAAAGATGACAATGAACAACAATCTGTTCATGAGACGATATTGAAGCAAGTTGTCGTGCCTTCGGACACCTATATTTTGCATTTGTGCGTGAACCGCTTCTCGTTCAATGATAATTTGATATCGGAGAGGTTTCTGACACTTCTCGCTCGACTCATTGAAATATCTCCTTCTTATCGACCGATTAAGAACTTTGTTCTTCATATGTCCGTCTTTCTCACCATCCCGAGTTATCTCACATTCATCGAAGATAATTTCTCAATCTGGTTCTTTCTGACTTTCATAGTCGATCACCAGCGGGAATGGAACGAAAAACAGGGAGAACAGCGACAGACGTGGCTGACAGTGCAGCGACTATTGAGAATGGAGGGCTTCGAAGATGCGATTGAAGAAATTCTGCAGAATGACAAAAACGAACTGTTCGGACGATGGGTTGTTGGTTACTCGATCGAATGGAACAACCTGCAGGGCATGAACCTCCCAGCATCTCGGTAGAAACTGATAAGAACCAGCGAACCTTCCACAATGATCCAGACTTCATTTGAGCAACACCCATTCTTCTCTTTGCGATTGCGAGAGCCTCCGTCTTCCCCACGTCATTCCATCCCTCCAATCTTGATTCTGGCCGATGCATCAGCACATCACAGATTGTTCTCATCTCGTCAAAGGCATCGTATATATCATTTGTTTGAGTCAAAACACAGTCTATTTTGCAGAAGAACTCAGTAATTTCGATGGGAACGGGAGCCCGAATTGGAGCTTCGATTTCCATGTCATCGTTCAAAAGTGATGTCGACACAGGACATGCATCTTCGTCTCGTTGTGATTCCGTCGGAAATCAAGATTCGAACTGTAATCATTTCACGACCAGACACAATCGCAGACTTATCCGACACACTCGCAAACGCGCTGAAAACACCGCCTCAACATCTCATTCTCCTGTTTCCATCCATCCCTCCACAAGACGCTAACATACAAAGGCCGCTTCTTGGAGAAAAGGGACCAGGAATTGTCATAGCTAATGCAAGTGATGCGGATGGTGTGCTCTGGAAGGGTCTGGTTGGCGAATCAGGATGCAGGTATACATACCACGTGAGGATGGATGACTTACTGCGTCGTTGGCCCGTTCTTGATGATAATACGGGCATGGCACCAATCACAGTGATCAGCTTGTCGGACGGCTTCTGCTCGTCGTTTCGGATGAGTGACAACCAACTCGAGGAAACATTGACGACTCTGGATATGATGTTTCAGTTGTACTACACCAAACCTGAACGGCGCTGTCTGAAATTGCCAGTTGCTGAGGACAGGCTTCAGGAATTCGAGTCGTTTTATGTGAGAGATGATTGGGATGTCTTCGTCAGGGGCATTATCAGAAAATTCGCGAAAATGAGCAACTTTACACCTCCCACACAACCCCCGAATCCGAATTTTCCACTTTTCCCTGAAAATGGAGACGGATCGGACGAACTCACTGAAGATGAGATCAATGCTGTCCCGCGGGAACTCCTTGATTCCATTCGACAGGTTCCAAGTTGTAATGACACCGAAAGTGCCGTAAATGCGTATCAGGAGCTGTTCGATAGAAATCGTACCATCGACAATGTCTTCCTGAAGGGACAGCCAGGCACAGGGAAATCGCAGATGCTGCTGTATTTGATATACCGTCTGATGCACTCTTTGGAGAAAGTGGTGTGTTTCCGTCTCTTTTGATGTCCTCAGGCCATATTGTACACTCCGTCCCAAATGTCACTCGTGCTCACCGTCCTGATCGACCACACCCATCCAACGTCGCCCATAAATGTTCGAGTGCACAAGCCAACATTTGCAGAAGACACTTTCACAAAGGATTTCGAACATGTGATCCGAATTGTGGATTCCGAAGATCCGTTCAAAGATCCGAAAATGGACCGATATTTCACGGTCTTTGTCGCTTCTCAGACGCAATTCAGCACATTCAGGGAGACCATGAGGACTGACAAGTTCCGCATCGAACTGTCATACCCTCTGTGGAGACAGGACGAATTCCTGAAAATGCTCGTTCGATTGGGAAAAACAGAACATCGCTTCTGGCATCACAACCTGTCTGCGCGGTCCCTTTGTAAGATGCACCCGTTGGTGGTCAAGCTGCTGGGGACACATGGACAATACATCGCAGTTGATCGAAAGAAAAGGAAAGGCTCAGTGGAGATGAACGTGATCGACATCTTCGGGCTGACCCCTCGCATGCTCGGCCCTTATGTGGACGATATGTTCCTTGACTTGATGAAAACATTGGAATTTGGGACATTCGAGACAAGTGAAGTGGACTCTCTTGTGCCCCTTCGTCGCCTCGTCTTCACCGAAGACACTGGGGAACCTGTCAGTCTGTTTGCGTCACGCCTTCTGCTCATCAAATCATCCAATCGCGGAGGACTCGCAGATGCCGAGATGTTGGAGGGCAGAGACGTGACACCATTCGACCCAACATCCGACGAGTTCATCGATTGCTTGTGTGGACAGGGTTTCAACCTTCCTCTGCCCAATCTGGAAAGTGTGATGATTCGTGAGCCAGCCTCGATGGTCAACTCCGACTTCTCTGAGTTCGTTGCCACTTTGGAGAGAACACATCTGAGCAGCCTTCAGCCTTCCTCCATCCAATCTGGACAGATCGTGAATCAGAGAGCCAGTCGACCACAATGAGCGAGCACTCTCATTATTGCCATTCATGTCACATGTTCACATATTTTGTCACAGTTATACTGAATCCTCCTGGAAATCCACCCATAACGAGTGATTCAACCGAAAAACACGAAGAATGAACACGATAATACGGATAACTGACGCCGACCCTCATCCAAGGCGACCTGCTTTGTCCTCCCGTCAGTTGGCATCCTCGGTGGATTGCTCACCGTTCCTGAATTGGCAATACAATCGAAAAGCACCTGACTCTGAAAACAGAAAGGCCGTTGTCTTTCAGTCTCTTGTTGCCACTGTGAAGTCCAAGCCTGCATTTGATGCCTCTCTGGTTGCGAAAGCAGTGAATTTTCTGAAGTCTGTGAATAGGGATGATGACGAATCAAGCGATGCTTTTCTCAGCCACTTTGGACAAACCAATGATGATTCTCTGACAGAATTCGTGCAGTCCATTATGGTGCTCATTTCCTCACCCAGTCAGATCATCACCACGACAGCAATGGAGATGCTCACAAGATTGATCGCAGACAGTTCAGCCAAAGTCCGTCTTTCCCTCGCCAAAGCTGATCTGATCCCTCAACTCATCCTCACTCTCAACCCACAGTCTCTTTCATTCACCGAAGCAGAAGATATCCACACATCTCTCATGACAGCTATCATCAACACATTCTGGTACTCAACTCCGAATGGTCTCAGACAACTCGGAATTCAAGCAGTCAAAGAACCGAAAGCTGTTTATGAGACGGTTTTGAAGCAAGTTCTATCCCCATCGGAGAAGTATATTTGGCATTTGTGTGTCAACCGCTTTTCGATCGTCGTTGGAGAGCAATCCAGGTATTTCATGTTCCTCCTCGCTCATCTCATCCAAATATGTCCAAATCATCAACCGACGATGGATTTTGTTCTGAATATGCCAATTTTCGTCACAATACCAAGTTGTCTCACATTCTTCGAGAACGATGAGTCAATCTACCTATTTCTGCATTTGAGGGTCCAGCTCCAGTGGAGATGGAACATAAAAAGGGGAAACCAGCGACAGATGTGGAAGACTGTCCTTCGAATATTGAGAAAGGAGGGCTTCGAAGATGCGATTGATGAAAGACTGCAAAACGACCGAAACGGAACCTGCTTCGGAAGATGGATTGTTGACTACTCGATTGGTTGGAACAACATGCAGGGCTTGAACCTTCCAAAATATGAATAGAAAATGACAAGTACCAGCGAACCCACATTCATCGGCAGCGTCTCCGGAGGAGAAGTCAATAAAACCAGCACTGGCAAATTGAAAGGCCAACGACACGATTGAAGACCTTCAGCCATTTGAGCTGAATGTGAGCTTCCGAACGCCTCACGTGATCATCTCACTTCTCGGGACATTTGGAGGTTTAGGAATGATCTGTGAGGATTCTCATAGGGGCTCTCGAACCACAGCAGATGCCGAACGAGGTATTCACTGTCTTCTTCGTTCATTCGCTATTATCAACTGAGCGAAGCCAACCTCCGTTTTGCTCGTTCTCAAGCCTCCCCTTGATTCAGTGTTCATCAGAACTTTCGTTGGTTGAATTATGTTGTTCCTTTTGGACACCTCATTCATGACAAGTCTTCGTTAAACCATTTTTTGCTGACCCATAAGAAGTGGTTCGACATGTCATCAGCAGGAATGACCATACTTGACAAGAAGACAAATGTCTCCCAAAGTCCAAGGTGCTCTGATTTGTCCATCACTCCGTTGTCATTTTCGATGGATTGCTCACCTTTCCTGAATTGGAACAAAACTGCCAATGAAACTGTGACCAAAACGGCCGTTGTCTTTAGATCTCTCGTAGCAACTATGAAGTCCCAGCCTGCATTTGATGACACTCTGGTTGCGAAAGCAGTGAATTTTCTGAAATCTGTGAATTGGGACGATGAAGAATCAAGCGATGCTTTTCTCAGCAACTTTGGGGAAACTCGTGATGAATCGTTGACCAACTTCGTACAGTCCATTGTAGTGCTCATTTCTTCTGCAAATCAGATAATCACCACAGCAACAATGAAGATGCTCGAAAATGCGATTGCAAACAGTTCCTCTCAATTCCGACTATCCCTCGTCAAAGCTGATCTGATCCCTCAACTCACCGTCACTCTCAATCCACTGTCTCTTTCATTCACCGAAGCAGTCGATATCCACACCTCTCTCATGACAGCCATCCTCAATTCTGTCTGGCTCCTCACTCCTGCTGGTCTCGAAGAACTCGGAGTTGAAGATCCCGATGACGAACTAGCTGTTCCCGAGATGGTTTTCAAACAAGTTCTCGTGCCTTCGGAGAAGTATATTTGGCATTTGTGCGTGAACAGATTTTCGATTGTTGTTGGAAAGCTATCCAGGTTGTTTCTGCTACTTCTCGCTCGACTCATCGAAATATCTCCTTCTTATCGACCAACAATGGATTTTGTTCTTCATCTGCCAGTCTTTCTTACGATCCCAAGTTGTCTATCATTCTTCGAAAATAATCTCTCAATCTACAGTTTTCTGATATTTATGGTCAAACTCCAGTGGAGATGGAACGACTTAAGGGGAAACCCGCGACAGATAAGGAAGACAGTGCATCGAACGTTGAGAATGGAAGGCTTCGAAGATGTGACTGAACAAAGATTGCGAAACGACAAACAAACCCCCTTTGGAGACTGGATTATTGGCTACTCAGTCAAATGGAACACCCTGCAGGGCATGAACATCCCGGAACATGAATAGAAACAGACGCGAACCAGCGAACATTTCGACGTGTTTCTAGCTTCATCTGAACAGTCTCCATTCTTCTCTTTACGACTGCGACAGCCTCCGTCTTCCCCACGTCATCCCATCTCTCCAATCTTGATTCTGGCCGATGCATCAGCACATCGCAGATTGTTCCAACCATCTTCTCTCGACCCAACATTCACGCCTCGTCCATCCTTCTCTGATCCAACCGCTCCCGACATTGCTCGAAGTTGTTTCGCCGCACACCCGCCACTCTCTTCGCATCCCTCGTGGTTGCACAGCATGGACAAGCAAAGCCTCGAGTTCGATATCTTACGGCTTTGGAGTTGAAACGGAAGGACTCGTCACAAATGCATTTTCAGAGATTGTTCTTCTTGTTTTTGGCGATGCTGGCCAAGTCGGCACGACTGTTAGATCCCAAATTGATACGAATCTCCCTCCATCCAATTAAGGACAGCAACGAACACTCCCTCCCTTGCAACCTCGATCTGGTTCCAAATCAATCGATATTCCGCAACCATTCTGCCTCACCACGGATCACATTCGATCTCTCCGGGTGAGTGCACAGCGGGACAGTTTATGGTGACTTGATGAAGATCTCCCTCGATCCCCGCCCAACATCCACTCACGTCTCCAATTTCATCGACGATGTTCCCACACCCAGCATGACCCACTGCAGTGTTTCAGGATTTGGGGGGATTCATGGTGTTTGTCGGAAGGAGTGACGACAACTGCTCTTGACCGACGTTCATTCCTTTGTCACGACGAACGACTCTTGGAAACAGCACACAGACACTGTCTTGAAGAACCAACAGCCAGCGAAGACAAGTCACTGCGAACACGCTGGGAGTCTGTTCGTGTTTGGTAGACTCAAGCACTGACTCGAATGAGGAAGAAGACTGTGAACGACCTACCGTAAGACTCAATCAACCGAAATTGATGGACAGAGCTTGTTAGCTGAGCGAGGACATACCAGCTGTCGTGAGGGGACCACTGATGACCCTCGACTCTCTCCCAAAAACCATCCCTTGTCAATCCGGACCAACACACTATTTGGACCAAAACAATCGAGATTGACGACGAACAGTTCAATTTTCTTCTCGTCGTCACTACCCCAGCGTGACCAAATGGACAATCCCGACAGTCGACCGAATTATCCTGGCCTCGGAGAGTCGCTCAATCTGAACTGAATCTTCGCCACTTCCTTCTCCTTCCCCGCATCTACCTTCCTCAAACTCCCAATCGACTTCGCTTCTTCCACTGTCGTCATGGATGAAGTGCTTCAAGCGGATCCCACTCGCAACAACAGAATGTTCCTCTCCATTCTCACAGACACTTTCACCTGCTCGCAACTCCGGCACTTTCGACGATTCGTCCGTATGCCCACCTTGTGCAGATATTCATTTTCGATTGCGTGTATTCGCGTCAACTGACCTTGCGGCTTGCCACACTCTTCTCGTCTGCACTTGGCTTCTTCTCAAGAACCCATTCACAAGCTCAATTGACGCTACATCGTTCCCATTCTATTTTGTTGGTCTCACCACCGTGTCGTCTGTCGCTCTCACTGTGCTCTGACTCTCCGCTCTGACTGTCCACACTGGACGTACAATGGTTGTTGTGGTCGTTGTTGGAAGAATCATCCCAGACACGTCAAGTGACGTCTCCCCTTTCTGCGTCGGGAACAGTCTCATCTCGAGGCATCCATTCGACTCATCACCTGCGGGATCATTCTGTGATTGTGGAGATGGACATCCTGCGCGGCATTCTCGTGATCCACGGCAAAACTGTCCAGTTCAATCCCTCCAACTTTCTTTAGTTCTTCCCCATCACTTTCAGCACCGTTCCTCAATCAGTCCGAGATGTGGAGCTGCATGAAGTGTTGATTCCATTCGAACCATCTCTCGTCCAGTTCTATCCCAACAGCATTATTAAATCAAGATCTTCTCGGTAAAACCTCCAAGTTCCTTTCTTCGATCTCATTGCATCTCTTCGCCTCTTCTTTTGCTGACCATTTATTGAAGGGTGTTGGACAAGGCAAAACAAATTCCGCTGCAATGTAAGTGGATTCGATGATTGTGCTCCTATCTTCGTCCCATCAATTGATTTTCAGAGGATCTCTCACACTCGTTCGTCACTGTCTCGAATCATGTTCATTATTGAACGAGCTGGACATCGTCACCTTCAAGCTCCTTCCCAAAATCATTTCCACACATCACTTGCCAGATCTTTCGATCGTTGATGATTGAACAATCCTGCACGACCTTCTCGCAATTGTCGATTCAGGCGATCGGCTCGCATCACCCGAGATCGTCCGATCACTCTTCAAAACCACAAGAACTGGCCCTCAAAACGCACGACATGTGGTGCTGCATGAAGTGCTGATCCCAATCGAACCATCTCTCGTCCAGATCAGTCTCAATCGTTCACTTCAGTCATGGAGCGACGAAGCACGAGACACATTCCGATTGCTGATCAATACCTTTGAAGTGAGTGCCTTCCACCAACCCACACAAGATTTCGTTTGTTCTTCTCACATCCCAATGGTCTTCATCTCTTTTCTCACCAAAGTGGAAGACGAAGACACTCATCAATACAACATCTGGTTAATGTCCGAAAATCTCATCACTTGGAAGGAAAATGGAGTTGAATCTTGGCGCAGAGGGTGAGTATTGTTGCAGACATTGGAAGACAAAGCAGCGTCATTTCTAAGACAAATATCGCCATACTCAGATGACGAAGTGGATTCATTTGTCTTTGACATCGTTCCCTCTTCGCAACTCGAGTCATCAAGTGATTTTGTTGAACCAGTGAGCACATTGATTTCATTTCCAAGTCAGCGGATCGTGAGAGCCTCATTGAAGTTCGTTTGGCACGTCGTTTTGTTCTCGTCACCGAACACATCTCAGGCTCGTCACGGATACCCTTATCACTCAACTCGTCTCCCGTCTCCACCCACTCACTCCCTCGCCTGATGATGTTGAAGATATCCACTCACATCTCATCACCATTGTCGATCATTCACTCTGGCTCTCAACTCCAAATGGTCTCGCACAACTCGGAATGTCTCACCCTCATGAACAAGAAGAAGTTCATGACACTGTTCTCAACCAAGTTTTGATGCCATCAGAAGGATATATCCAGCATCTGTGTGCGAACCGTTACAAGTCTGTGGATGACTACCAATCCACTCAATTCATGCAACTCCTTGCTACACTTCTAACAATAAGCCCATTTCATGAACAGACAATGAAATTCGTTCTCACACTGCCTGTATTACTCACCGTCCCAAGCGCAATCCGTGAGTGATCATCCATATGACAAGATGATCACTCCCTTGACTTTTTAAGAGCCATTTTCTCCTTATATTTTCCCGAAAACCGCATAAATGATCAAAAATATGTTCTGTCGTGAGAAATTATCATTGGAAAGTGTGAATGGTTACAGCTTGTATTGGGGGGTCCAGCGTGCGGGAAACTGTGCCCGATTTACGAAACCAAAAATGGGGCTTTGATCAGTTTCCTCTTTCTCCTTCCTTGTGTCCTCTTCGTCTGGAATGCAATGTGATTCCATATCACTAAACGTTGCATCGTTCAATTCTACGGTCTGTTTGCCTCTTTTCTCTTTGATTCGGAATCCAGCGTTCTGGAAAGCCAACCGATTCTTCTTCTCATCGGTACAACTGGTTAATGTGAGAGCTGCTTCCCTAAATCGGTGTGTTTGTGTGGTCGCATTGTGTATCTCACTGTCTTTTCTTTCCATCTGTTTTAGAGCAGTGAATGTCAGCTGATCGCACGGCTGCGTCAAATGAGAGGACGCAGGCGGGAACGTAAAGAGAATGATGTTATTGACCGCGAGGTTTGTCTTAATGTCGCTTGTTTTATGGATTTCTAGGTTATCTGCGAGCAGGACAGCGGTATTCTCCAGCAAACCTTGTTGAATCCGAACAGATCGAACATGAGGAATGAAATGATCATTGATCCAACGATGATATTGATCGGCTTGAATCAGTCCACTGGAACTAACGTTGACATTCGCATCAATATTGCCTTTTTTGACTTCGGGGAGGACTTTTGGATCTAGTTTCTCCGCCTTGACTACTATCAGTGGTTTGACAGGCTTGCCTTGAAACGGAATACAAGCAAGCATTCCAGTCACCTTTTTGCTGGAACTATCCTTAAACTTTGGGTTTGCAGTTTCTTTGTTCACGACAACTTTTTTTGTTCCAACCGATGGTGCCTTTCTCAGGAGGCTTTCATCACAATTAAACAGAAGGCGTGGATGGACGCCGACCACAGACTGTTGAAGGCGTGCTTTGTATTTTCGTATCATTTTTTTCTGTAGGCGAGATCTTGAACTTTCCATTGGTTTTGCGACTGTTCGTTTTAACGTCTTTTTATGCCTGTTTAGGAAACGGCAAACCCATCCCTGGGTCACAACCATGCGGAATTTTGACTTGACCATCTTGATTATACCCACCCTGCCGATTGGTTTGTGACAGTTCGCAAGGGCACAAATTTCATGTACGAGCTCTTTTTCTTGTTCATCAGTCAGCTTTCGGTCAGTTGGCATCAACCCCAATCTTCGCTTGTTTCTTTGTGCCCGGAGATGCCAATGGAATTGACGTGTTGAACGGAATACCCAAGCTACGTCAGCTATGAACGCTTTGCCCAGCTAATACTGTGGCCAGTTGTCGAAGGCGAACAGCAAAAAGTCAGAACGTGTTGACGGCCGTTTCCGAGAAAGAAGATTGTACGCTCGTCCGCCCAGGTCTTTCCCAAACTTTTCTTTGCACCTCCCAAGTATATCCTTTCGGTTGAGTTCCCAATAACTTTCGTTTGTTTTATTTTCCATAAAAATGGTTGAAAAAGAGAGAAAACGAAGTGCCGGAAAAGTGAAGTGGATGATCATTTTAACTGCAGGCTGATCACCAACGGAATGGCCTTTGTCGAAAGTGATGGACCGACTGCGGATTTTCTGAAAATGTTGATTAAGTTTCAAAAAGGGCGGGACTGGAAAGTTGGACAGAAGCTGCGACGATGGAACATTTGTCTCAGATGTCTGAGAATGGAGGGCTTTGAAGACGTCATCGAGCAACAACTTGATATCGACCAATGCGAATTCTGGGGAGGGAAGATTGGTCAGTATTCGATCGATTTTTGCGATTTTCTGGGAGGAAACAGCTGAGAACCAACATTTCTGGCGAATGGAGCGATGAAAACGTGTCCAAAGTTGGGTGGATCAAAACCATCAAATCACTTCGCAGAATATGATGTAATTCTCTCCATTTTGCCACTTCTCGTAATTTTCTCATCATTCTTTGTGAAATAGAAAGAAGAAGTGGATTGAGAATAAAATGAAATAGACGACAAATAACCGTGAAGTGTGGGCCAGCTCTAGAGATCAAAATGGATTCGACACTAACTGATGTGTTAGTGACGTCAGAACATCACACTCATCCTACGACGCCGAGCGAAGTCATTAATCTGATTGACGAAGGGCTTGGACTGGAGCACGAAGACGAACTCAACCCGATTTCAGTCGACACTTCCACACCTCCGAGCCAAACTGAATTGACGATCTCGAAAGTCAAGCGACAACAGTCAACAGCAACATCAGGTTCAGAGGACGCTTCTTCTTCAGGAGAGAATCAAGTTGATCTACCAAGATTCTTCCAGGGAATTCTGAAAAAGACACTCCCAAATATCATCCATGAGATGTCGAGTATGGCAGACACTGCAATTCTTGACTATCACACCCTCCAGAAGAGTGTGATCCAACTCCAAAGTGAGCATGAGACATCAAACCAGACGATTCTCGTTCAGCAGGAGCGGATTCATGAACTGAACAACAAACTGGAAGCGACCAATTCAAACTTCGAGAGTCTGAAAAATGAAATTGAAGAAGCAAGAGCGCGCGTGGAACAATTCCAAGACCAAATCGACGCTGTCCAAAGTTCCCATGAAAACCAGATCTCTTCCCTTTCTTCTCAACTCTCTCAGATCTCCAACGAACTACAAAAACAGGAACTTGAAGAACCGATGCAGTCAACATTGTCGTCGATCAGGAAAGTGTCCGAAGAGGAGAATCAGTTGATACAACAATTGAACGATCAAAATCAGAAGCAGAATGAACTGATAGCTGAACTGACAAGAGCCGAAGCCAAGAAGAAGACGATTGATCACATTAATGCGACAAACGCCAGAGTTCTAGAATACTTGCGGAGTAAAAGAAGGGCCCAATGACACTTTTGAGTATATTTTGTTTGCACTTCACTCGCTCCACTCCCCAGAAGTGTCTGTCTCTCTCACTCGGAGCAGGAAAATGAGGATGATTGGTTGCATGTTTGGACGTCATTTCAGTTGGAGCTACAGTCGATGAAATCAGAGGGGAAGAGCTTGAATGGCTGTTGGGATCTCAAAAATGATCTGTTGACGGCGAGGAGTGTTCATGTCAAATTTCGCCAGATCTTTCGAACGTGTGTAACCACACTTTCCATCCATCTGTCCATCGGTTGTTGTGAAGTAGAGTTTGTTAGAACGCTTCGTTAAACCCTTATTCTAACATTTCCAGCAATCCCTCTCCTCTGTCCAAGATGTAGGCTGTTCTCGAAGGACAATGAATGGTTTTGGGGAGAGGGTCGAGGATCATCGCTGCTCTCTTCACGCCAGCAGGAATGTCCTCACTCAGCGTGACAAGATGTGACCATCAATGTCGGTTGATTGAGACTTGTCACAGCTCGTCCAGTCGTCCTCCTCATTCCAGTCAACGCTGAGTCCACCAAACCAAACACGAACAGACTCCCAGCGTGTTCCCAGAGAGGCTTGTCTTCGCTGGCTGTTGGGACGGAAAGGCTGTGTCGGTGGGCTGTTCCCACGAGCCGTTTGTCGGTACATAGGAAGAGACGTCGTCGAAGAGCAGTTGTCACCGCTCCTTCCAACCAACACCCACAATCCCCCAAATGCAGAGACACTGCGGTTGGACACGCGGAGTGTGGAAAAATCGTCGAACTTCGGATGAGAAAAGGCTTCTCGGAATGCTGTTACCTGTGTGCTCTGTCGGCAAACGATGAGATGAGAGCGAAGTTACATCGCTCGACATAATTCAACAGCATCGTTAATGAGCGAGCGACGATCAAGCAGACAGATCATGGAGTGAGTGAATCGACAACCATGGAGGACAGTGCGAGAGCCAGTTGAGTGAAAGGGGAAAGGGGTGAAAATAACGAGTGTGAACTCCAAACAAGGCAGTCGCTCCAACCGCAGTGTGAAGACTGATGAAAGCTATTTCAGATCAGTGGAAGATCACGACAGAGACTTTTGATGATCTTATTCAGCACAGCTTTCAACTACCCTCTGAAGACATAGCGTCGGTCGAGAGTGAGAACAGGAGAGATTTGGAGCGTGCAGTTGAACCCAGAATAAGTGGCACATGGCTGGACTCCATCGTTGAAGAAGCAGCACAGGAAATCGTCGAGTCCTTCTTCCTTGAGTGATGTGTTCCACATGGCCACATGCTTTGGATCGACCTGTCGTGAGTTGACAATCATCGGTCGAGTTGGGAGTGGGAGAGAGATGGTAACTTGGTACGATCTAAGAGTGGGCGAGAGGAGTAGGGAGGTGAGGAGTTCGTTGGCAAGGATTTGGGACATTCCCTGTCGCGTTTTCTCATCTTGGCCTGTGCTCCCTCTTTCTTCAAGCATCATGTGCACCAATTCGACCACGCGGGCGAGTCTGACAACATGAATATGTGTCAGATCCTGTTGTAGTGTATAAGACTGTCGAGTTGGTTCGAGAGTTCGAGTCATCCGCAGAAGACGAGAGAAGGGAAGGAAGAATGAATTGGGGACAACAATCGGTGTGGAAGGGACACAGATCTTTGCCAATGCCGCTTCAGTGCTGACTTTGAACTTTTCACTTTCGAATTCCATCAAAAACACTGCTCCGATGAACCGGTTCGTTAGTCCGACGAGGTCTGTGTCGTTGAGTGACAGTATATGCCGATAATACCCTCCTGCCTGTGCGTGTCGGAATACATGTGCCTTGAACAACGAGAGAGTGGGTGACGGTTGAAATGGCCTGTGAGGGAGATGACCCCAAGGTGGTTGAGGGGTCGGCGGAGTGAAGGTGGAAAGTGGAGTTGAGGCGAAGAATTGGGCAACAGTTTGGTTCAGTCGATGAGCGAGAAGTGTGAAGAACTGGTGAGCGAGCGAGAAGAGATTTCTGTCTTCGGCGAAATAGAAAGGCTCGACCAGTTTGGAAAGTTCGATTGCATCGACAGACGGAACGAGAACCGCGAGGCAACACGACAACTGGAGGAAGATATCGTAGACTCGATTTGGCGGGTTGAGAACAAGTAGGTCCACAACAGCCTGAGTTCGGAGTTGGGCACTTGAAAGAAGATTAGTCTTGTAAGATACCAATCTCGCAATGATTCGTTCAGATAGAGTGACGAGAGGGGCGATGATCTGTTCTGGATACGATGCGGGAGGAGAAAATGGGGGTACATATGATTTTAATCGCGATTTGTGGGGAGCAACTCCATCGATCGAATAAAAATCTGTTGAGTCGATGTTGTTCGGGCTGGATGCCCAAAACTGTCCCTCGTGCACCAACAATGTTTCAGTGTCGCCAGATGCCAGAGAGCCGAAGTAGGATGGCCTGAATGATGAATCGTCGAGTGACGTCAGAAGAGCCACAATGATTGTGAAGGCAAAAAAACGATAAGGTTTGTTCTTCGTCCAATGAGACTCAGTGATCTCAGAAACAGCCATAGCATCTGCAATTTGGGTTTCAAACTTCAGAACCGCCTCAATCAGAGTCGGAACTTCATCAACACTCAAGTCAGATTCCAAGAGGCGATGAAGATTGAGATAGATTGAAAAAATGAATTTTGATGCGGTGCGAACATCTGGGCTGTGTGTGAGCCCCCACCCCAGAATTGATAAATCATTTTGTGATGGAGAGAATGTCAGTTGGTATTTCGACATTAGTTCGGCAAAGACAACCGCTGCCCGCATGGCTTGTGGATGTGCTCCCGATTGGATGATCGTGTGAAAATGGAGAGGCAAATCTCTCCCAGTGGAGAACGCGAACAGTTTCGTCAAAAGGAACAAATTCGTTGGTCCATCTGGAGACGAGATGACATCAACATGTTCAAGAAATCTACTACAGGCATCTTGACTGATAGGAATTCGCAGATATGGGTTCTGGAAGGCGGTCAGGTATGCTCGGATGAGGTTGGGAAAAGATGATGGGAGAACTTCTTTGACGAGCTGAGTGAAGAGTGTTGTGGGTAAAAATTGAGTGGAGTGAAACAAATAATCATATCTGAAAGGAATCTGGAGCTGGTTAACGAGAGAGAGTAGAATGTTGCTCGATTTAAGTTGTGATCCTTCTGTGGAAAACTGAACGGTTGTTTTGATCATATGACCCAAGCTATGGACATCCATATAGGAGCGCATTTGGATGGAGGCATCGAGTAAGGGCATGAAATATATCGTTCGGAGATCCGCAAAAACTGTGTTTTGGTCAAGAGACGACAGGAGAATTGACAGGTCTTCGTCAGTGATATGAACAACATGTTTTAGTAAAGGTCGTGCCAAACTCGAGATTTGGGGTTCGTGAGAGAGGGAATGATAGAGAAGACGGACGAATGGGTGGGTGAGAATGGATCGAAGATAGTCCTCTGGAGAACGTGGGATTTCGGAAGATGGAGATGAAGAAACATCTAACAATGCTTCGACTTGATCTGTAAGGAATGAAAGATGAAAAATAGCGAGTTTGTCGACATCAGAAGGGAGAATGCTGTGATGGGGAAATGCCTTCTCGCAATAAAGGCCAGAGTTTGATGGAAACTCTGATGGAGGAAGGTGTCGCACAATGAAGTCATCTGTTCGTTTGACGAATTGGCGAATCGCGTCAGTCACCTCTATTGACTGTTCGGCTGTCAGATGTTCTTTCAGCTTTGATAAGACACGCCAACATGAAAGAAGAGGGATATTTGGCAAAAACAGCAGGAAAGCCCGAATGAAGGATTGATGTTCTGATTAAGATCAATCTCAATCAAAGAAACGAACCTTTCAAAAAAGCGACGAGTAAATCTTCTTGAGCAGATATGGTATCCGAATCCGATACGGAGACATGATAACAGATTGTTCTAAATTCATCCTCAAGAGATGGGAGAGGGCGGAGAGTATAACTCATGATTGAGACAATGAAATGGTTGGATCTTTGTCAGGACACTCATTTTCCTCCGTTTTGATTCGAGATGGTGAAAGAAACCAAACTATACGATATTCTAAATGTCTCACCAAACGCAACCCCTGAAGAAATTAAACGAGGCTACAAAAAGTTGTTTTCAAAAAGAGAAATCAAATTGTGATTAATGGTCGATCATAGAAAGACAGAAGCACACAACGACGGAAGAACAGTTCCTTCAGTCGCTGAGGTGACTATGTGTGACGATGATCTTGAAGTTTTCAACTTTTGGGAGACTTTGACGAGTGAAGTGATGGCGAGTGTAAAGTGAGCAGAGCTCGGGTTTGTTCAAACCTTTTTTTCAACTACCCTCTGAAGACATAGCGTCTGTCGAGAGTGAGAACAGGAGAGACTGGGAGCCTGCAGTTGAACCCACAAAACTTCGCACATGGCTGGACTCCATCGTTGAAGAAGCAGCACAGGAAATCGTCGAGTCCTTCTTCCTTCAGCGACGTGTTCCACATGGAAAGTAGTCTTGGATCAACCTCGTCTCTGTAGATAATCATTGGTTGTGTTGGGAGCAGGAGAGAGACAGTGACGTTGTACGATCTGAGAGTGGGGAAGAGGAGGAGAGAGGAGAGGAGTTCGTTGGCAAGGATCGGGGACATTCCCTGCCTTGTTGTCTTGTCTTGGTCAGAACGATCGTTGAAATACAGAAGGAGACGCACTAATGCCACCACGCGGGCGAGTCGGACAACATGAACATGCGTCAAATCCTGTTGTGGAGTTTTGGAAGTTCCAGACAGCTTGATAGCTCGAGTCAACTTCAGAAGACGCGAGAAGGGGAGGAAGAATGAAGTGGGGACAACAATTTGCGTGGACGGGATACAGATTCTCTTCAATGTCGCTTCAGTGCAAACGTTATTCGTCTTGCTTTCAAATTCCAGTAAGAACACAGCTATGATGAACCTGTTCGTCACATAGTGGAGGTCAGTTTCAGAGAGTCTGAGGGTTGTCCGGTCATATTTATCCGCCTGTGCGTGACGGAACACGTATGCCTTGAACAACGAGATTGCGGGGGACACGTCCGAAGGTCGGAGTGGGAGATGACCCCAGGGCAGTTGAGGTGGTTTCTTCGTGAAGTGGTGAATGTGAGTGGATGCGAAGAAATCAGTGACAGTCTGGTTCAGCCGATGAGCGAGAATGATGAAGAATTGGTGAGTGAGTGAGAAGAGGTTTTGTTCTTCGGCAAAATAGAAAGGCTCGACCAGTTTGGAAAGTTCGATCGCATCGACAGACGGAACGAGAATCGCGAGGCAACATGACAACTGGAGGAAGATATCGTAGACTCGATTGGGATGGTTGAGAACCAGCAGGTCCACACCAACCTTTGCTCGGAGTTGGGCACTTGAAAGAAGATCAGTTTTGAAAGACGACATTCTCGCAACGATTCGCTCGAAATATGTGACGAGAGGGGCGATGATTTGTTCTGGATACGATGCGGGAGGAGAAAACGGGTCTGGATCTGGGAATGAAAGTGGCTTGTGGGGAGGTACTCCGTCGATCGAGTAAAAATGTGAAGACTCGATTTTGTTAGGACTGGTTGCCAAAAACTGTCCTTTGTGCACAAACAATGTTTCAGTGTCACCAGCAGCCATTGAACCGAAGTAGGACGACCGGAAAGATGATTTGTCGAGCGACGTGAGGAGAGCCACGATGATCGTGAAAGCAAAGAAACGAAAAGGTTTGTTCTTCGTCCAATGAGACTTCGACTTCTGAAAAGCAGCCATGGCATCTGCAATTTGGGTTTCAAACTTCAGAACCGCCTCAATCAGAGTCGGAACTTCATCAACACTCAAGTCAGATTCCAAGAGGCGATGGAGATTGAGATAGATTGGAAAAATGAATTTTGATGCGGTGCGAACATCTGGGCTGTGTGTGAGACCCCACCCCAGAATTGATAAGTCTTTCGGCGATGGAGAATCTGACAGCTGGCCGAAGTACATCAGTTCAGCAAAAACTACCGCTGCCCGCATGGCCTGTGGCTGTGCTCCCGATTGGATGATCGTGTGAAAATGGAGAGGCAAATCTCTCCCAGTGGAGAACGCGAACAGTTTCGTCAAAAGGAACAAATTCGTTGGTCCATCTGGAGACGAGATGACATCAACATGTTCAAGAAATCTACTGCACGCATCTTGACTGATAGGAATTCGCAGATATGGGTTCTGGAAGGCGGTCAGGTATGCTCGGATGAGGTTGGGAAAAGACGATGGGAGGACGTCTTTTATGAGCTGACTGAAGAGTGTACTTGGTAAAAATTGTGTGGACTGAAACAAACAATCATAATTGAAAGGAGTCTGGAGCTGGTCCGCAATAGATATGAGAATTCTGCTTGAAGTGGTTTGTGATCCTTCTGTGGAGAACTGAATGGTTGTTTTGATAAGTGTGAGCAAGCTATGCACATCCATATAGGAGCGCATTTGGATGGAGGCATCGAGTGAGGACCTGTAATGGAGATTTCTGAGATCCGCGAGAACTGTTGATTGGTCAAGAGACGAAAGAAGAATTGAGAGGTCGTCATCTGTGATATGAACAACATGTTTTAGCAAAGGTCGTGCCAAACTCGAGATTTGGGGTTCGTGAGAGAGTGAATGACAGAGAAGATGAGCGAATGGATTCGTTAAAAGTGATCGAAGAAAATCCTCTGGAGAACGTGGGATATCTGAAGATGGAGATGAAGAAACATCTAACAATGCTGCAGCTTGATCCGAGAGGAAGGAAAGAAGGAAGAGAGTAAGTTTGTCGACATCAGAAAGAAGAATGGCGTGATTGGGAAACTTCGTCTCATGATAAAGGCTGTTGGGATTGTGTGATTCTGATGGGGAATAATGTTCCGCGATGAAATCAGACGTTCTTTTAACGAACTGGCGAATCGCGTCTGTCACCTCTATTGTCAGTTCCGCAGATAGACGCTTTTTCAGGTTCGATATGACCCGCCGACATGACAGAAGAGGGAGATTTGGCAAAAATATCAGGAAATCCCGAATGAAGGATTGGTGTTCTGATTAAGATCGAGATCAATGAAATAAACGAACCTGTCAAAAAAGTGACGAGGAAGTCTTCCTGAGCAGATATGGTGTCCGAATCCGAAACGGAGACATTATAACAAATAGATCGAAAATCATCCTGAATGGTGGGTAAAGGGCTTAGAGATTCGGCCATGACAGATAAAAGTTAATGGTTGGATCTTCGTCAGGACATTCATTTTCCTCCGTTTTGATTCGAGATGGTGAAAGAAACCAAACTCTATGATATTCTAAATGTCTCACCAAACGCAACCCCTGAAGAGATTAAACGAGGCTACAAAAAGGCTGCACTAAAATGGCATCCTGACAAGAACGTTTGACGCTGTTGTCCTTTCAGAGTTCTATTTTCCCCTCATTACACTTGTGTCCTTCGTTCATGTTCTTCTCATTTTATACTTATTCATCTCTTCCGTGCTTTTCCTATCACCATCTCATCAACAAATCACAGCCAGATAACCCTGATGCCTCCGAAAAGTTCAAAGAAGTTGGAATGGCCTATGAGATTCTGAACGACGAAAAGAAAAGAAGTATTTACGACAAGTATGCTCCATCTCATCTCTCACAATCACCGTCGCAGACACGGCGAAGATGGATTGAAAGAAGGCGGCGGGATGGAGTTCCACGATGCAGGAGGACTGTTCGAAGAGTTGTTTGGAGGCGGATTCTTTGGCGGTGGAGGCAGACGTGGCCCTCGCAAAGCAGACGATGTTGTCCATCACCTCCAAATGTCCCTCGAAGATCTGTACACAGGAAAGACCAAGAAACTCGCCCTCTCTCGTCAAATCGTGTGCCCAGACTGTTCAGGCAAGGGAGCATCCAAACCATCCGCGGTGAAGACGTGTCCAGCCTGCAATGGGGCTGGTGTTCGAGTGTACCTCCAACAGCTTGGACCAGGCTTCGTCACCCAATCCCGTGCCCCATGCCGCGATTGCAAACAGAAGGGTGTGATTATTGATAGCAAGGACCTCTGCAAACGCTGCAATGGCGATTGTGTTGTTCAGGACCGGAAAATTGTGGAAGTCCACATTGAAGCAGGAAGCTCAGCTGGGCAACGGTACAAGTTTGATGGAGATGGTGACCAGGAGCCAGACACTATTCCAGGTGATTTGATCGTTGTGCTGGAGGAGAAACAACACCAAACTTTCCAGCGAAAAGGAGCTGATCTTCTGCTGAAGAAGACCATCACCCTTGCCGAAGCACTGTGTGGGTTCCAAATGGAGATCACACACGTGTCAGGGAAGAGATTGCTCATCAAGAGCGACGAAACCGAGGTCATCAAACCCGGCCAAGAAAGAATGGTGGAAGGCGAGGGAATGACCGTCTATCGCCGTCCCCTCGACAAGGGCAACCTTATTATCACTTTTGATGTCCTCTTCCCCGAAAAGGGAAGCATTAACCAGACAATGAAGAAGCACCTTCTCGTCATCTTCCCCAAGCCCGCTCCTGTCCATCCTCCCGAAGGAGGATATGATGAGGAGTTTGAGCTCACGGAGATTACACAGGACAGCCAGTCCAGGTCTCGCGCCAGAGCTCAACAGCAGCGGGCACGCCAACAGGAAGACGATGACGATGAGAGAGGAGGGTTCCCGGGCGGTGCTCAGACAGTTCAGTGTGGCGCTCAGTAATTTATTTCGTCCTTTCCATGGAAGCATCATTTCACCTCATTCGATTGAAGATTCGCGTGATTTTGACTCAAAACTGAGGAACAGCCATTTTCGGCAGAGAAGGAAGATGGCCTCTGAATAAGGAAACTAAGAGCTAAGGGAAAGGATGGAGATCACAAAGAAGGGTTGATAAATGCATTTGTCGTGAGGGGAGACGGAGTTGGCATTTCTTTTGGGGCAATAAATTGCGGAGATCATGGGAGGAATTCAGACGGTATTTGCCATCTGCGATCTTGTAGCCTCGATACTCATAATGGCCTTGGCTGTCTTCAACTTTCTTGCTAATTTCTTCTGGGGCTGGACGTCAGTTTGGGGTCCGACTTTTTTTGTCACTAATTTTCTCGATAGCTGCAATGGGACCATTCTTCCAATTCGCTATGGGACTGGGACTCTTCTTCTATGTGATCTGGAGACCAGCATTTATCTCTAAGTGGTTCCCATTTATGGAAAACTGGTTCGGATACGGAATCACTATTATCTAGTTTGTCCACCACTATATTCATTCTCATCCTCCAGTTTGTCAGCATCACTCACGAGTGGATATTGGATCGGAGCAGTTATTGCTGTCCTCACTTTAATCCTCGGCATCTGTTACGTCGTCTTCTATTTTACCAAATGCGTCGACAAACACGGTCCATTGAAGGGCGGCGGGGCATCAACGGGTTCATCTACGGGTTCATCTACTGCAAGTGCTCCCACAGCACAGGCTGAGGCAGCTCAAGTTGAGGCAGCACCAGCATCACAGTGAAAGTGGATGGATCCCTTCACTCAACTCCTTCTAAGACTATCTTGTCCAGTTTTAAGTCAACATTCGTTTTTCTCCCAGTCTTTGGTTTCTCGTACATCGCCTATCTTTATTCTGAGCGATCGGATGAACGACAATTGAATTACATTACAGTCCCGCTTTTTGGAAGTTGAGGATGTCTAAAATGCTCGAATTGATCTCCAGTGATGATAATGCGATTATTTTCACAAGCTGTGTGTACTTGAGGGTTGTATAAGGTTGATTAAGCTACTGAGCATGTCGATTTTTTCAGATGTCACTCACACTCGGTCTGGTTTCTATGTTCGAGAAGTCGAGATCTCAAACTGGTGAGAATGATTTTCTCGAAACAGGAAATGGTCATCGACAAGAATGGAATGATTTGAATTTCAAGGGAAGTTGATTGTTGGGCGAAAGGGTGAGATCAAATAATGCCGAACGAATCGAGTATGATGACTCGTGAATATGGATTCAAAAGGGATTGTATCACAAGTTGAGAAAAAACTGAAGGATAAAGAGCAGGTATAACAGAAATGTGAAAATTACAGAAAAATGTGAGTTTTGTCAATGCCCGAGCTTGTGGGGTATCTTACAATGTGTCAGAACGCATCCCGACACAGTTCCAATATCCGCAGAAGAGTGCAAAGCCAGAGAAGTCACACAAATGAAGAAACGAGGAGGATCACTGACGAGTATTATCTCACCAATCATCATCGTCTCTGTCTTCGTCCCGTCGCCAGGCTAGTTCCGCCCAGAAGTACGCTTCTTGACGACCTTCCAGTTCCGTCCATCGAGACACCGGATGAGTGTTATGTGGTAAAGTATGCAAATAAACTGGGGAAGGTGTGTTTGGTGGTGAAGGATTGCTGAGAACCGTGGAAGGGACGAAGATGAATGACGCGACAGTGCAGTTCATCCCATTCTTCATCCCCAGTTTGGAGAGTGGTTCACGGAGAATCACATTCAGCATGTCTTCCGACCCTTCCTCGCGAAGCACCACTCGCCATCGCTCTTCGCTGTCGGTCTCGTTTGGGAGAGCTCGCAGCAAAAGAACACTGAACAATCGACAGGCTTCTTCCGCACACACTGGCAGTGATGGATCGAATGAAGGCCAATTGAAAAATGCGCGAGGGTTTTTGAGTGTGTTCTTGAGTGAGACGATGAGTTGAGTCGTGCCAGGTGGGAGACGAGGGAAAGACAGAAGTACTTCACACATTGCAGAAGGATCGAAATCATTCGTCCTCCTCATCGTCGACAGCAGATGCAGAAGGAGTTGTCGTCGCGTCTGATCTGGCGCTGCCGTGCTGCGCTTTTGGAGAAGAGCGGTCTCTCTCACTCCAACACATTTCACTTCAAAGTCCACAAAGAATTCCAGAAGAGGGATGGGATGAGTGATGGCACCATCCGAACCAGCTGAGGAATGCTCTGTGGAAGAAGGGGGGAAGATGGTGTGGTGTGTGATGTCGTATGCATCCAGTCCTTGTGTTACCTCGTCCACTCGGAGGAAGAACTCCTTCATTCGTGCATAAGAATCTGGGAACTTGACAGAGTTAGTACGACCAGATTGTTGTGTGGGTCGACTCGCTGGGAGACGAATCAAGTGGAGGAAGGACGAGACGAGGTGGACGAGAGGGAAGCAATCAACTGTTCGGAGCAGTGGGGTCAGTTCCGAGCAGACACGCACGAGAACAGGCAGCAGTTCGTCTTTCTTGGCTTCTGCTTGTCTGTCTTCGCTCAAGAGTGTGTTCCCTCTCTCCTTCAATCGCTGCAAGATCAGTGGATACAGCACGTGCAGTCTCTCCAATCCCGACGGCGAGCCAGCAAGTGAAGACACTGCCATTCGCATCACTCGCCACACATCCACAAGCACGCTCGCATTCGTCTCTTTTCCTGTTTATGCGACGAGTTCCCCTTTCCCGTTGACATGTGTGGACAATTTCGTTCCATCGTTGTATTTCTTTTCGGTTTCTTGTGTGTGCGTGTGGAGAGGAAATTGCTGCTCTATCTCCAACAGCTTCTCCACAATCTGGTGCGCCTCGTCTTCCTCCAATCTTTCTTCAGTTGAGAGATCTGCACACTGTACAAGCACAGAGAGGACGAAAGACAGTGACAGCTCGTCCAGTTCTTGGAAAAGGAGTCGGGCAATTCTGGGAACGTCATAACGCCGTACTGACAATGGAGAGATCTGCTGTGGGTCGATCTCCATTCTGGACAAAATACTAAGGGCGATTTTGGAGGGCGGGTTTGAGGTGACGACATATTCAACGAGTGTCTTCCAGAGGGAGGAATGAGATGTCAGGTGGGATAAAAGGGTCAATAATGCGGTAATGACGTGGTCATCCGAGCTGGTGTCAGGAGGGAAAACGGAGAGAAGGCGGATCATGAAGGGTTCTTGGATCTCGATGTAAATCTCATAAGATGCCCAGAATTGGATGAATATCGTCAAAATGGGGAGATAATGGGACGGTGGGGCAGCAGTGAGTGTCGTTACGAGGAGCGTGAGCGGAAGACAGTTGGCCATGTGATAAAGTGTCTTCTCCGACCTCAAGAGGGACGAAGCGATCCGAATGATAAGCTTGACTGTTTCAACATCAGGCAATGAGACATCTGCATCCCCGAAAAGAGCTGAAAGATGTCCGAGCAGAGTTGAAGCAGCTGAGAATGATTCTCGAGGTGACTGGAAGGAAGATCGTCTGTGCAAATCGATGTCGGCCAGCAGAGCAACAGGGTCAACACTGTTTAAAGCTGGGATGCATTCGCTTGGCGGCACAGAGGTCATTGAATGGAGGATGGAGGCAGCTTTGTTTTGGATTCCCGTGTCCGACGATGTGAGAAAAAGTAACATGTATGGCAAAACTGGATCAATCATGTTCAAGGGATACTTGTGAGTCCGCACAAAAAAAACCTGTCCCATCTCGATGAGAACGAAATCAAGGAGATTGATCATGGCTTGATTGAGGACATCGTTTCTTCGATGATCAGAGGAATTGTGCAACGTGACAGGTTCAAAGAACGAACTGATTTCTTTCAGTGTTTCTCCTGAAAACATAAAAAAGAGATTGTCACACTTTTGAGTAACTCGGCGAATGCATGAGCGAATCTAGCTCGTTCATCGTGACGAGAATCAGCAAAGTTGTTCATCAATTCAGAGAAAGTGTTCTGAGTGTTTTGAATGCGACGGCGGGACTTTTGAGTCAACGGAGATGGCATACTTCTGTCTCCAAAAATCTGAGAGAACACTCTAAGGGCAGGATCGATTATTTCTCGTTCTCTTGAAGAACTCTGCCATTTTCAAACTTCATCTCCTTGTTTTCTTCTTATGATCAATTCAGAGCTATATCAGGCCACACTATCGTTCTTGGAGCAGGAAATGCCCAAGGAAGGAAGTCACGATGTTTTCCATTGTATTCGTGTTTATAACACTGCATCTCTCCTCTCTCGACTCGTATTCCTTCATATTCTTCTTCATCTCCTTCCGATTACATCCTCTTCAACCAGACAACTGAAAGGTTCAATCCAACCATCGTTGGACTTGGCGCTCTCCTCCACGTGTTGGAGATTCCAAATTCCACAGCGACTCTCCAAACTACGGCCGTGAGACGATTTCAGCTTTCTTACAGTCCCAGAAATGTGCTCAAAATGAGATTGATGGAGTTCTCTTCATCCACCAACACATCTCGTTCCACACAGAGATTTCATCAACAGCATCCGATCTGTCCACCTCCCCGTTCTATTTGGATCTGTGCATTGCTCAGGATGCGGATCGGCTCGACTCGATTGGCTCCATCGGTCTCCTTCCTTCCTCCTCACTCTTTCAGGAATCGCCCGCGCTTTTGCGTTTGGCGGTCTCAAAGAACGCGCCTTGTTTGACGGACAGACGACAGCCTTCTCGTCTCCAGGTCGATCTCTCCCAAACTCCGAACTCTCCTCGTTCCTCGACTCTCTCCGCAATCCAGCTGACGTCGAGGCCCTTCTCGGTGAACCACGCAAGTCATCTTCCGATGGAACCACAATCCAACATTTCTTTGACAAACTGCTCCATCTCGCGTCGCTCATGAAGACAGCCGCTGGGAAGAAGATTGCGAGGAGGAGGCACGCGAAAATGGTCGACTTCCTCAAAAGCTTTCTGGACGAGTGGAATGGGATCGACGATCCGATCTGACGGTCCTGTTTCAACGCTCTCACTTCAGCCATCTCAGAACTCAAAACAGACAGAATATTGGCGATTTTTTTCTCAGAAATTCGTCTCTACAAAAGTTGGCTCATCGATTTCCTATTTTTCATCTTTTTTCAAGGTTTTTTGATCCACATCGCTGTTGAAGGCGCGAAGCGGAGCATTCGAAGAATATATATGCTTTTATTTCCATTTCAACAAGCAGCCTATGCACTGAAATACGTGATTCGAGAATAAGTTCAGACAAATACACAAGTTCTCTAACAATCGCTCTTTGAGATTTTATTGTGGTCTTTGATCACGTCATCAACCCAATGTCACTCATTATTCGGATCCCAAACAGTAAACCACTCATCATTTCATCAAGTGTCAACAACTCTGTCCATACTTTGATGCAGGCCATTGAAATGAAAACCGGTATCTCTCCATCGAAACAAAGACTCCTTCATGGCTCAAAACGACTCGCTCCGGGCAACCTTCTCTGTGATCATTCAATTCGTGATCTATCCACGATTGATATGTCCTTTGCACTTCTCGGAGGTTGGACATTATGGTTCAGAATCAAGAATCAACCTCGTCTGCCAATTGTCGTAACAGACAGTACTACCCTTGGTGAAACCAAGAATCTGATTGCCACACAGTATAACATTCAAGTTGAGCACATTGCAACGATTCTCTTTCACGGTGTTCCGCTCCGTGATGATTCAAAGAAAATGGAGGATCTTGGACTCCAGAACGAAGAGGTTACAATCATTTTGAGGCTTCCTCATCCTCCTCCGTTCAGTGAGGAGGAACCAGCTCCAAAATAGTGATCTACCTTTTCACTCAGTAAACTTGAATCTCCATCGTCTTGCATCCCATTTCCTCATATTTTGTTCTTTTTCAACTAATCATCGATCTTCAAAATTGTTTTTATTTTCATTTCACTGTTTTTTCACTGTATGGAAGAACTATCCTGATCGCCCCATTTCCCAGTTTGAATAACTCTCAACTCTTCTTCGCATGATTCATGAAGAAATTAGGAAATCGTTTTTCCTCAACATCACTAGATAAGAGTCCCCGTCCTCAGAGCTCACCAGGGAATGATCTGAAGAAAACCATCTCATTATCAAAAGAACTCCTCCCGTCAGTCAATCAGCCGGTTTTTCATCTTCTCCCAATTCAATTTCTCTCTTTGTTTTAATTTTTCTCCGTGTCATCCTGTTGTTAGCCTGGTGTGTCACATCCAGTCTCTCCGGAATTCTTGCAGAGCTACTGCTCTGTGCTCAAAGACGAATATCGTGCTTGTATTCAGAAGGCTGATAAGTTCGTTGAAGATGGGATATCCATGTATCGCCTCATCCCAAAGAAAATCAGAGCGATCCGAATTTACCATTCTCGTGAAGCTGTTGTATTTTGTCGGCGAGCCTTCCAACTCGACATATTGTTTTTTACACTCTCTCAACAACTGAACGAGTCCATTAAACATCTTCTTTTCTCCTTACTTGACGACTTAAACGGCAAACTCTTCGCCGACGATATCTCATCAATCACGGAGTCCCAATGTGTTGGACCTATTGTCCTAATCAGGAACGACCCCATTCTTTCCAAATGTCTTGGAGTTTTACAGGCCATAGATCAACGCCGAGCCAAGATCTCAGAATTACTCTCGCACTACCTCACTGACCCTCATTCAGCGACAAAACCCATCATCTTCCCAAATACAGACAAAACAAATTCGGTTATATGCCAACTTCAAGTCCCACTTTTCTCGGTTACTCAAAAATTGGAGATTTATCGACGAAATCTCTTCGAGAAGGCGAGGTACTTGATCGAAATCAGCGACACATATCCCTGCGGATACTTTATCCCAAAACCAATCGAAAACATTGGGCAAGTCTTGCTGTTTGATGATCGTTTTGATGTTGGACAAATGATCTCTCAATTCGAAAGAAAGGAAAAATTGGATATCCTGGAAAGTATTCTTGGGCCGGACGAATCTTTTACGGAAGCAGAACGCAAAAAACTACAAAAATCGCTCAGTTCCCCACCTTCTGATCAGACAGATAGATATGTCTGGTTCATCGCGAAGATCTCGTCGACTCTCTGCAAGCAGTTTGCAGTTCCTGCAGAAGAAACTGAGATTGTCCACCTTTTTGCTCTTTCTGTTGTTCTGCCGCATATATTTGATGGAGTAAAACAGGCAGAAGCAGTCGGGAAAAGGCGACTCGCTGAAAGACAAGCACTTCTCCAACAGAGCGACCCACTTGCATCAACTATCAACTCTACTCAACCAATAGAATCTCCCCAGGCGACTGTTCGAAGCACTGAGCCATCATCTTCACCAACAAAGAAACAGACCAAAACAAAAACCCCAACTGAGCTTGCGGTTGAGGCGGCAGAAAAAGACAAGGAATATGCTCAGAGGAAGATGTGGACTCGTCTTGTGACAATGACAGAATATGGGGTCGATAATTCTTTCATTCCACCTCCAACAACTCCCGCCCAAAACCATTCATCAATCTCCTTTGAACAGGCGGTACATGCCTTCAATACCCTTCCTCTGCTTGAGTCTCCAACTGACCTGTATTCTTGTCTGTGCGAAGCTTGTGATTCTGTTATCAAAATCGCTGGACATTATCACAGTCGAAACAGAAAGGAAAATCGAATCGTGTCAGACGAAAAAAATCAAACTAACAGTCTTATCCCTCTCAATGAACTCACCTCTCTTCAACAGAAAAAGGATATTGTTGATTCGAAGACTTCTCCAGATCTTCTGTCGCAATCTCCTGATCCGTCGTCCTCACTCACATCGCACCTAACTGTGGGATCCAGTGAACAACCTGAACCAGCATCGCTAGCAGAAGTCGAGACAGCCAAACTTCAGCGCTGGATTGACGGAGAAAGTGATTCCGAATCCGACCACGTCACATTTCACCAAATCTCCCTCCACCGTGATTCCCCAACACCTTCAACGCCAAACATCCCTTCTCTTGACTCTCCTTCAGCTTCATTCATCAATCCTCACGTCCCCAAGACCCCTCAAACACTCGTCGTGGAAGAGGAAGATCTGTCAGCTGTCTCAGCTGACGTGTTCATCCCCATCCTCATTTTCGTTCTCTCTCGCTCATCACTCTTCGATCCGCACACGATTATCCACATAATCCGCTGTTTTATCCCAAAATCGCGAATCCGCGGCCAGGCTGAATATTTCCTTCTCTCCTTCACAGCTGCTGTGCAATTCCTCACCCAATGTGTCCCTGATGATATTGCACGACATCTTGAGCCTGCTGAGAACGGCGGAACTCGAGAGCTGTTCCTTCAGAGGATTCAGCCTTGAGGGCTTCATCCTCTCTGAATTACTTTTCTTCTTTCCTGTCATTATTCGCATCACTTCATCCTTCTATTTTTGCATTGACTGGTTGGTTAAAAACAGTTTAAACTCGCGACCTGAGCACACGATCAGATCTCATGGGTGGATCGAAAACTCTAATCACATCCTCTCCAATTCACATTCTGTCCAAAAAAATGACCTAAAAGAATTGATATATGAGTGCTTCTAGTTAAAACGGAACGATACGTCCGCAGGAAAAAATGCAGCAATTAACACAATTGCAACACATGTTACAGTCGTTATACGCACAGCAGTAGCAGCCATAGCAACCATCACAGTAGCAGCAACACCTCGCGAAGCAACAGATGAGCCCGATCAGCAATACAAGCCCTATCAGTCCCGCAAAAACGAGGCCCACAATCATCCAAATGAGGGCAGCTCCGACCAACCCTTTATTCTCCGAACGGTGTGCATCGGCCTTTTGCCTGTCTTCTCGAGGATCGTCGCCCTGTTTCGACACAATGTCTGTCTGATCGGAAAATGTGGCGGAGAAAGCTGAGACAATATCGGTTGTCGTCATTGTGACAGTGTTGCGATCTGAAGTTGTGAAGACATCCTCAAAACGTGTTGCGTTGAGATTTCCAAACACGAGTGTGCTGTCCGGCACAGCAAAGGCGACATCTGGATAGTCGGATGTCACGTTCGGTGCTCGCTCGATGAAGCTCTTCCTCATTTCGTAAGTCTGGCGCTCGTCCGTGTCGATCACTTTGAGAAGACTCCAATCGAAGAAAAGACTGACGAGGAGGCTGTGGGGTGTGTAGAAGCTTTGGCAAGACTGCAGCAGAACGTTCTCCAACGACACCTGATACCCCCTCACTGTGCATCCGCCTGCTCTTCCTTCTGTCGACACACACTCCACGAATCGTGTCTCGCGGATGAACACGCGAGCAGCGGAGATGAAGGCGTTGCTTAAGCCTGAAGAACACGATTTGAATGTGGTCTGTTTGTGGAGAAGAACAGGCCCAGCGTATGAAATCCACAGACACGCCTTGTTTGAATAGTCGTCTGCCACAAACTTGCAGTTGTGGAATCCGCAGCTGCGAAGTTCGATGCCTCCATCCGACGAGAAGGTGACAGGTGATCGGCCAGAGAGTATGACAACACTCCATCGTCCCTGGCATTCCTCCCAAAACACTTGGTTCATTTCGATTGATGCTTCATCGAGTGTGGCAGCTGTGACAGCAACAGCTGTGCAGGACAAGAAATGGGATTTCTCGATGACGAGCTTGACTAGGCTGTTGTTGGGAGCCATCACTTGGAGCCCAGCAACTGCAGACGCACTAAGATTTTCGAATGAACACGACGATATTGTCAATTTAGCATCTTTATACGCTGCAATAAAGAGACCCGCGACGGATAAGTCTGTATTCTCTGTGGAATTGATGAATTGGGTATTTTTGACTTTGAAATTGGTGTCTGTTTTGATGACCATCGTTTCAGGGGATTCGGCGTTTATTGACAGCACATCGCTTTTGACGGTCTGCTGCTCGCTTCGCACATCGCGGAAAAGGAACGACTTCCCCATAATCGGAGCATTTGTGATGGCACCGTAGATGTCGTCGGTCACGTTCACCATCGTCGAAGAGGCAAGAATTGTGGAGTATGTCTCGAGCGATGGGATAGAGAACGTGTGGAGAGCAGGTGGGGTTGGCGAATAAAGCAGTGGGACTGCGTGGTCGATGTTAGCGAAGACGGAGAGTGAGACTTCCACAGAGTACGAAGAAGGCCCAAAGATTGGAGACAGACCAACAATCACGTCCTGTGCGACACACTTGGACATGATCAGGTGGGTGTCTGGCGTGGAGGAGTCCATCAGTTCCGGGATCGGGGCTCGACCGCAGAGGACGATGTCGATCAGCGTCACACTACCTCCATCGGCGACAAATGGGGTGGATTCTGTTCCAAAGTTAAGGGTTGAACTCTGAATCTTGATGCGTGATGATTCCAGAAGCTTAGCAATCGAGAAATCTGCATCCACGAGGATCTCAACGTTGCTGAGTGATAGGGACGAGTTCACAATATCAAACATTGTTGTTGTATCTTCAAATTGGCCTGTAATTGGAGTCCCGGAAATTCCTTGGATGGAAAGATCTTCATTTCTCAAAAGATGATTGCTTGAGATGTGAAGGTCTGATCCGAGCTTGTGAAAGTTTGAAGACGAAGGGAGCTTAAGTATGAGGGATAGATCAACAAGCGCTTGCAGCTGGATGAAGATTAGGATGCCTATCATGACAAAGTCGTGTTTTGAAGAACCTGATCTAAACCATCAACGAAATAGCTGAAGAGATCAAACTGTACCAAAAATCAAAGCGTTTTCAGAAGAAACGATGAAATCACTCAAGATGAAGAAAAGGCAATGGAAGAAAAAAACAAGTTTTTACAGGTGTATTTGAAAGCGGAGAGCATGACTGAAAGATTTGACAAAAAACACTCTATTTCCGCATCGGAGCATTCAGTCGTTCCGTGGTTTGGAATACTTCTTGTTGAGATACTCATGAAGTAGTGCCGGATTGTTAGTGCAGATTTCATCCACACCGTATTGCATGGCCGTGTCGAAATGGGTGAACGTGTCAATTTGAGCTGGAGAAGACTAAACGACAGGAATGAAAGACAAACAGCCAAAATAACACATCACTTCCAGTCCTTTCCGGTGTGCGTTGATTATTGTCGAATTCCATCGAGCATCGAGAGCAGTGCATTTGGGATGGATGAATGATGCGTTGTAATGGTCGGCAGCGGTTAGAATGAAGTCATTTCCACTAAAGCAGACATTATGGACGGAAAAACAGACCTGGGTTGAGAAGAACTGTAGAGAAGAGCACGTTTGACACGAGTTTCGTTTTTGATCGACTCGAAGAGATCAGCTTGGTGTACAGCAGTGTTAGCTGTGTAAAACGTCATTAAGTATGCGGTGGAAAGCTAAAGACAGACCATAGTTCCATTCGAAGGACGAGATCGCATGAATACAATCAAACGCATTGTGTTTCTCGATCTCCTGAACCACACGAAGAGGTAAACGGGCATCATTTCCTTTCATTTCTACAACAATCTGCACCAATGGGGGCATTGATGTTGGATAAAGAAGAAAGACCTTCTTTCCAGTTGGGCACACTCCATCAAGATACTCGCCGAGAGTTGGAAGAAGTGTGATCGGGATATGTGCAACGGTGTACCGATCGCTGAGGTACTCCGCTCGTGGACGTCTATCTTTGGACCTGTTGTGAGGAAAAAGATGAAGTAAAACGAGAGAGTGGAATCACACCACGGAGCTTTCATTGGATAAAGAGAGCGTGTTTTGTACTCAAACTGATCGGGACGGGGAGTGGTGGTGCCCAAGCCAGGAGTGATTGAAGCGAAGAGATCATCTTTGCTCCCATCGACATGATTGCGGTGTGAGATCATTAATTGGTCGTCCTTCGAGATCCAGACATCGAGTTCAACGCTGAAGATGATTGATGGGAAATGGTGGAGGGCAGTGAGAAGACAGAGATGATGAAAGAGCGTGACACGAGGATAAAACAAAACAATGATCAAACATACGCGTATGCACCAACTTCCAAGGCATGGAGGGCAGAAGCAATGGTATTTTCAGGGTAAGCAGTTACACAGTTCTGTAGAATAAGGATGATCTGAACAGAGAGGAAAAAACAATCTGAGAGCATCCATCTCCCCGATGACCAATAATTCGAACAGTGTGGAGATATGAAATGCAGAATGGAATCAAAAGAAACATTGATGGAGGCTCAGAGAGACTTGGACTCCCCTTTATATTGTTTGGTCATCCCCCACAGAAACTCCTATTATCTGTTCTCAACTTGCGAGTGTCTTCAAAGAACGATGACGGATCCAGTACTCTGTGTAGAACCCTTCAACGACATTTTATCAATATCTTTGTCTCGGACAACTCCTGAATTGAAACCTGACCGTCTGCATCATCATCATTGTTTATTTTCTCGTCAGCGTCTGTTGAAGATCGATTGGAAGAGGTTTTTGAGCTGTTGTCGAATGGAACAGATACTGAAAAGGCCGATACATTGCACATTTTGCGGTTGTCACTGAAATGTCTGAACCATGATCCTCCTTTTATTTATTCAGACCCATCTGTTTTGAGCAAAGTGGGGCTTAATCATACCCCGTGCCCCCTCATCAAAATTTTCAAATATGCCTGTTTTCGAATAGTAATGACACTTTTGTTGAAATTTTGTGATTTTGAGGGCGAAAAGAAGGTGCCCTTTTTGGCCCGATCCAGCCCATTATTTGTTTCAACACTTCACAAAGATCCTTTTTTCTATGTTACTTTTGAGAATTCACCAATAGTCTTCACAGCCCCCCCTGCTCTTGAGCGGGGGGCTGTGAAGACTATCCGACATTATGAAAAAGTGTCTGGAAAAAGGATCGGGTGATAGATGTGGGACTCAATTGAATTTGGAGACATAATTCACATTTCATCATAAATACGCAACAAGGACAGTTGTAGAGTAAAGGAGAGATTGAAGGAAGCTTATTACACCTTCTAAAGGAGTGTGAACTCAAATGGAGATTTTCGGGAATCTCATTGCTTTTCTCATTTGTTATGGGCTGATCTCGATTCTCACATTAACTATTTCCATATGGTAACGAAAAAAAGATCAATAAAAACTGAATGAAAACACGTGTGAAATGTATGAAGTTGAGATGAACGTGATCCGTCCTTCAATTGGAGAGATCTCTTTCTGCATCCACGATCAAAGTATGACGACATGGTATCCCTGTGCTTGCCTAAATTTGTGAAGAGGATGAAAAAGAAGGAATGAGAAAGAGAGCAAACGTGCAAAACACGGAAAAGAGGCTGGATCCTTTTGGATTGGTGGAGTGACCAACCTGTTCGTCTAATTTGTTGAATCAACAAAGTTGGATGGATAAACACTGAAAAATGTGAAAAACAAGAAGGAAATTGAGTGATGAAGGAAACAGGGAGATATTGGCAAGAAAAGTGATGAAACAATTGTTGTTGAAAAAATTGATCAATTGAGTTGTGTATGAATGAAAACACACCCGAATAGCATTTCAGCGAACATCAGGTCATTGTCCGCGAGTTGGCAAATCTCGAAGTCAGGATCCTTGATCGGGGATTTTTGAGCGGGCAAGAGGGTATTTAGGCTGTTTGATCACATCCATTATCGAGTTTATCAATATTTTTGGACTCTTGGAATTAAGTTTTCGTCATGTCATCTGAGACGTGGCAGGTGAGAAGGATTGGGATATGAGTTTTCTCGGAGAACGGAGACCTTTTCACATTGGTTGTGGGAAGATCATACCTTGATTTTCCTTTCTCCACTTCAAGACAATTTTACCTTTCCATTGACTTTTGTGGCGTGAACATACCAGTTCACGAATAATATTCACAAATATTAGACCGTACTTGTCTATAGATCGCTCAAAGACGGAATTATGTCCCGAAAAAGAATTATGTCCCATGTCTATGAAGTGTAGATGAATTTATTTCTCCAAAACCCGGTCTCAAATCCGAAAATAATTGTGAAAATATCGTGAAATGGTATTGAATCAAGCAACTGTCAAAATATTGGAGGGGGGCACGGGGTCGGATTATGCCCAGAGTGGTTCAGTTCGGTATTTTGAACGTGTGTGGAAACATCATTCGGGGGAATGAGACTGATGATGTTTTTGTGTGTTCTTTCTTTCCTTTATCTTCGCAGAATGCTGCCGTTTCATTCCTGGAGACTCTCTGTAGTGTGATTTGTTTCTTTCTGATATTTTTCTTGCAGATGATTATCATGGTGCCTCTCAACAAGCTCTCGAAAGGTCCACTCTCTTGAATGACATTCTCTCTCAATCACTTCCATCCTGTGACTCTCTTGAGAGATGCTTGAAAGTATTTTTTTCCATATTTTGTCAGTCTTCACAGATCTGGGACGTCTGGTGTACCCTTTCTAAGACAAATCTCTATTCAACAGCAGTTTTTCTGTTTTATGACACAACTCGGATCTTCGTGAGAACAATCATTCCTTTTGTTCAATCAAAGCGCGTTGAGATGACTATTCCTGGATCCTCGCATGTTTCTCTATCGTTTGGGATCTTCGACCCGCTGATTCAAAAGATCGTGACAGTTGCTGGACACCGAATCCCCAACTCCTATTTCAGAAATCCGAATCAATTTCGTCCCATTGGATCGTTCTTGAGTAGCCTTCTCGGAGTGCAGTCGCTCGAAACAAGAAAAATGGTTCTAACAGCACTTGATCGTAATTTATACAAAATCCGTCGCCTTTCAGTGGAATGGTTTGGAACTGACACAACACCATTTACGGTGAACTCGGATGGCACGCTAAAGGAAGCAACAATCATTGAACGATGTTCACATCTCCTCACCGAAGCCATGCTGACAATTGAGTCTCTCCTGACAGACGTCAATGATACCACTGTTAGAACTCTATCTACACATTATGGAATTGTTTCAAAGGCGTTCTCGTGTTTGGAGAAACTCGCACACAGATTCAATGAAGCAAAGAGTATCCTCGAAGCAAAGCATGTTTTACAACGAATTGGAGCATGGGCCGGCTCTCTAATCAACCTCCCACCATCTCCAACTCGAGACGAAGCAGTGATGTCAACTGTTCAACTTCTGATTGATGTTCGAAGACCACCGGCCTCGAATGTCTTCACCTCACTCAACTTGATATTTCCAGGCTCTCCCAAACCCATTACTGATTTCATCGCGCTCATTAATCCACTAATCGACATGGAATGCATTCGAGCGAAAGCCATCGTTGCCAACTTCTTTGAAATGTGTTCTGAACGCTATCGAATCGAACCAGGATCCATTTCAACCGTCTCCCCATTTTTCAACAAACTTGTTGAAAATGGAGATTATCTCGACGTTTCATTTGAAGAATACTCCTTTCACAGATCAGTCCTGGGCTTTCTGGATAAAACACTCTTATCTGGAGGCTCTATGGACCTCAACCCCTTCGACACGCCTCCTCTTCGTGTTTACCTTCGCCGTGTCCTTGTCTCTTACGGCAGGACTCCCTCCAAGATGAGCCAAAATATACAGGGTGTCTCAGAAGTTGTCTGACTCAATGGGTTGATCGCAACATTTTTGTAAAAAAGTGATGAAACTCAACAAAATAAAGTGAAATGAAACGTACGTCAAGTCTAGATCTCTACAGAGTTTCCTTCTCTCTGAATGCAGGTGTTGCAACGGTGAACCACGTTACGACAAGCTTTCTTGATCTCATCCAGAGGAAGAGCTGCGATTGCATCTTGAATCAACTCCTTCAATTGTGCTACACTTCTCGGATCTGCAGGAAAGACTCGCTCGGCGATGGCACTCCAAAGCCAAAAGTCGCAAGGAGTGAGGTCTGGACTCCTTGCCGGCCACTGATGTGGGCCATTCTTACCAATCCACTGCGTCCCAAGTCTCGTTGTGAGAAACTCAACAGTATCATGGGCAGTATGAGCAGGCGCCCGTCTTGTTGGAACCAAGTGGTTCCTGCCTGATCGATCAATCTTCTCTCTGGGAAAAAAATTGAGTCAAGCATGAGTCGGTACTTTTCGGCCGTCATCATCCCTTCGTAAAACACAGGCCCAATAATTCCTTGCGAAGAAATAGCGCACCATACGTTCACCCCAAGTTTCGAGTGGGGAACCTCAACATGGAAGTGAGGATTCTCCCGGGCGCGATAATACGAGTTATGAGTGTTTATGGTTTGATCGAGAGTGTATCTTGACTCATCCGAAAACCAAATTTTATCGAGAAAAGTTGCGTCCCGTTGACATTCAGCCGTTATCCACTCCGAAAACCTTCGTCGCTCCAAATAGTCTTGATCATATAACCAATGTGTGTGTTGTAATCGATAGGCATGCAATCCTAAATCTTGGACCATCCTATGAACCGAGGATCTGTGGATACAGAGAGCACGTGAGGCTTTGCGTATGGACTGCGTTGGATGGTTACTAAAATGTCGATCAACGGCTCTACGGTTCTCTGGGGTCGATGTGGTAACGTTGCGACCAGATCGAGGAAGATCTGCAACCGTTCCAGTCGCTTCGAAGCGACTGATGATATTTTTGATGGTTTGAGAACACGGTGGATCGGGTCGATTCCAGCGCCTAATCACTGCAAAAGCGCTCCGAAAACGATAGTAGTCTTGCACAATCCGGATCCTGTCTTTGGTTGAGCGTCTCATTTAGTTGCGGAGTTCGTAAGCTGTAGTCATGTCTGTAGTGTTTTACAAGCGACGGGGGATGTTCCTAAAATCATCATCACAATCATTCAGGAAAAAGAAATACATCAATGAACCGTATTTGAGATTGACGAGAAATGCTGATCTAACCCATAGAGTTAGACAACTTCTGAGACACCCTGTACTGTGGTTCGTCGTGCGCCTCAACATCATCGGATAAACACGCAACTTCGGGAAAACCCGCAACTCAGCTTTCAAACAACCGAAGTCACCTCAAGTGTTCACCTCTTCGGTATCCACTGTGGACATCTATTGAATCCAAAATCCACATGATTTCTTCTAAATTATGTTTTCTTCATTTCGATCATTCTCATTGTGGGACGATTTTAAAAAAGAAAGTGTATCAACCAGGTTGGGACGTTACTCCACGGGTCAAGTTGCCTCCAAACATTCCTTCCTCTCATCACTGAGTACCTCACCTCCCGTCTATCCTCGACCCTTTCTCGTCATGCAGTTGAATTCCGTCAAGCATGCACGCAGGAAATCGCGGAAAGAGAATGGGAATTGAAGATTCGACACCATGGACTCGCAATTAGAACGGGTATTCGGATTTTTATTTCGCAACTCGTTGTCTTTCGTTGTTGTCTTTCAATCTTTTTCACGATCTGTTTTTGTCGCAGATCATCTTCTCTCCTATCCCCTCCCAGCCATCAGCTTCCATTCCCATCCACTCCCTTCCACCCCTCTCCATCCACCTCACAACCTACACTAACTGATGATAAATTAGATTTCGACATCTCAACCTCTTGACGTTTCGATGAGGAAACGAGACGGTATGCTCGAATTTTCATCCCCTGTCGATCCAATTTCTTCTACTCTGAAGTATTGTATCTTTTCTATCACCTGGTTTATCGTCATTTCTTCAGACAAACGCCACACTTTCGAAGCCCTGGTGACTGACATACTCTCTGGATCTCAGTGACTGTCTTCCGCTTTCCCATCGCCATCCCGTTTCACATCCTCCTCTCCTCTTTGGAAACAAGTCAAATGCTGATGGAAAGCTCAGAATCGACACCGATCATTTGATCACGACCAAACACACTCATTCGAGATCTTCTTCCCCGATCTCGTCGAGGACGATTCGTCGGCGAGGAATTGCGGTGTTTTATTAGTCCCCACGAAAGTGCCGCCATTCTGCAGTCAATCACCCACTCACGAGTTGTTTCGAAATGCATCACCGCTGAAGCAGCTGAGGCAAGAAGAAATCGACCAGATGCTCTCAAATATGTCTTCACGAACCAACATCTCCGTTATTCCGCCTCAATCGCCAACGAAGACGCCTCAGACACAATCACACCTCATATCGAAAGGCTCGCCTCCAATGCGCAGTCCATCGTAACTGTCGGACTCTCCTCACCTCTTTCCTGCACAAGCATCACCACGATTCGCATGTATTCCGAGGTTTCCCGCGCCTCCATTCGTCGTCGACATGGATAGTCACCTCTTCGACCAGGCTCCCAAGGGCGCCACCGATTCTTCGTCTGAGCATCCACAGGTTTGATCTTTTCATTTTCGTTTCATGATACTGCTCTCTTTCCTCATCTTTTATCGTTTTTGTGATTGATCTCTCTTCTTCAGGCCACGAACTGGGAAACGCAGTATAAAACGGACCACAAGCCACTCCGTCTCTTCTCGCCTCCGAAATGAAAGAAAAGGTGGATAGAAGAGAAAGAAGTTCGACAAGTGGAAGGCACAGACGGCCGAACAGATCGACAACATGTTCACGCATCAGCTGATCGCAATTGCAGAGGAAGAACACGCCATCACAAAAGTGTGATATTCTCTCTCCTGACTCTGTTTTAGCTTCTCTACTCTGGGTTGGAGAATGCAGACGAAGAGGATCCTGAAAAGGTACGCCAGAACTCGGACTCGAACAGTCGATGCACTTCCGTGCTTTAATGTTGTTTTTCTATCTTTATTTCGCCTCTTAAACCATTTTCTGTATCATTGATGTTTTATTCTCGCCCACATGACAATCCAGATCCCCTCCACAAATATTCTCTCAAAGAAACGAAACTAGCCCATCAGAACGTGACAGGTTTCGAGCGAAAAAAAGCACAAAATGGAAATTCGCTTCGGAAAGACGCAGAATGCGACCCAAACCAACCTTGTCGAATTCGCTCGTCAGCGAAAAGAATACCAGAAACGTGGACCGAAGATCGAGTCGATAGAGAAGAGGAGGAAGGCGTGAGACGAGCGAGAAGACGAGGAAGGCGTGAGACGAGCGAGAAGACGAGGAAGGCGTGGGACGAGCGAGAAGACGAGGAAGGCGTGAGACGAGCGAGAAGACGAGGAAGGCGTGGGACGAGCGAGAAGACGAGGAAGGCGTGGGACGAGCGAGAAGACGAGGAAGGCGTGGGACGAGCGAGAAGACGAGGAAGGCGTGGGATGATCTTCATATTCCATCGTTTCTAATTCATTTCATGAGTTTCAGCGTTCTCTAGAGCAGCCTTTGATAAAAGAACTGCGAAGTAGTGATGAAACTAGGAAAATGTCCGAATCGTGGGCCGAAGATCCAGGGTGTGGGTTTATCCGGAGTTGCGGGTTAAATCGAGTACGTTCATGTATTATGTGATCGGGACGACAAACAAGCCCGTATTTTACGCCCATAACGGAGGTAAACAGATTACTCTCCCGTTTTGGAAGGATATAGGGGGAATAGCGGCCATTCCCCAAATATTGGGACAGAATTTGTGGAGGAAGGATTTGAAGATGTTCAAGAGATAATCACGGGCTCGCGTTGGGCCTATATCGCATATCTGATAGCACAGACTCAAAAATTGATTTGATTCAATGAACAACATTCCTATCGTTGAATTCCACGTCACGCATTCTTTTGTCCACATTTAGTCCACAGAACATCATTGGAAGTTGAATTGTCGGTAAGGAAATAACGATCTCACTGGATCGTATTCTGGATGGATCAATCACTGGAAATTATCTCTATAGAAAAATGCGTTCATTGATCTGTCCCCTTTTTTTTTATGTCACGACAACTCCAAAAGGAAAACCCACTTCTAACAGGTACGAACCTCGAAAAAACAAATAGAGAAAGAAAAAGTGAAGGTGTGCACCATAATCGAAATAAATGGCGCACAGATCTCAAACTCTCAACCGTGAAGTGATCAGGTTAAAATGCTGGTCTTGGAGCTAAGCACTGCATACACTCTGTTCTCCGGGAGAAATTAAGGAATTGGCATTCAGGACAGTACCAGTCACCCTCTCTTTGTCCTCCGCGCTGCATTCCTTGATGCCCACCAAACTGTTGCTGTCTGCCGCTCATCCCATCTCGTCGACCGCCTCTTCCGTAGTATCCAGGGTTGCGCTGGTTAGTGGTGGATTGTGGGGTGTTGTGAGGGGCACTACAGCGTCGGCAAACCGTGCGAAAAGAAAAATTGTCGAATCCACAAGCTAAAATAGAATGGGATAGAGATGATACACAAACAGGTGCACTGCCAGTCGCCTGTTTGATAGAGTGTGAATTAGGACGAGAAAACACACCACTTTCTTCTTCCATCATGTTTTCATATTGACGAGAGGCGTGACACAAATAACACGCCGTTCTGTTCAAAAAGACAAAAATAGGTCGAATGTGGACAGAAAAATGAGTACCTTAACGCAAAATTCACTCCTCGGCAATCAGCACAGATCCTGGGCGGATGAAGTTCGAGAATGACTGATGAGAATACACACCAATCACCTTCACGAGGTTGATAATTACCACCGCGTCGGTTTGCCTGCGCATGTCCCCTCCCACGGGGAGCATGGCAACTGAAGCAGGCTTGGCGCCATCCGAAATTGAGTGCTTGGCATTCCTACACACCAGGAGAGGAAAAGAAGGAAGGAAAATGAGAAAAGCACGTGAAAAGCACAAAGATAAACAGCGCATGTCCAATTATCTTCACGAGTTGGCATTTGGTGCAATGATCAACTCACCCATAGCTTCCAACAGAAATAAATACAAATTTGACAGAACAACATTTTTACAAAGTGATCAACCTTGAAGTCACGATATTCATTTCCTTTTGCAGTCGGGAGTTGTGTGTCCATGAAACCATCTGATCAAACGGTTTCGGACCCATCACAATGTCCGAAACTCGTTCCATTAGGACAACCCGTTCAAGTCGGGCCATCAGCCTTGCTGATATCGATGAGAATGTGACTGTTGTCATTTTGACTCCACGATCTAAAGAGGCCTGTTTGTCATTGTTAACTTCCCAACAACATCCTCGAAGAATATTTTCTGTCCTATTTTCACTTCTACTTGTCTTCTTTTCATCATTTTCCTTCCAAAATATCTGTTTTTATTGCTTACTCAGGTCTAAGAGAGGGAATAGATCCATCTGAACTCATCAAACATCCGAAAGAATTCTATAAACGACCTGGGCTCACAGAAAAAATGTTGAATACTGTCTACAAGCATTACGAAGGAAAAAGGAAAGGTGTGCGGATGATTTCGTGCATCATTTCATCTCATTTTTCTCATATGAGAGAAAAAATGATTGAACTTTCACATTCTCTCTTTCTCGTTAAACCATGATCGTTGTTCTCTCCTGTTCTACTCTCAGGCAAAATCGAACTTCTTCAACAAGTTCGTGAAGAGATCATTAACAAAAAGCAGAACGATGAGAAAGACAACACATCTGTCTCACAATTGAGCAGTAAGGCTCTTGAACTCGAAAGTTTGAGTACTTCTTCACATTTTCACGATATTTCTGTGGAATCTTCCTTTAATCTTTTCTTCCCTTCCTTTTCCAGAACAACGTGTTGAACGACTTCGACAGAGAAGAGAAGCTGAAATGCAGAGGATGCTCGCTCAAAACGAAGCCATCGCGGAACGTGAGAAGGAACAGCAGAGGATTATGGAAGAAGAGAAGCGTAAGCGGGAGGAAGCGAGGAAAGAAGAACTCAAAGAAAGAAAACGGCAAATGGAGGAAGCTGTATGCCAACATTTTTTGCTTCTGGCAAATTCTGGATGATTGAAGGATTTTTCTTTAATTTCATGAGATTACATGATATCTTCACGGACATTTTCCGATCATTATTCTTCAACCCCATCTTTCTTTTTCTTCAGCGGAAACGGCAAGAAGAAGAGGAAAAAGCTCGTCAGATGGAAGATAAACTGCTCAGGCAGCGTTTGGAGGAGCAGAGAAAGGCGGATGAGGAAAGAAAGCGGAAAGATGAAGAACGAGCGGAGGAATTACGAAAGAAAAGGGAAGAGGAAATGGAAGAAAAACGGAAAAAATTTGTATGGAAGACGACTTACTTCACTTTCAGCTATTCTTTAACCCCCTCTCCATCGACTCACCGATCGTTGAACTCATCCCATCATTCTTTGTTCCACCTCTCTCCCTCGACCTTTAGGAAGAAGGACAGAAACGAATTGAAGAGACACAACGTAAAAAGGATCAAGAAAAGCAAAAGAAAGCAAAGGAACGCGAAGAAAAGGAGCGGGAACGTGAACGAAAACTAGCAGAACAGGAAGAGGTATATATCACCCATAATCCTCTCAGCTCCCATTTTTTTGTCGTATTATTCATCTTTCACGATCTAGCAACGCAAAAATGAAGTTGAAGAGCAAAACAGAAAACAGGCACAACGACAGGCTGAAGCGAGGAAAAGAGAGGAGAAAATGCGACGAGAAAAGCGGAAAAAGGAAAGAGAGCAACAAAAACTGGTTCAGGCTCGTTTAAAGGAACAGGAAAAGAAAAGAGAACTAGAACGCCTCGAAAACGAAGAAAAACGACGAAAGAAGGAAGAAACGTTAGAAGAAGCGCAACGACAAAACGAAGCGCTGATTGAAGAGAAGAGACAGCGTGCTCTGCAAAGGGAGAAGGAAATTAACGACGCCCTAGCAAACAGAACGAAGGAGAAGGAAAGAGAAGCTGAAGAGAAGCGAAAGAGGGAAGAAGAGAAAGAGAAGGAGCGCTTGCACAATGTGAAAGAACAGGAGAAACGAGAGAACGAGAAATTGAAACAGAAGAAGGCGAAGGAAGCTGAAAGAAGGAAGGCTCTTCTTGAGGAACAGCGAGAAAGGGAAGAGGAAGAGGCGATTCGGAAGTTGGAGAGGGAACTTCTGATGGAAGACAGACGCGAGCAGATCCAGCGGAATCAGAAAATGAGAGGTGTGTGATGGGATCTGTCATTTCATTTGGCTTTTGCTTCTTTCACCTGTCCCCGTAAGACTTTCTCTTCTCTCCATTCACTTTCCACTCATCCTTCCCTCCTCATTCTCCCTTCCGCCTTCTTTCTTCCCTCCCCACTTCTCTCCTCTCCCAGAATTCCACAATGCGCAACTTCTCGAGAAACAAGAACGTGATCGCCAACGTGCAGCCCAAATTCAAGCCCAGAAGGAACAACTGCTGGACGAACGAAAAGCACTGGACAGGGAAGCTATGTTGGAGAAGAGCGAGATGGAGCGGATGATGTGGGAGATGCAGGTGACAGGGAAGCTTCCAAAGAAAGCGTTGAACGGATCTGTCGCATCGTATGCCATCACTTTCGTTTTGTTTCTTCACTTCTTCACTTTCATGTTCTCACTCACTCGCTCACTCCTCTCCATCCTCCAATCTCATCTTTCTTCTTCACTGTCTCCATCTCAGCCGCAGCGTGTACAGTTCAAACAGCACTCGTCGGAAGAACTTCAACCAAACATCAGAAAAGCGCCGAGTCAGCTCGTCCAACGCCGGTCGTCTCGAACCCGTCTCCGAAAAGAAGAAAACAAACAAAAAATCGAAAAGCGCTGGAAAGTCCGAACAAAGCCAGCAACCACAATCGGAGAAGAGGCAAGACGAGCAGGAACACGATGAGCCCAGACACGACAATCAAGAAAGGGACGACCCGAAAGAGGATAAAGTCGAGATCGAGGACAATTTTGACAAAGGCGTGGAGGACGATGTGGATGACGAATATGAGCGGGAGCGGAAGGAAGAAGCGGACGAGGGCAAGTTGGATAAGAGCGAGGTGAAGAGTGTGGACTTTAAGAAGGGGGAGGAAGAGGAGCCTCAGGATGAGGAAGATAGTGATTCTGGGGAGTATGAGGAGGAAAGTGAGGAAAATTAATTGACATTGTTCTCTTCTTAATTTCATCATCGGATTATTATTCAGTCAAGGGCTTTTAGTTCATAGTGAGTCGATCAGAACACAAGAACTCTTTTTCTCTTTTCCCTAAGATGGCGGAGCGCGTATCATCATTTACTCCAGAGATTCTCGCTGCAGCTGAAATTGTGGACTCTCGAGTTCCCAATCTACACTCAAAATATGTTTCTCTTCGCGAAGAAGCTCTCGCCTTGAAACGACAAGGAAACCAAACAGGTGTCCCATGATTTCTGACTATTCCCGTGTAGATGCCCTGACGAAGCTCAAGGAATCCAAAATGTACGAAACAGAACTCAACAGAATCATCTCAGAGTCAACAATGACCGACGAGGAAAGGATGGCAGCTCGAAAGGCTAATTCACAACAGCGTCAAGAAAATCAAAAGCAAATGTTGGACAAAATGAAAGAAAGAGAAGCTTCAAGAGCGATAAAATCACAACCGCAACAATCAGACCTCGACCTCGTCATGAACACATTTCTCAAATTCGATACACCCATGTCCGACGTGTGGGACTTTTCTCCATTAATTGAGTTTTAGGAAGAAGCTATGTTGCTTTTAGAAGAAGAAGGTGCTGCCACACAACCAATGTCGACAGAAAAACGCCAAGCCATCATCGCCCAAAGAGAGGAGCGAAAAGCACGAGAAGCCAAGGAACGAGAAGAAAAACAGGCCAAACTGAAACAAGCACAACTGGAAAGGCGCTCTAAAAGGAAGGATGAACAAGCAGAAACTGTTCTCGCGTTCGACACACTTGAACTGACTTTTCCTGTCGACGGAATCGACTCGTACGAGCAGGTGAAATGTGAACTCGAAGAAATCGATCAGAGATCTCGATTGCAGCTTGGGGACGATATGTCAGCTCGCCGTGACGGGCTCGAAAGAAAAAAGCACCTGTTTGAAGATGAGGTCGAAAACGGAGTTTTGGATGTGCAAAAATACATTACAACGCTAACCACGTATCTTGGCAGACTTTTGAATCAGTTTGATGCTTGTTCTGATCAACTCGTGAAACAACGTCTCCTGGATGTTATTAAAGTCGTGAAGGAGGAACGAACAACATTACAAGAAGGATTGACGGAAACCCTCGATGAAACACCGGACGCACCGGTTGGATATGCCGAATAACGTCAGGATCTCTCTCGAAGCATTTCTTCATTATCCTAAATTATCTCTTCATTATCTCCCGTCCTTTCGGTTAATTGCTTTTACAAATCTGATTCCTTCCAAAAATCGCTATTCCGCGCACAATCTGAGTGAAGCTGACCAATGTGACATATTTTGGCCTAGATCAAATCTCTCCAACTCATACGTCGTCAGAGGCGAGTTCTATTGATGGAAGACGAAAGAAAAAGCACGAACTCTGCCTTGACAGCATCATCATTAGAAGGCGGAAGATTTGATGTCTCTTCAAAGAAAGACTCAATCATCTTCAGTTTTCTTTACCCTCTCTATGATAAGGTCTTATCTTGAATTCCAACTTATTCTGATCCGCTTTTTTCACTCTCCTTTAGACGAAACAACCTCCAACAATCCTCCCAATGATCAGTTATTGCTTCCTGTTCCTGGAACTGGTCACACTGTCTTTCTTTTCAATCAACCCAATAACGAAAATGCCCACAATAATAGGGAATGCGCTTGGATTTGTTAATTTTGCGTCTCTTATGTCTGTCATGAAGACGCTCTACGGAATCGTTCCAATCGCACTCCTCGCACTCCTCATCATCTTTATTGTTGCACTTATTTTGGTCTCCCGACTGTATCAGTGGCTATTCACGCATCAACCGTGGATTCTGTTAGTAACAAAAATTGCGTTCTTATTTTTCTTTCAAGTTTTGATCATTCCGTTCGTCAACATGAGTATCAGCGCTTTCGACTGTTACAGGCCGACACCAACATCAGATCTACTCAACCGTTACTCGGGTGCGGTTTGCTTCGGAGGTGACGATACCCTAAATGTTATTGGCGAGATCCTCGCCATCATTTTTTTGGTCCTCTATTTTGTGGCGGTGGCGATGTACCATTTTTTCATCGTTCGAAGCAACCCAAAACGAGGAGGCTTATTTGCTGCCCCATCAGGAAAGTTCCAGACATGCATAGCGGTGCTGGTGATGGGTCTTGTCTTTTGCCAGCGACTACTGGTGGACTGGGCGTTCTGGCGTGCAGTTGTGAGCGTGGGGACAGCAGCAGGGATTATTCTTGCGGTGATCATGATGCAGCCATTCTACTCGCGGACATCGAACTTCCTTGTTGTGCTTCTTTTCAGTGTTTATGGAACACTTCGACTTGGCCTTGAAATCGGATTCCTGATTGACTCCGGAACGGGAACGATTGTTGGAACGATCGTATTCGGAGTTGTCGGGATTGGGGGAGGGATTGGCCTCTCGTTTCTCTTCCTCCATCTTCTGAAGGTTCAAGAACGGCGTACCTGGGGTGTAACAATAACCAAAGACAACGAACTGCTGCCTCGATTTGATTTAGCGTCAGAAGAAGGGAAACACAAGCTGATGCAGCATGTGGGAAGGAAGGGCGTGGAACCCACAGTTCGGTTCGTGCTGGTGAAGAAGCTGCGAAGTCGGGCGCTCGTGGAGTACGTGGACGGGATCTACACCACCGCGATTCTGCAGTGGAAGGAAGACAAGGTTCTGCTTGCTGATTACGCCCTGTTTCTCCAAACCGTTTCAAAGAACAGAATGAAAGCGCAAGTCATGCTACAGCAATGCAAAAAAGCCAGGCCTGGCATTGCAACACGATTTCTGATTCATTGCGTTATGAAGGGCGAATCGGCAGAGAACGGGAGTGGTGGAGGAGAGTCGATGGAATTGAACCTGAAAGTCCAGCTCGAACAAGCAGAAAACGACAGAGAAGACGCTCTCGAAGCCCAAATTGAGTTTTACGAAAATGTGAGCAAGCAAAAGCCGAATTTCTCACTTCTCCAAAAACAGCTGACCCAGATTGTGAAAGCGGAAGCGTCGTCGAAAAAGAGTTACGAGCAGCTTCTCAGCCAGCACACAAACGACGTCGCAGTGCTTCGCTCGTACGGAGTGATGCTGCAGAAGATCATGCGCGACGACGACATGGCCGATTACGTGTTGACGAAAGCGGACCAAATCGAAGAAGACACAACCGACGTCCAGCAAGGCACGATCACAGGCACCCTCCGAACTGACCCACGCGGCGAGACAGGAAGCCACGTTCCCATTCGAAAGAAGAAGAAAAAGAAGAAGAAGACACAAGTTGAGACAGGAATCGAGGATATGATCGGTGTGGGCGGATCAAACAAAAGTGGGGACATCAAAGGAATCTTCCTTCTCATCTCAGCGGGACACTTCATCGGAATCGCTGGATTCATCGCTGCTTATGTCGTCACCGACAATGTCTCCAAGAATTTCATCAGCGCCCTCGACTTCATTCGAGATGTCGGAACGATTGTCATTTCTGGGTGTCGGTTGAGCATCATTGGATTGCAGTTCCTCATCCACGATTTCGTGTGGGATTGGACCAAAATGGAAGACACGAACAAGACTATTGACACAGTGACGTACCTCCTTCCATACTTCACCAGTTACGGACACAAAATGACAGACTTGATGAAGACGGTGTATGAAAGCAACGTCGAGAACGAAGTGTGGGAGTATGTCGACATTCCTGTTGCAACCGCCTTCTTCGACGCCACGACCAACACCACAATCAATGTCACAACAGCCGACAGATCGTTTCTGAACCTAGTTGCAGACATGGCTCAGCTGTCCACGCAAATTGGAGCGATGAAAGACGTGCCGACCGAGTTCAAGGAAGTCCACTCTCGAATGATCTCGTGTCAATACAATTCGTACCATCCACTGTTTGAAGGAGGAAAGCGAGCACTCGTTGCATATGCCGACAATGCCAACGATGCCAGCGTGCAAATGCGGACACTCTTCAATTTGATGGTTGCTCTTCCGACGGCCGTCGTGCTGATTGTGATGATTGTGTCGTACACGTTCCTCTCAGTCAGGGTGACGATGAAACGGAAGGAGATCCTGCGAAGGAGCATCGAAGTGAAGAAGAGCAATTTCCAAAAAGTGACGAGGTTGTTGACGGAGGATGGAGGGGACAACACGACAACTCGGATGGACGAGGAAGAGGAGGATGAGGACAACGGGTTGGAGGAAGAGGAAGAAGAAGACTCCGAAGAGATGGTGGAAGATGGAGTCGACAACGAACGAAGCGAACACGACGAGAACTGTCCAGAAATGTCCAGCACTCCTGCCCAGAACGACACATTCGAATCCTCAACCGAACCGAAACCTTTAAACTCCAACAACTCGTCAATGATCTTCGAAGATCAAAAAACGTTCGAAGAAGACGACCAACAAAATGCCGACGATGCATCTCTTCCAGTTGTGCCTCTGCCAAGACGGAGATTGGGTGGGAGGGGAACAGACTCACCTTACAACCACTCTGATGTGTACAGCACTGGAATGCTTCCGCCGCTGAATCACTACAACTCATCTCCCTCGCACTCAACAATATTGTATGATCAGCAAACAGGAGCTCAATTCTCACCCTCATTGAATGCCAATGTCCCTCAGTTCTCACTCAACCAGCCACCACCCCAGTTTTTGCTTAACGGGCCAACACAGCCACCAGTCGAGACGAAGACAGACTTCGGATTTGGACAATTCACCGCTCGCTCCCTTCTGACACAGCGGGACGAGGATGACGACCATCAAACCCGACGAGACGACGCTGAGTGGGAAGAGGCATTCGAGAACGCAGTGGAGGATCTGATCGCTGGTCACAAGACCATCCACAGCGGGATCCCAATCATGACGAAGATCATCATGGTCTCTCACGTTGTCCTCGTTTTTGGGCTGCTGGTTGTCTACATAGTTCCAAACAATTTCTCGTTCAACAGCTTCACAGACAGCGTGGACAACATCCTTCTCGCAGCGATCCGCCCCATTTGTCTGACCAATTCAAACTTCTTCCTTCTCAACCTCGCCTTCGACATGCCCTTCCTCGTCTTCCCCAAACTCATCACTCACCCAACCAGCACAAACCCTGTCTGGAACGATTCGTCGCATCTGTCTCAGGATCGGAGCTACACTCTGAAGCTTCTGTCTGGATCGTTGGATTACTTCCGCAAGACCAGCCTCATCACCCACTTCGGCACAACAACGGACACATTGACAAACGACAAGCTAATCGACGCCCGAACCATCACCCGATTCGATAATGACTTCAACATCGAACAGCTGCTCGTTCCTGGAGACTGTTTCATGACAGACAAAGCGTCCTGCATCGCGGAACCGATCCATGAACGACTGTACGAATCACATGACACCTTGGCCGGACTGCAATCTCTTGTATCGCGCTTTCTTCAGTATGGAGAATTCCTGAAAGAGGAAGATGAATCACAGTTCGACGAAAACCATCCGATCTTCCATTTCATGAACTCTGCTCTGCGAAAGGACCTGCGTGAGGGGACAGTGAGCATGATGGAACGAATGTGCAAAGACTGCGGTGCTGACAAGGACGTCTTCATGAGCAATCTTCTTATCTTCATGGTTGTGCTCGTCGTGGCATACTTCTTCCTCCAATTCGTCATGATTCAGCCGTACGTGACGTTCAAGCGAATGGGACTGGAGGATCGACGACTGGACGAGCTGATCTCGTTCGACACCGACGATGGAAACTATATTAGGTTTGTGGATGCGATGAAGATTGGGAACAAAGGAATCGACGGCCAAAGAGAAAAGATGATTGAGGCAGCGAACAACGTGATCCGGATGCACGAGCAGCACGAGAGCGCGGGGATGCAGGAGACAGCGATGGATGAGCTGATGAAGGCGACGAAGCGAGCGTTCCGGGAAGAGGAGCAGAACATGGTGGACCGTCTGAAGGCGGGAGGGAAGAAGAGCAAGGAAGACAGGCGAGCATCGAAGGTGTCGGTGGGAAAGACCTCTTCGCTGACAAACGAACAGATTGACTCGCACAAACTGGAGCACCGTGTGATGATCCAACGGCTGGGCATCATCTTCGATGGTCTGCGTGGCAAGAACTTGGCTCGACAAGCAATCTCCGTCCGCCATCTGACACGCCTCTTCGACAGGCATTTCATCACCAGCGACGTGTGCGATTTGACAAATGGGTGAATCTCTGTCAACCATACTCGTTCCATTTCCGCCCATTTTCGCCCCAAACGCCACACTTGACTTTCAAAACGTGTTTATTGCAGTTTTTGTTCTTTCTCTCTATTCTTACGGATTCAAGTCTTAATCTTCTTCTTTTGATTAAAATATAAAGCCGGCCATCCTTTTCATTGGTCGGATTCTTCATCTATTTCTTCAATTTTGTCGATCTTCTGATTAAACTTGAGGAACTTGGAATTGAAATGGGTCGGTTTCGTCGAGGATTTCGGAAGACAGCCTCGCTGTCTGTTTGGAATGTGTCCTTTTTCATTTGTATGATGGAAAAACCGACATAGAAACGTCGTCCGAGTCTTTCGACTTCCGAAACTGAATGATAAACCATGTTTAACGAGATAACAACGTGAATGTGAAATACTCAATTAAAATAATCAAATATCCGAGTTAGGATCATCGATTGGAAAATGTTGGTGAACCCACTCGTCAGGACTTAATGGATATATCTCAGAATCATCGAATGGATCATCCTGCTCGGATAACGTGGCAATACGAAAATCATCCAAGTCTGGATCCTCGAATATGTCATCATGGGGAGACCACACAACACGAGAATACTCATTGTCGTCAATACCATCGAATGGTTCGTCGAGTAGGAATCCTCCTTCATCATCATAATTCTCATCATCTTGAGCATAAGGGTATTGATCAGCATCGAAAGGGAGGGCTGGGATATTCATGAGGGGAACTACCGGATTGGCAAGGAGAGGCTGGACGATTTGGTCATTGAAGTCCGGAACATTGAGATTACGTTTAGCATTTGCTCCAAACCACTCGTTCAGAAATGTCAACGAGGACGAGTCAACATCGTCATAAAGCCTGACTTCCACCTTTTCCTCACACAGACAGATAGTTCTTCTGTCTTCTATCCCGTCCTCACGCAGAGCGAGCACAAACTGGCCGACTTTTGGGTTGGATTGATTCAAGCGAGATGTGAACAGGTCGTTGAATCGGTTGAAAAGTGGGAGCGATGATGGGATGGTGTCCAGACGAACAAGAGCGACTGAGAGGACAGAAAGAAGAGAGGAGAGAGGAAGGGTGGAGAGGGAATGGTGTCGAGAGGGAGTGTGGAGAGAGTGGATGGAGTTCCGGTGTGGATGAGAGACAGAACGAGAGAGATGAACAAATTCAGGAGTTGCATGTGTTCGAGCTGCATTGAAAAACGATCCGTTCTGTCAGGAGATGAAGGTACAATAATTGAGAGAATTCGAGTGAGGAAGGGAGCGAATGGAATGAGAGTGGAAGCAGTTATCTTGGTAGTATCGTCTGGAAATACCATTCTGTGGAGTGAGATGACGAGCTGTTGCGGTGTTGTGCGTCTGTCTTTCTGAGCGAGGCTGATCACAAATGGACCATCAGATGTCAGTTTTCCAGTGCAGCTTGTTCTTCTCTCCTCCAAAGTCAAACTCACACTCTTCGCTGCTTCCTTTGAGATAGAAACAATCAGATTCTCATCCAGTTCTCGAAGAAGAAGAGAAGCTGTGTTTGAGGAATCGAATAAAAAAGGTGTTCGAACGAATCCAGAAGTTGGCATGTTGTCATATCGTTGAGATGGTGTCTGGTCTGTGTCGAGGCTGGCAGAGAGTAGGATGGAGGCGATAATGGACGGGAGTGGTTGTTGGGTGACGGACGATTGGAGACTGCTTCTGAAAGGAGCAGTGGCTGTGCAGATTGAGAAAGGCGTTGACGTGTTTTGTGTTCTCTCTTCGATCTTCTGCAGAAGGAGCAGGATGTCACGAAGTCGAGGGAGATATGTTGTCACTACGAGTGGGACTAGATAATCGATGGATGGTGTTGGGTCGAACGACTCGATTTTCATCATCGATCGCAGCACTTTCAAACACGAATCGACAATCTGTGATGTCATTTCATCCTTTCCCACAAAATGTCCAACCTCCACTTCTTCTCGACGACGAGCAGCCATCACACGAAGAGCATTCAAGACATTTGGAAACAATATTTTGTTTTCGTCGCTCGTCAACAACCGCAATACAGCATGTGGATTGTTGTTTGTGTCGACAGTGTCCACAATGTGAGCCAGGGCGGTTGAAACAAGCGGAAGATTGTTGATGTGACCAGAAAACTCGACAACACGGTGGAACGCATCTGGATTCGAGTCGAGAAGGAACTTGAGGCGTGGAGTTGATCGTATTGTGTGAATCGACAAGATGAAAAGCGCTTGTGCGTCGTTCTCCACTTTCGTCAGTTCTTCTGTAAAGTCGGGGACACGCTTTGAAACAACAGCCAGCTGTGTCACAAGCCTCCATCTCTCCTCACCCTCAGCTGTTCTCAGTTTCTCAACAAGTAACATCTCCATAGGTGAGACATGTCTGGGAGGGAGTGACAGGTCAGGTGCGACATTGATGGACGAGAGGAGCTCGGCCACATTTCTCGTTTCTGTGAGGAGGGCGACGGGTGTGTTGTACGAATGCACAGTCGCCATCTCAATCAAGCATTCCACCACCCGATCGAGAGAGACGGGCACAAATCTGACATGTGACCTGACGAATGTGTTGAACGACGAAAGAAGCAGTGTTTGAAAGTCGACTCCAAGAAATGGGAAGAGATGGACAAAGTTTGTGTCTCTTCTCATCTCATCTTCGTGATTCAAGTTCTGTCCCAGACGAGGAATGCGGTAGGCGCGGCTGATTTCGATGTTTGCAAGTGTTGTCAGTGAAGTGAGTGGTGATGGCTTGCTGGTGTCGTTCCACACACTTGGTTGTTGGGACAATCCGCACAGCTCGGAAGAAATAAAGGGGAAGGCGTGAGGGAGCGATGTGGTAGAGTAGAGGGCGTTCACAAGACAACCAGTGAACGGAATCCCAAGCATTTTCACAAATTCAAAGATGTCGTGTTGTTTGGTGATGGTGCGGCGAGAATGCATCTCCACACATCGACCTGCTTCGGCACATATGGATTCACAAGACCCTTTCCTGTGATCCATATCTCCCGACGTCTGAGTATGATGATGGAGAAATGCATCACTGAGAGGGAATGTCGTTGGAGTATCGAAAAGGAGTGCTTCTGTGTGTGATCTGGACAGGCTACACTGGCTTGAGAAGGTCGATACAGCAGCTGTCGACAGGTCGTCGTTCGTGCTCGCAGCGGAGAGGACGAGGAGAGTGAGAAGAGAGGAAACAATCCCGTTGAAGCTTGTTCTGTGCTGGAGCAGATCAATCCTCACTTCTGCCATCGTGTTGAGCAGCACAACCCAATTCTGTGTCGCTCGACCAAAGTCCAGACAGCGTGGTTCAGATGGATCTTCAGACACCACTCGAACTGTCCACAGAGCAGTCGAGAGAGCGCTGTCCACAATCTGTTCAGCGTGTTTCTTAACGAGGCGGTGGAAGAAGGAAGGGTTTGTGCTGGCCATGCGGAAGAAGGAGCTGGCAGGGTCAGTGAACGAGCGAGGAGAGAGGATGTCGTGGAAAGGGAAAGTTGGGTCGAGGAGCGTGTCGGTGTGTTTGGTGAAGAGGGGAGAGGAAGACTGGCTGAGTGTGGAAATGAGGGTGAGGTCTCGGTCGTGACGGAAGGGAGTGTCGGATGGAGAAGAAGAGACTGTGATTCTTTCGAGGAGTGAGTCGATGCGGTCGGGATGGGCTGGAGAAGAGATGGAAAGTGTGAGGAAGCTTCAAAAATGACAAACCTGTCAGAAAGGTTGCTGTGTGTTGGAGACATTGAGAAAGAAGATTCATGGGATAGTTTTCATCATCATTTCTTTGAGATCGAATCGGATTTGGGAGTATGTCGATGAAAGCAGCAATTCTCTCCACTGGATCCTGAAAAGATTGAAGGAACAATGAAAAATCCAAACTGTGATAATTTGTGAGATTTCTTTGATCTTTGTGAAGGCTTGAAAATGGAAGTCTGCCGATGGATGGTAATCTTGGGTCATCGAGGGACGATCGATTTGTTGACCTGAAATGGCTTCGATGAAGGAGGCGAAATGAGCATCAACAATCTCTGATAAAGCCTCCCCACAACCAGTGATGGAATAAGCCAGATATTCATTGCACAGAATCTTCATCAGCATCGAAATAGAGGCTCGATGTGATGGGTTGTCGTTGATGAGATATGGTTGAGGATCGCAGAGAAAACTGCGAAAAAGGGATGAAAGATCTTCTGAGAGAGGAGTAATTGAGACCAGGGGGCAGATTTCTGAAATTTGGGCAAGTTTAATGAGTCGAGGATTATTGATGTGATTGGGTAGTATTTGTTTGAGAATCGAATGCGAGAGTCCAGAGGAGTGAAAGAGAGTGATTATATCTTCATTGGATGATACTGAAACAATCAAAGACCGAGAAATAGACCGATTGTGGTGAGAGACTCTATATCGACTTCCTGGAGAAGGAGAAAGCATGAAAAAGTTAGAATAATGAATGAAAATAGCAAACGTGACTAGTGCGTTGAGACATGGCGGTACCAAAACGATGAAGGAGATCATGGCGTTCATCGTTGGGCATGTGGTTTAAAAACCCTGATGAGAAAACAAATTTTGACAATACAAGAAAAAGACACTCCGCAGAAGAGTAATGAGAGTTTTCTGATAAGATTGTGGATTATGCTCCTTTGTGTTAGTATATGAATCGAGAAATTCTTTGAATCGTTGTGATGGATTTTTCTCGGCTGCCGAGATAGTTTGGTAATCGAACTTTTTCATTCAAGAAGACTGAGATGTAGAGTTCACCGTTATCAGATGTTCAGGGCAAACCTTGTTTACAGAGATTTCGAGGACAATCAAAAAACTGTGGGTTTCATTTGTTCTCTTCATTTGAGTGTCAAAACCATCCTTCTTACTTTGTACTGAATGTATAACCCTTTTGAGCGATTTGATCGGAAGCGACGATCGAATGGGACCCGAATAGAAGAGTAGACAGAATCGAACAGATAGCATCTGGTTAAGGGTCATTGACTCGTTCGGAAAGAACGATTGTTCACGATGTCAGAAACAGTCAAAGTACCTGATGGATGTCTGTTCTCCTCTAGTATCTCAGTAATACTTCATATTGTCTTCTTTGTGTAGATACGTTCGTGAAACCGATCGACTCTGGAGGCTTCGGAAGTGTTGTTGAATTGATGGAGAATTCGACCAAGGAACATTATGCGGGAAAGATGATTCCATTTGTGACAGCAAAAGACAAAGAACGAATAGATCGTGAAGTAAATCGACTTCGAATGTTCGTTCATCCAGGAATTGTTGGACTGAAGGAAGTGGCTTCGATGGACAATATGAAAGTGATTGTGATGGAGCTTGGAGGACAATCTCTTGCTGAAATAGTTCGAGACCACACATCTCGTGGAGTTCTTGTGGCTCGCGAAGTTTGTTTTCAAATGTTGTTTTCTCGTTGATTGTTGTTCATTTTGTTGTTCTTTGGGTTTGATGTTGTTTAGAGATTGATTATTCTTGTGTTTGTGTTTCTTTTAATTTCAGGTTGTTTATCGAGCGATGGTGGATGTTTCGTCGGCGCTGAATTTGATGCACAACCACGAAAGCGGAGGGACCGCACATGGAGATGTGAAGATGGAGAATATCCTTCTCTTCCCAGGGGGACACTTCAAACTGTGTTTGTCTTTCTCTCCATTCCTTTCTTCTTTGTCCACTTTTTTCCCGTCATTCTTTCCTTCATTCTTCCTTCAATTACACATCTCCTTTCTATTCTACATTTTTTTTCTTCAAATTATCCTTTTTCATTCCTTCTTTCTTTCATATTTCTTGTTCGTTTTGTTCGTTTAGGTGATCTGGGGGCAGCGGAATCGGAAGATGTCAGTTCGACGCGTGGAGTGATGTCTCAACTGTATGTGTCGCCGGAACGAATGGAATCCGAGACAGGAAAGGCGACGTGCTCATCGGATGTGTGGTCGTTGGGGATTGTTCTTCACTGGCTTCTGTTTGGAGAACCGCCTTTCACAAACAAGTCACTTCTGAAACTGGGTCAAGAGATCTCATCTTTCAGTGTGTCGATGATTGGGTCAAGTTGTGGAGGAGAAGAACGTGCGCTTCTGATGCGAATGTTGGATCCTGTTTGTTTCTTCCCATCTCTTCTTCCTTCGTTCTCTTTTCATCTTTTTTTTTCATTTTCTTCATTATTTATGTTTTTTTTGTTTTCTTTTCAGAACCCAGAGATTCGAGTGACCAGTTCACAATTGTGTTCGTTTGGAGTGTTTCGTTGCCTAGTGAACACTCCCTCAGCAGTTTGGAGACTGAAAGACGCCGACGATCACACTCTCTCGACCAGGATGGAGATGTTGAAGGTTGAGCACGAGACTGAAAGGCAACAACAGCTCGTGAAGATCGCAAGATTGGAAAAATCAGAACAGGAGCTCGAAATACTCAAATGCACCCAAAAACAGACACTGGATGAATTGAAAACAGAACAAGCAACAAATCGAAGTTTGGAAACAGAATTGAAAAATCTTCAGGAGAAACTTCGGGGACAGGAGATCGAACTTGAAATGGAAAAGAACGCCTGCAAGCTAGCTGAAGAGAAAATTAGCCGTTTGGAAAGAGAGTTGGCCGAATCGAGATCGAACCAGACTCAAACCCCATCAGCGTCCCCGCCTCATTCGAGTCGAGTTGGTTCTACTACACCTCACGCGTCGTCTCCAGCAAGACAAGGAACTGTGAGGCAATCTCAAAAAGGAGCCGCAGCGATCGAACTGTTCAATCGCAAAGACTGGAAAGTTTCGAGACATGTCTTCTCAAAAACACTGGATTCTTGGGCTTCCCTTCTCTCGTTCGAGTTAGGGGCAGTTGTGGCTCGTCTGTCGCTCACAATTAAAAAAGGACCGAACGCCGGTTTCGATATAGGGATCATCTCGTCCGAACAGAGCGACGAGGCTCTTTGGGATCACTTTCCCAAACTGAAGGGAGGAGCAGGATGGGAATTGTTTATCGATTGGCGATTTGCCATGCAGAACGACAAAGTCACAAACAGAGAAAGAGCATGTAGGGCAGGAAACAAGGGACAGCGAATGGTGTTGGAGGCAGATGGACGAGAAGGAAAGCGAACACTGAAGCTGTCACAAGATGGAGAGACACAGCCAGTCTTCTTCACGAACATCCCAGTTCCCTTCCGATTCGCTGTGTATGTCTATTTGAAGAAGGACGCAGTTGAGATTGGGTCAGTTGAAGTTGTGGACGAGCCTCAGATGGTTGGAGGATCGATTCCGATCGAGATGGATGAATAATGCTTAACACACTACTTCGTCATTTTATCTTTCAGTTCTATCTTCAGATTCTCGCTTCACACACCCACACAAAACAACCATGTGGCCAATACGACAGAGTTTACCTGAAATCGTTCCATTTTTCGTTTTGGGTTGATCACTCAATCGAACCCTTGAGAGAATTGAGATAAAATCAAATGACAGATGCCATCCCAGTTCCTGATGGATGTATGTCCCTTTTCTCGATTTCATTGTCCGTTTGAATCTGTGTGTCCTGGTCAGATTCGTTCGTTAGAATCATCAACTCTGGTGGTTTTGGAACGGTTGTGGAAATGATTGAAAAGTCGACCAACATGCACTATGCAGGAAAGATAGTGCAGTGCTGGACACAGAAACACAAAGACCGCTTCGATCGAGAGGTTGGAAGGCTGAAAACATTCTCGCATCCTCGAATCATCAAACTGAAGGAAACAATGGCGATGGAGGGCAACCGAGTGATGGTGATGGAGCTGGGCGGAAGATCTCTTGCCGAAATTGTTCAAGACTACACAAAAAGGGAAGTACCGATGCCTCGCGATGTGTGTTCGTCAGACGCCTTTTCTTCATCTTATCTTTCGTCAATTTGATTGTTTCTTGCATATTTATCTTTTACTTGTTGTTGGGTTGATTGTTTCAGGAAGTATATCGAGTGATGGAGGATATTACGTCCGCGCTGGAATTGATGCACAACCACGAAAGCGGACGGATGGCGCACGGGGATGTCAAAATGGAGAACATCCTGATGGAGTCAGATGGTCATGCAAAGCTCTGTATGCTTCTTTCTTTCGCTCCGCCATCCTCCACTTTGTGTCCCTCCTCACCGATCTTCTGTTGTCATTCCAAGGTGATTTTGGGGCAGCTGAATCGGAAAATGGAAGCAGCAGTCGATCAGTGATGTCGCAGCTGTACGTATCGCCGGAGCGGATGGAGTCGGAGACAGGAAAGGCGACGTGCGAGGCTGATATGTGGTCGTTGGGAGTTGTGCTGTATTGGCTGCTGTTTGGAGAGCCTCCTTTCAAGAGCAGATCTCTTCTGAAACTGGGTCAAGAGATCTCGTCGTTCAAAGCGACTTCGATCAGGAACACGTGTGGAGAAGAAGAGCGAGCACTGCTGATGCGAATGATGGATCCAGTGTGCCTTCCTCAACTCTAAACATTTCCTCTTTTTCTCTCTTCCACTTCTTTTTTTGATCAGAGTGCCGAATCTCGAATAACATGTCGCCAGCTGCGAGTCTCCAAGTCTTTTCAATGCATTGTGAATACACCCACAGGAATTTGGAAGATCAAAGATGCGGACCTGAAGGAACTTTCAACGAGGTTCGCAGATGTTGAGTTGAGACTTTTGAAAGAAAATGCACTGCTCATGTCACTCCTGGCGATGCCACCAGCGTGTGCTGGAACAGAATCGCTCCAAATACTCGACAGAACTTCTCACTCACTCACTCCAACCACTCTCACACACATGATCCAACTCGAAAAGGGTTGGAGAACAGCATTCACTTTTCCGATCGACGAGGGAGAGTGGGAACTCAAAATCAGAGGAAACGACACACGATGGTTTCTGAGTGTGTTCTTCTCTCTTCTCATCTTTTCAGTGCTTGGCTTTCTCAGACATCCGCTTCCTGAGAATGCCACACATGAACGGTGTGGATGCCAGATCGGTTGGATTGGTGGTGATTTCAGTCTTTGGGATGGAGAGATGTGGCATGCAGGGAGAGAATTCAAGCCAGCAGGAACAAACAAGACGTGCAATCGAGTTGAGCAGACAGCAGCGATTCGAGTGAACATGTCGACTCGAGAAGCTCGACTGTTTGTGGACGATGAGGAACAGCCTGAGATCTTCCCCGACATCCCTTCTCCTCTCTGCCTCGGAATCACAACACTGATCCAACATTCTCCAATCGAAATTCTTTATCTTGCCCCAACTGACTTCTTGAACACAGAACAGGGAAGAAAAGCATTTTCCAAGTCTGTTCAATGAAAGGTATTGGAAGAAGAAAAGCTGAGAGCAGAAGAGAAGATGGAGTGGATGAGAATGATACTTCGAACAGAATGGATTGGAACTGTCTCTATCCGTGCAATCGACAGCAAAGCTCACGAACTCACTCCAACCACTCTCACACAAATGGTCAAACTCGATAAAGACAATGAGTGGAGAACAGCATTCACTTTCCCGATCAACGAGGGAGAATGGGAACTCAAAATCAGAGGAACCGACGTAAGTCGGAATGTCAGTGTGTTCTTCTCTCATTTCATCTTTTCAGTGCTTGGCTTCCTCAGACATCCACTTCCTGAAAATGCCACACAATTTCAGTGTGGGAGGTATCTCGGTGGAATTGGTGGACACTTCTCACTTTGGAAGGGAGGGATGTGGAGAGATGGAGAATTCCAGCCAGCCGGAACTATCAAGACGTGCAATCGAACTGGACAGACAGCAGCGATTCGAGTGAACATGTCGACTCGAGAAGCTCGACTGTTTGTGGACGATGAGGAACAGCCTGGAATCTTCACCGACATCCCTTCTCCTCTCTGCCTCGGAATCACAACCCACGAACAGAATACTCAGATTGAAGTGCTGTGGCTCAAACGAATCTGAAGGCAGTTCTCTTCATGTCATCTCTTTGTTGTCTCTTTCTTCTTTTCAAGTGTTGTTTAATTCATTTCCAGATCTTGAATCAACGAACCAACATTTCCAAACAGATGAACAGAGGAATACTCAACAGAAAGAACAAGCGAGAAATGAGAACGATCAACACAAACCCAGTCTACATGTCTACGAGCTATCGGAAGAACCGCCGTTCACCGCAGACCGAACAAGTCGACGAAGGGGCGAATGGAGGAAGTGTGATGAAAGGCTCAACAGTGCAGAACGTGGCCGGGGCTCTGAGTGGAGGACTGGTGTTCGGAATGCAAGTAGCGTGGTTGATTTTGACGAACATGAAGTGAGTTGGATGCACAAATGCATTGCGTTTCTCGAACACCGTCGCGTTTGGCCCTTTGATCGCCATGGATATCGTATTCTGTGATTTGCGGAACCTGAGTGCCACTGAATTCTGGCAGAACGGGGGATTCCTGTTCACAATTGGCCGATCTTGAATCTTGATGAACGACACGATAATTCAGAATGTGTCCGTGTTCAACTGGACATTCACCCAGATCGACTGTTGGAACGAAGACTCTCCCTCTTCGGATGCCATTGAAGGGATAGTCGATCGTGAAGGAGATGTCGAGAACCCAATAATCATCATCGGTGTCGTCAATGGTGCGATGCGTCTACTGATGCTGTGGGTTTTGTGGTGCCTGTGGCGGTGGCTGCAGAAGGAAGAAGACGCACGCTTCAAACAGAATCCTTAAACTGGCAAAATCATACGTTGGAGTATCACTATTCAATGTTATATTATCAAAGCCAGGAATACAAACAGTAAGAATTAGCGAGGTACGATGAGACTAATGTTGACGGGAATTGATGGATACAACCTCAAGGGGGGTTTCGTTTTGGGTTGATCACCCTCTCAAACTCTTGAACATATTGTGATAAAATCATATGACAGATTCCATCCCAGTTCCTGATGGATGTATGTCCCTTTTCTTGGTTTCATTGTCCATTTGCATTTCTGTGTCCTGCCCAGATTCGTTCATTCGAATCATCAACTCTGGTGGTTTTGGAACGGTTGTTGAAATGATTGAAAAGTCGACTAACATGCACTATGCCGGCAAGATAGTGCAGTTCTTGACGCAGAAACACAAAGATCGCTTCGATCGTGAAGTTGGAAGGCTGAAAACATTCTCGCATCCTCGAATCATCAAACTGAAGGAAACAATGGCGATGGAGGGCAACCGAGTGATGGTGATGGAGCTGGGCGGAAAGTCTCTTGCCGAAATTGTTCAAGACTACACAAAAAGGGAAGTACCGATGCCTCGCGATGTGTGTTCGTCAGACGCCTTTTCTTCATCTTATCTTTCGTCAATTTGATTGTTTCTTGCATATTTATCTTTTACTTGTTGTTGGGTTGATTGTTTCAGGAAGTATATCGAGTGATGGAGGATATTACGTCCGCGCTGGAATTGATGCACAACCACGAAAGCGGACGGATGGCGCACGGGGATGTCAAAATGGAGAACATCCTGATGGAGTCAGATGGTCATGCAAAGCTCTGTATGCTTCTTTCTTCCCTCCTTCATCCTTATCTCTGCTTCCCTCCTCTCTGATCATCTGTCAGCGAGACAATAGACCCAACCCGTGTATAATGGGAAAACTCGTGATCACGAAGGGCAATTCGGTTAACGCAACTTAACTCGAGATACCTTGTGAAAACCGAATAAACAGCAGAAAAACCGAATAAACCACACTTCACTCGAGTTCTCACCCCATAACATTTTTTTCAGGTTGATCTTGACAAACTTTCGTCGAATTGATTCATTTCATCGTGTTTCCTCATTTATAACTTGTCATTAGTACGAAAAGAAACAAATTATTGAAGAAAAACTCTTTTAAAAAATTCGAAGTCGATCCGACCCTTATATCGAAATTTTTCCAAAATTCTCACTATAACCGTCGGCGACGCCCCTACGTATTTGAATTGAACTTACCTCAAGTAGTAGAGATGGGCAGCGGTCGGTCCGACTGCTCGTCGACCGACCGACTGCTTTTTATCGCGATCGTGCCCATTTCCGGCAAAATCGATGATGAAGTCACTGAGATAGTTTTTTTCACGCTTTTCTTCAATTTCCTTTGTTTCTAATTGAATTTTTGTGAAATAGTGATGATCATGTTGTTGAAAGATATTGGACTGAAACAGAACAAACACAAATGATAGAGAGTGGAGTGAACTGTGAAACTGCCCGCATTATCTCACTCTTTTCTTCTCGTTCCACTGTGGCGAACGTATTTCTCCCTCCCAAACTGCTCTCCGCTGTGTGTGTCTGATTCTTCTGTCTCCATTCACTCCCTCCTCTCTGCATTCACCCCTCCCATTCCTCCATCCCCATCTTCTTTCTTCTCGTCGGTTTTCTTCCTTCTCACTCACAGCTTTTTTTGCCCAAACAGACTCACATTCGTCTTCCGCAGCATCTTCTTCAGCGCGAACCACCAGTCGGCTTGCATCCCGTCGTACACTGCGCAGAACGTGGGGGTGCAGGAGTGGGGTGAGATGGAGCGGCTGCTGGTGAGGGAGGGAGAGACCAGCTTCGACTACGATTACTCGCACGGTTGGAAGTTCTCGCGCTTGTCCTCACACGCCAAGAACGCCCATCGCATTCTTCCTCACATTTCGAGTGGATTCCAAGGTGCCCGATTAGGCGCTCCTCCTCTTTCGCGAGCTCTTCGGCTTTCTTTCGTTCAGCGTAGTCAGAGTTGGGGCTGTGGCAATCCTCTTTGCAGTCCTTCCTTTGTGTTCGACACATTTCGATGCAATTCTCGTTCCTTTTGCAGTTTTCGACGCAGATTTCATGATCAGTCTCACACGACGCTTCGCATTCACCTCACAGTCCGTTCTCTTCCTCTTTTTCTGAGTTCGAGCACATCGATCGACAGTCACTTCGGTCAGCACGGCATTGCATCAGACACGCTTTCTCGCCTGCGCCAGTCTTGTTGTTCTTGTCGGTTCCACACACGCCCGTTGGCTTGAACTGGATTCATAAAGACATCTGGAAAGTGTGTCCAGTGGAGTTTCGGGATGGTTCAGTGTCAGCTTGTGAGGGTGTGGGAGTGTCCAGTGAGCACTCGTTCACGCAGTCGAAGCGACGTTTTCGATGTCGCATTTGACATTCTCTGTCTTATCCACATTCTGCAACTTGGATTTCGAAGAGGCGCTCGCAGCGGTCTTTGCATGGCAGTGATGCCAGCTCGTCTGGTGTTGATGTGGAGACAGCAGTGGTGTCGTTTGTGTCGGGAGGTGAGGTGGATGGAGTGGTTGAGGGAGAAGAAGAGAAAGAATTAGTGTTTGGTGGGGTTTGAGTTTGATTGGCTGGGACTGTGCCGTTGCAGATGCAGCGAGAGAGAGAAATGCCCATTCGTCGTTGACTACACATCAAACACGCCTGCTGACAAAACACATCCCTTCGTCGCTTTCGCTTCGTGTCCAATTTTGAACTGCGAAAACATGATTGACATCCCATCTCCTCTCTTTTCCTCCTTCTTCTCTCCGTTTTTCTCGTTGTCTTCTCTACTATCTCCCGCTGTGCATTGCGTCAGTTTCGTTATGCAGGTTCGCTCGCATTCTGTCATATCGCTCTTCCCGCAATCCAACACACATCCTTCGCTTTTCTGATAACACTGATCCACACACCGCTCAGTGTTGTGCATGGAGAACGACGGGCGAGTGTTTGGAGAGTTTGGGAGAGGTGTCTGTTGGGATGAGCGGAGTTCGACGCAGTTGAGAAGCGATGAGCGGCAATTCTGTTGGCAGAAAGACAGTGAGGAGAGGATGGAGCGAGCGATGCACGATTCTCTTCGTCGCAAACTGACAGACATGAATCGAATGCTGCAACACATGGCGCGAGTGAGGGTGGATCGAGTGTTTACGGTGAGGATGAAAAGAACGATGGTTGGCAAAGCGAGAAACACGAGCGACGAGTGTCGATGAGAGTTTGGAGAGAGCGCAAGTCGTTGGTCGGAAAAAATGGAGAAAATGAAACTGGGGAGAAATGAGGCGAATATGGTTGAAAGATGATGAAAAAATGGAATAAAAAGGGAGAGGAGTGCGTCAGACCTCGTTTGAGAGAAAGGGACAGCGTAGGACACATTCCATCTTCTCGTCGAAGCATTAAGCATTGCGAATGGCTCTTTCTTCGTCTTTCTCTTTCTCAGTTTTGGTTTGTTCCAGTTCGTGTTCATTTTCAGTTTTTGGGTCGTCTTCTGTCTTCTTTTGGGCGTCCGATTTTTGGTCGCATTGGTTCGAGTAGAGATGGTATAGTGTGAAACACATCCCATCGTACGGGGAAGAACTGATCGACGGGGATGATTTGAGGGAAGAGGAGAGCTGGATGAAGATAATATTGGGATCACAGAGGGCGGAGGCAGAGTTGGATGAATTGCGGGAAGTAATGAAGAAAAAATGTGAACAAACCTCGTGAGCTCCCTGAATGCAACTGTGGATGCAGGGACGCTTCTTTTGGAGGCATATCAGGTGTGAGATAATCGATGGAGGAGACAATAGTGTTCATCTGTGGTAAAGTGGTTCAAGAATCCTGACAAGAGGAATAATATCATAAAAGAAATGAAAACACACTTCGCATTAGATACATGAAAAATTCTTGATTAGACTGAGGATCAAGGATCGAATTGACTGTGGAGTGGGACAACTGGTTTCGCGGAGGAGATCTTGAGTGAAAACGAGAAGTAAGTACTGAGAAGAAAAAGAATACCGTTTTGCAATTGTTTGGATTCGTGGAGATGCTGTCAGAACCATAAGGAAGAGTCGGTGTCGGTCGGTCAGGCCGACTTTTTGTCCGATGTTGGGGAAGGACAGACCGACTCAGGGACTCTTGAACCACGACCTCAGTCACAGTAATTTTGAGAAAAATGTGATGAACTAATTAGAGAGATGTTGTGAATCAAAAATGAGGAAAAGTAAATAATAAAGTGACTCTGACGGGATTCGATCCCGGGTCTGGGGAGCAAAAAGCTGCCGTGCTACCGCTCGACTTAAAGGCACTTCAAAAAAGTCGCCGACCCTTTTATTTTTAGGGACTGGACTCAACCTTTTCAGACCGACCACTGCCCATGCCTATCAAGTAGGTTCTGTGTCATCTCGATGTAAGTCGCTCTTGCTTGGATATTGGTTCCCCTCTCGCTGTCCGCAGACATCATTCATGGAACTTGGGTCGGGTAGGATTTCATGGGCTCGCGCTAATATGGTCCTCCCCAAGTGTCGAAGTGAATGTCAGTCGCCAGGAAACAGAATGAGGATGCCCAGAATGTGGGCCTAACAGCAAGACGTTGTCTAAAGAATTAGACACAGAAAACAAATCAAATATTTCTAAAAAAACATGAAAAACAAGAATGTGGGAGTTTTTATCATTTATGACAGTTTAAGACTCTTCAACGTCGTTTTGAGAACATTTTCAACAAAATTGAGAAAAAGTAAGTGTGTGTTGTGAATTGTGATGAATATTTTAGTCAGAATCTGAAATATCAAAGACTCCATCGAATCCTGTTGTTCTTGGATCATAATCATTCTCAAAGTCCTCAATCTCGGCTTGATGTTTTCGATAGAGTTGTTTTCTCCGTGGAATTCGTGATTCTTTTCTTGAAGAGGCCGAAAGAGCCCTCTCATGAAAATCGTCTGGAAGTCGGTAATTGTGTCCTTTTCGAGGTGAATATTGGTTAACCAGCACGCATTTTTGAAGTCTTGCGTGATATGTTTGACGCCAGCAGTGTATTTCCCTCCCATTCGAAGCCACAGCCATTTGAGTCTTCCGAAGAATCTCTCCACTTGAACTCTGTCAGACGCAATTCTCACATTGAGTTCATTCTGTTCTTCTTCGTTTGTTCTTTCTTTTTTCTTCTGTTCGGACGATTGAATCGAAGAGTTGGAAAATCTCCGAGATATCCCATGTCGCCTTGAATTCCCCATTTTGGGTCGTTGTCTTGTGGATAGAGCTCTTTCTCCTGGTCTGTCTTGTTCAGATATTGTTCGATCGGTTGGAGAGTCTTTTGGAGTAGAGCAACATCGTGGATTGAGCCAGCAACACAATCAGAAACGAAGAGCGCTTTGTAGGGTGGTTTGGCTTCAACACACACTTGAGCCTTCATCGCATAACAATAATGATGACCTTCCCAAAGTACTTTCTTATCTTCAAAATCCGTCAATGGTCTGGGGACAACAATTGTTGTTGCATCAATATAAAGCGCGGTGAAAGGGAAATTGGCTTGAAAATTTGGAGTTGGGCGAGGCGGGACAGAATATCGTTCCTGAAGGACAGTGAACAGGAGAGGGCGAATGTGTAGAATTGCTTTAGATGCGAGATTTGGACTGATTCCCAATGCCGATGCCAGTCGATTGATTTTAACTGTTGAGCTCAACCATTCAAGATAAACGACTAATTCATCTTTGAGAGTGAGTTTCCCTTTGGTCCTGGATGATTGTATTCTGGACAATTCGATTGGATGAGAGCGGAGAGATGAAGAAGAGTGTCTTTCTCCAATCTGAGTTGTTTCCACAAGTTTGCATCGTCATACTTCGACCAAATGATTCCTCCACTTTCTGGAATTGGCACAATTGGTTTTGCTGACAGAAAGACTTGTCTTTGTTTGTTTTTGAGTTCTCCAAGAGACGCAATGGAAGTTGAAGATTCTCGCTTTTGAGGCCTGATAGTGGGCGAAGCTGACCGAATATCAACAGATGATCGTGACGATTGTGAAGATTGAGGTGTTGAAAAAGTGATCTCGAATCTGTCAACGAGTTTTGTGATGAGAAGGGAGAATTGATGGTGAAACTTGGGGACGGGAATCCAATGAAACTTCCAGCAGAGGGTCGTAATCTTCAAAAGAGAAAGAACAAAATATCAAAATAAAAGCTCACACTGGAATGGTGTTTGTGGAGTTCCAGGTTTGAGAATGATCTGTGAATGTTGTGGTGACGGTGTCACATTTTCGTCCCTCAAATCTTGACTATCCATCTTTTTCACCTAATATGTCAGAAATCAGTTGAAAAGAAGTGATAATATCAACTTTTTCAGATGTTCTTTTTTTCTCAAAAAACAGTTATGGGAAGGAACTCGAGTGAAATGTGTCAATTCGGTTGTGAACGTGTGCAACTCGGTTTTCAAGAGTTATCTCGAGTTAACCATGAATAACTCGAGTGTCCACAGTCTTACTCAATTGTTTCATTTTTCTCGAGATTACCCATAAAACTCGGGTTGGGTCTAATTGGTTTTTGGTTCTTTTGGTTTTTTCAAAGGGTCGGATCAGAGCTGTTTTCATGAAATGTGTCAATACGATTCAATAAAGACAACGAGGCTCAATAAATCGGAATAAAAACACAATTGATGTGTTGTTTCAATGGAATAGCTCACTGGAAAAGGCTCAACCAACGGTCAACCAAACGGTGGTTCTTCAATTCATGCCTTTTCGTGGAAGGAGGTTCGTTTCAATTTGTGATTATGTGTTATTGAGTGTTCATTTTTGTCAAAGCAACGATAAAAGAGGAAAAGGATCACATTGGGTTGAAATGATACAGATCCGACCCTTTGAAAAAAGTGAGAGAACCAACAACCAATTGGCTCGCTGACAGATCTCTTCCTCGTCGAAGGCGATTTTGGGGCAGCGGAATCGGAAGATGTGACAGCGACGAGTTCGGCAATGTCGCAAATGTACGTGTCGCCGGAACGGATGGAGTCGGAGACAGGAGCAGCGACGTGCGAGGCTGATATGTGGTCGTTGGGAGTTGTGCTGTATTGGCTGCTGTTTGGCGAGCCGCCATTCAAAGCGAAGAATCCAATCCATTTGATTCGGGACATCGCGTCGTTCAAAGCGTTCAGCATTCCGAATTCTTGTGGAGAGGCAGAGCGAGCGCTGCTGATGCGAATGATGGACCCAGTCTGCCTCCCTCTCCACATTCTTCCTCCACCTTTTTGTTCTCCACTTCCTTTTTTGATCAGAGTGCCGAATCTAGAATAACATGTCGCCAGCTGCGACTCTCCAAGTCGTTTCAATGCATTGTGAACACAATTGAAGGAGTGTGGAAACTGAAAGACGCAGAAGTGAAAGAACTGTCAACAAAGTTGGTTGATGTGGAGTCGAGACTCTTGAAAGAAAATGCACTGCTCATATCTCTCCTGGCGATACCACACGCGTGGGCTGGAACAGACTCTCTCCAAACACTCGACAGAACAGCTCACTCACTCACTTCAACCACTCTCACCCAGATCATCTCATTCGAAAAAGACACAGATTGGAGAACAGCATTCACTTTCCCGATCAACGAGGGAGAATGGGAACTCAAAATCAGAGGAAACGACACATTGTGGCGAGTGAGTATGTTCTTCTCTCTTCTAATCTTTTCAGTGCTTGGCTTCGTCCAATATCCACTTCCTGAAAATGCCACACAATTAACATGCGGAGCCTATCACAGTGGGATTGGAGGTGATTTCGAACTGTGGAACGGAAGAATGTGGCAAGGAAGAGAATTCAAGCCAGACGGAACAAACAAGAAGTGCGATCGAGTTGGGCAGACAGCATTGATTCGAGTGAACATGTCGACTCGAGAAGCTCGACTGTTTTTGGACGATGAGGAGCAGCCTGGGATCTTCCCCGACATCCCTTCTCCTCTCTGCCTCGGAATCTCAACACATGACCAAAATGCTGCCATTGAAGTCCTTCATCTTGTTCGCACTGACGTGTTTAAGACGGAGCTTGAAAAGCAACATGCTCTCTCCATGTCGACTCGACTGAAAGCTTTGAAGGAAGAAACAGGCTCAATGAAGCCCTCCGAAGCGTCCTTAGCCAAAGAAATCAAGAGCATTTTGTCAAAACAGAGTAAAACATCAAGCGTCAGCTTGAAAGCCGTTCGAAAAGAATTGGAAACCAAGTTTGGCTGTTCGCTTCTCGATCAGAAGGGAGTGATTGAAAAACTTGTTCAGAAACTGCTCGACGACGATGACAACTGATTGAACTTGTCTTTAACTGGGCGATTCTGAATGAAAACTTGTTTTACACTAATGTGCGTCACCAAAAATTATTTTTTGCCCAATTACCGTTCACCTGTGTAATAGACAGAAAACAGGAAAATTAGTGGAATTAAAGTTCGATCGCGTTCGATATCGTCATTTTTTGTTGAAGACAATTGTGCACACTTTTTATCACAGAACAAGTTCAAAAAGAGATAAATGATGGAAAACGAAGGAAAAAGCTCATTCTGTGTGAAAGAACCAACACAAGGTCATCTATTGGAGAAAAAGTCACAAACTGTTCGAGGAGACATATTCAACAGACTTGATAAGATTAGTCTTGGAAATTTCAGAAAGTATCCGGACGATGCGGTTTGTGATAAATTGTGAAGGAAAAACGAGCATGAGAGGAACTGTAGCAGTGGGAGGAAGATCGAAAAGAGTGAATCGAATTTGACGGTTTACAACGAGAAATTGCTGAAACAAAATGAGAAATAGAGCGAAAACAGTCCAAAACGTTCAATCATGCGATTCTTGAGAGATCCTTATGGCTCCTGAGATTTGATTTGCGACGAGACAAAAAAGTGCTGAGTTTCAGCACATGAGAACAAAAAACAATACATACAGTCTGATCTACATCCAATACGCTGGTTGAGACGGGTCGGATCATCTAGATTCATAATCAAATAAAGTTGGATGGTGAGAAGGAGCCTGAACTTTGAATCGGAAAGATATCACGCGAGAATGAAGAAAAGTTGAATATCAAACCTTTATGATGTCGATAGTGGCTGGACCTGTGAACTGGGAGGATTTCTGGGAGATCTTCAACTTCAAGACGAAAGGGAGACGCATGCAAGTTTTGATTTAGAATCGCCCAACTCCTTTGGGACACGTCATGGATCTGGGTTTGAACTTTTGAGTCGAGTTAGTTATCAACAAACCGGGATCACCCAATGATTGCGATTCGTGATGATTGAGAACGGAGATGAAATGATTCAGAGGGAAGAGAGAGCAAGTTTCGAGAGTCATGTGGAAACATCATGCAAATGGATTCTTCACATTCGCCCCCATAAGATAGCAGATTGTCTGACAATAGGTAACAACATCGCTTCCAAAATTGCCTCCCCCATCACGTTTCCACAGAATATCGAGTGTGTCTTCGTAGCCTTCGGAAAACAGAGCTCGGATCATGAGCTTTGCTGATCGTGCCACTTCATTGCCTCCTCTCTTCCATCTTTCCTGGATCAATCTGAGTTCGAATAAGGCACTGTAGAGAGGGATACTCTCCTCGACGAATACGAGACAACTTGGCATTGCCATTACAATCGGAGATGGGAGGACAATGTCGAGGGTTGGATGATGAAACAGACCGATTCGATAAAGTCTGTCCAATAGGATCAAGAAATCGCGTGCTAAATCTCTATGGATGACGTATCGATTGGAGACCAGAAATGTCACAAATTGAGACGATGGAATCACGACCTTCTGAAAGACCATGTCTCGATGGTTCCAGGTGTGGATGTCGTGCCTCCATCCGACAACCAACCAAGGCCACCAACAATTGAGACCGGTGACGTGGGGGAAAACAATGGGTGGCCATCGATCAAACTTTCAAACAAAATATTAGACCTCCTCGTCTATTATGCCATTGCCATTTCTTTTTGATAAGAGATGTTTTTCCCGCAGAGCATACAACAATCACAATAACCTCACTTCATTTCATTTGCCAACGATAAAGTCCTCTGAGGAACTAACAAATTAACAATCATCTCTCAATCGACGAGTAATCACTCAAGACAGTGAAAGCATGTGGAGCGAGTTGTCAGTATCGCTACACGATATCACACAACTTCCAAAACGACGGAAAAAGTTTACAGGTAGCGCCGACAATATCAAAGGATTCTGATTTGCATTTAAGGCAATGGCTGACGAGGAGGAGACATACACCATCAAGCATCCAATATGATAGCATTGAGCAGGTTTAGAGGCGGGTTACCTCTCAAACAACCTCATCTCACCATTCAACAAGTTGCTCCATATCATCCTCGCTGAACAATTAAGTTACGAAACTCAGACTATTCCCAGAGGAATACAATAGCCATCTCCTGCACAATCCCGATAGCAGAATGAAGATCGCAATGCATCACTTCACCACTCCCAAGTTCACTCGTCACTGGACATAACAGAGGGACAGGTGGTCACAACAGTTGTTTCAAGTGCTCAAGAATGTGCAAGATCAGTGATTCATCTCATATTCCCGGCATATGAAGGAGTGACATATCCGATCCCGAACTAAAAATATCGAGCCAACCATACCGCCTGATGCCGCCAGACAAGGTCCTAACTTTGTCCAGGCAATCGAACAAATTGTATTTCTCCACCTCCAACTTAATACTGGAATATTATTGGGAGGACATAGCTCCTCCCTCCACTCTCACACCTTCCCACTTTCAACCGATGGACGATACTGTAGCGGACACGTTCAGCGGCACTCCAGACAGTGCTACTATCGTGAACCCTTGTGCGGACATCACTCAAGATTGCATCACTACTCTACGCACATGCGGAATGGATCAACACAGAAAGGCCACTTTCCTCAGGTGGTGGACATGGAACAGATGCTAAATGTTGCCAAAAATGATTGTAGACGATCGGGTGATCGTGCCAATCCCGTAAAAAACCATCCCATTGACATTGAGCTGGATCAGGAACAAATCCTCATGGACATGCTGACGGATCTGGAAACAGCCGAGGAAGATGGGCTCGAGATGCGCCCGCTGCTGACCATGTTCCAACTAATTTCATCTGGCACTCCGTACCTTGATTTATTAGAATGCACGCGTTTTGGATCCCACTAACAAATCTACACCACGCCAACTCGGAGGTGGGGTTCTCCCCCCTTTTGGTGTCCATCTCAGAATTAGTTAAAGGAGGAATGTCATCCAACTTGGAACATGGGAATGCACATCGACATGTGAAAATTTTGGGCAGCTATTCTCAGTCGTCGTCAACAAATCCCACACCCTGGTTATCGATCTGAGAATACATGCAATTCAGTCCAGAATGAATCACTCCAATCTCCAATAGCTTCAGCGTTTATTGAGTGCCTTCCGAGCTCCCAGAACCTTCAAGCAAAAATTACATCGTCACACCTATCAAACGTTCAAAATAAAACGCTGATGATTGTCTGGCGCCACTCAACTTCACTTCGACGGTCTCCCCCGAAGTTCCGCACCAAGTTGTCGGCACTCCACCATTTCATCTCAAATTCTCTGTAAACTGTGAACACACTGCCAATTTGAAAAAGGAAAGACCAATCTCCAATTAAACCACCAGACAGATCGATTGGGTTTGTCAAGGCTCCATAGGAGCCGAAACAGGAACAACGTGGTCAAACGAAACAAGTAGCGATCCGAATCCCACACGTCCACCGCGAAAACGAGAAATTGAGAAAGAGAACAATATACAGTCGCACCAGAGCCACCTAAGATGGATTGATTCGAAGAGCCAGCAATACTGAAAGTCAAAACGACAACACAAAAATCGGCTCCACCACCAGCTCAAAAGCCGGTTGAACAGCTCCCAAATCCACCAAAGAACCACCAACATTAAAACAAAGAGGCTGTAAAGACAGTGGGACAAGCGGCGATGGAACAGATTATCGAGAAGTTAGTGGAGCTGAAGGTGGAGACGAAAGAGGAAGCGAAGACGGAAGAACCAATTCCAGCGCCAGTTGAACGAAAGCAAGAAACGAAGCAAGTTCAGAAAGGAATGGCGAAAGCCGAAACCGATCCTTACGCCGAAACAAGAATTAGTGAAGGTAACAAGCGAACCAGCAGCCGCAGCGAGACAAAAGGAGACAGAGTTTGGTTTAGAAGGGTCAAAGAAGGCAAGAAAGTTGAAGAAAAAAGCCGAAGGAGGAAGAGAATGGAACAGAAGGAGCGATGTTGAGGGAGGAAGCGGAAATCAGGGTGACACAACCACCAAAGACCATTCCAACAGAAGTGTCAGCACCAGCACATGAGGTCCAGAAAGGAGAAGAAGGAGGAGAATAAGGCCGTGGGTCTCATCCATCTCATTAACACGCCCATGCCCATCCGAACCTGTTGGCTCAGATACCATCGTGGAATCTCTGAAGAATCGGAAGAATACCTGTCCCAACTCACTTCACGGATTCACTACACAGTGTCCAATCTGCGAGACCAGGAAAGAAGCAGAATCGGGTTGTCATGAGGGACACTCGGTCAACTCGTTCGTCTCTCTGCAGAGGCATCTTTCCTTTCTTGCGCCCATACCGGTTCTTTCAAAGCTGACACACCCGAGTCCAATCGAATCTCATGTCTCAAAAACCATCAGTACAAAAAGAAAGAACCACATAAGTCTGTCGTCATCATCAAACTTTCTGGAAAGAACTGAACAGTCGGAAGAATACATGTCCAAACTCACTTCACGGATTCATGAAACAGTGTCCACCTGTGAGACCAGGAAAGATAGAGCCCAGACACTCAACTTCCATCATGTCACAAAAACAGAAGGTTTCTCGATCAATCCCATCACGACAGTCGGTCCTCCGTGACAGCTTCACATCAAAAGGGCGATGTAAGTCTCAGCGAAGAGACACGGACAGGTCTCTGGACACAATCGGAAAGTCAATACAGGTCGAAGTCGTGATCAGTCTCAATCGGACAGGGTCATTTCGCCACACAATTCTGATGCAAATCCACACGAGAACTCTAACCGACAGCACTCCCGAACGGAATATCTGTCTCGTTCACGACACAACTTTCACTCGCCACATCAGAAGTCTCGAGGATCGTCCTCACAAGAGTATACGACGATGAGATGGGGAAGTGGGAATCAAGGCAGCTCTCTCCACTCGAGCCAACTCGGATCTTTCCAAAGAAATGTGGACCCAATGATTAACCTTGACAATACCTCACAATCACTAACCAACTCCAGCGAGTCAGTGTCGACCTTGTTTTGATTCACTCGGTAGCCACTTCACTTCATGATACCAATGGAGAGCAAAAATCCGCCCAGACCGGCAGAAAGGTCGCTTGGGTCATCAGAATCCCTCTTTGTTGCTAGCAGGAACAGCAATGTGATCCATGATAATGTCTTTTCTCGCTCTTCCGGCCGAATAACCCTAGTCTCGAAACGCCATCTTACGAGTCACTCACTCCAGTCAACAGTTCTCAAGCAAAAACTAACAAGACGAGTGAAGCCACCATCTTGTGGCAATGGAGCATTGGTAGGAACAACATCATCCTCTTTCAAAGAGAGAGTTTTCTCACATCATTCATGCGAGGAAGTGACACTTTTTCCACCCGACACACACGCAGCGGTCTCCATGATCATCAATAGCTCAATATTGATCCCTCCCTGACTATAATATCCGCTAGCCCAACCGTCAGTGAGAGCCGTTACGCACCATAGACAGTCTCACATTTCACCTGTTGTGGCAAGTCTCAAGACAGAGGGGAATTCTGGCCATCAAGGAGACTGTGAACATCTGACGAATGGTGTTTCTTGATGCCACATCGACAAATAAGTTGGGCAACTCACATAGTTGACTGAATGGAGAGCTGTCTCTTCCTCCCTTCACATCGGACAGACTCTTCTCAAGCAAGCTGGCTGTTGGTGACAGCCCGAGCGGGATCACGGCCAGATTTAAGTGAAATCGTAAGATGACAAGACACTTACAAAGATATGTTACTCTTGTTTCTCTTCACTCTTTTGAGCTTCTCTTTATCTGATCCTTTCAACACTCAATTGTTGGTGGCCTTGGTTGGTTGTCGGATGGAGGCACGACATCCTTTTACACCAACCAAGGCCCACCTCAAGCCCTGTCACACAACAGTGCAGCGTGCTTGAGGCAGCCAGCTCTTCCCCCCGGCGGAATTGAGCTCACGCAGTCGAGGCGTGATTTATAGTTAAACCCTTCGGTTGTTTCATTTCGCTTTGCCTTTTTAGGCCTCTCAGTTTCCTCCAGTTTTCTCTCCCCCGTTGGGGGCTCTTTCTGGAGATAATGGGTTTCAAACCCTTCTGTTTTTGTCCACCAACCTCGCCCCCACGTGGGTAGAAGTTACACTGTGTCCTAACCAGTCCTCTGTAACGATGTTTTTCTTTTCTGGGACAGACAAAATGATTAGCTCTTTTGTTTGTTGGCCTGATCGATGGCCACCCATTGTTTTCCCCCACGTCACCGGTCTCAATTGTTGGTGGGCCTTGGTTGGTGTAAAAGGACTGCTTCAGTGAAACCAACCCCATTCAGATATTCTGGGCAAAGGAGGTCGCTGAGATAAATGACGATCCAAATGAGATGCTTGATTATCCTTTCAAATCCTGCAATTGGTTGTGTGTGAGATTGGAGAGTGGTGAAGACATTTGTGATGACTTCTGACTCCACAAGACTAATTTGTACTTCGATTGAAGCACGCTGGGAGAATTCGCAGAGCAACGACAACGCTGTATCAACAATTTTCGAGTGGGGAGATGACACCAGAGTGAGAATGCTATCCGCAAAGCCAGAAGCCAATCCAGCTGAAGATGGAACGAAGTCAGTCACAAGTTTTGGAGCTTGTTCGTCATAACTATCAAAAAGATTGAGAGTCCGTAAAAACTGGGCAGCTCTGTCTTGAATGGCATCATCAAATAAGGATGAGCAACGGACGGACAAAACAAGAGTTTCTTCGGACATCGGACAGAGGTCATGTCCAATCTGAGATAATTCAATTCTTGCAACGTGACTACCTGTGAATAACCCTCCATTCGAGTTTAAACACTTTTTAAATCATGATATTGTTCAAAATTTGTCCATAAATAGAGATTAGAAACATGAATTGAGAATTCGGACAAAATGACCCATTAATTGTTTAAATGTCCAACCATGTCCGATCTTGGACAATCTCTCCTGTATTGAAAAAAAGAATGATTTGAATTTCTTTATTATCCAATCGTGATCAATTGAAAACGGACATAACTGTCCAGTCCCGGACATCGGACGATCAACCCACGCGACAGTTTTTGATTCGAACTCGAATCGGAAGGTAACTTCTTCATCAGTTTCAACTTCGCACTCGTTAAGATTTTCAACTCTTTCAGCCATCAGAACAGAGATCTACAGGCATCTGAGTAGTCCCATCAAAATAGGTAAAACTGGGATCAATTGATGTCAGTGCCTAAATTTGGACTGAGATCAAATTTCAACTCTTTTCCTTTGAGATTTTCTCATTATCACTTCATTAATCATGTTCAATTCACTTCTTGTTTTCACATAATGCTCTTCAATATTTCAGACAGCTCTTATTTCCCAAAAACACGCACGATCACAATCACCAACACTTCTTTTTTCGATGTATTCCCTTCATTGACTTTAGTCAGTGAGAAAAAACCATCAAAGAAGACATAATAACGCATTATCGACTTGTTTTAATAATTATTGTTGTAGAACAAACTGAAACAGCAGCACCCAAAGTTTGCATTTTCATGATCTATGAAGTGACCATTTTCCTTTTTACTTTTTTTTCCATTCAAATATCATATATAAGAAGACTTTTTTGAAATGAAAGAAACGAAATGGTATTGTAGGTATTTAGTGGGATCAGATCCGACTGGGATCACTGGGATCAAATCAGAAGCCTGGAGATCTATGCACAAAAAACATTTCACTCATGAGATCGAAATCAATTCGAAAAAAACAATTCACAACGCAACTGGTCTTCTCTTTTCTCATTAACTCGTCACCATTTGAAGAAAAAGACATTATCCGCCATCCTCATAATCAATCTCTCATCATTACAAGAGTTGAGAGGAAAACAAGTGGCGGAAGAGCCTATGCGAAATACTATCGCTTAAACCTCCGAACGAAATCTTTATGCGCCGACAAAAACGATTTTCAATGTCTCAGTCTGGATAAAAATGGGAGCTTATGCCGCTTCTATGGTCGTGGAACCCTCACTTCTTTCGATGCTCATCAATGTCGGTTCAACCCATCATCCACCCAAACAATATCCGCGCTCATTGAAGCAGGTCATAGGAGGACAATCGAAGAAGCACAGAATCATGAGAGAGATTCTCAACTCTCTCAGGTTGAGCAGTCAGTTCTTGTATTCTTTGCCCGATCCGGAACACCATTCAGGACGGTTGAAGACAATGGGTTTGTAAAAATGGAAGAATCGCTCATCAAACTTGGTCAAAGGTTTCCCAACAGGCCCACTTCTGAACTTCTTCCTCAAACATCTCGATTCTCACTCTCCCGAAACATGGTCAAACTATCGGAACAACTTCGAGAAACATCTTGTGATGTGACGTCCACTGTGTCAATGTGCGTCGATGGGGTGACACCACCAGCTGGTCACGAACACACACACGTGTTCGTTCTTACAGATCCAAGTCAACAATCTTTCCCTCGTTTTCACTCCATTCGGGAAATATCAGCGAGCGGCATTGATTCTGCCACTGCTATCCTTGATGAAGTGAGGAATCTATATGAAACTGGAGTGCGGATCCACTGCTTCGTAACGGATGGAGGCTCTGGATACGTATCGGTGTTTCATCCGAACACTGAAGCGAGAAGGGAGATGCTGCTTCAGCCATTGTCCGAGTTGTATGGTTTCGTACCACTTCATTTCCAGTGTTGGGCCCACAAACTGAACACAGCCCTTCGTCATCTTCACTCTCGATCAGTTCTCCTTCGAGCATCACTCGAACTTCTTTCCACTTTTTTCCGAGACTGTACCAATCTCCAAAACAGATGTCCCCAATCCGCCAAAGTTCATCGGCTCGCGTTGGATTTCGTGCGGCCCGATTGTTCAATGGTACAGAGCGAACCGTCAATCGCTTTCGACATTGATGGCTCTATCCGACAGTGAACTCCATTTTATGGACCTCCTTCACGACTTGATTAACCCTCTCTTCAATACAGTTGGCATTTTAGAGAGGAATACCATGTCGATTGCAAACTCACCACCACTCCTCACAAACCTCGTCTATCTGTTGTGCTCCCTTGCACAAAGTGTGCACTCTGTCTCATTTCAATGGGCCAATCTCATCAACGACTTGGCCACCGAGGTGTGTCGACTCACTCTCCTCGATGACGACGGGTACGCAGCCATTCTCGGATACTCTCTGACGTCGTGTGGGAGAGAGGCGTATCAAGGCAGAACTTTCTTGACTTGTGTGGACGGTCTGATATCAGAATGGCACCGACCTAGTCGGCCAGAACACTGGGATGAAGCATTCATCAACAGGCTTCGAACTAAGTTGCAACGGACGACAAAGAATCGAGAGGAATCCGAAGTAGAAATGGAGAGTGAAGAGGATGATGAGGATACAGTGGCAATCCATTCCATTGAACAAGCTCGACAGAGAAAGAGAGAGTCTTGGAGAACTTGCCTTGACGAGAGGTCCTCGATGAGGAGAAGTGATGATGACGAAATCATTCTACTCGTACAACCAGGTGATTCTGTCTCGAAAGGAGTCGAAGTGGCTGTTGAAATTGATGAAGTGGTCCGATTCACCCGTCCACTGGCCAGTTCCTTCATTCCGCAATTAACACAAACCAGCTCAATGGTCGCAAACCTCGAAATCCTTCTCGAATCCACCTTCCCCAAGGCACAAAAGGAAGAAATAGATCGGAATTTGTCTACCTATGAAGTGTGGCTTGAAGGAGGAACAGTTCCGAACCAACACCGTTTGATGAGAAGCAGTCTCGACTTTTGGAAGAAGGAAGTCGAAACTGAAGACTCGGAATTCTATCATCTTGCATTTCTCGCAGACACGTTGCTCCGTACTCCTCCAACCCAAGCAGCAGCCGAAAGGACAATCAAGGTTGTGAAGCGCCATGCTTCCCTCAAACGTCCCCGGTTGTCGTCCAAAACGAATGACGCCATTCTTCGAGTTGCTTCTCTGCCTGAATCCTTTCACAGCCTACCACCAATAGAAAAGAGAAAACGAGATGAGTCCTCCATGCAGATGGAGTTACGTGTGAATGGTGGCAGTGATTCGAAATCCATTCGAACTGATCCAAGATCTCTGGATGAAATCCGATTCGACGCGAGATATGCGAGATGTTGGACTAGGGGCGACTCTGTGACCAATGGTTCCTGCTTCTACCACTCCATTCTTCTTCTCCTCCCCGATGTTGACCTTTCTGTTTCCGAGCTTAGAAGACAAACGGTGGAATATATGAATCAGAACAGAGAGTCGATCGATGTTGATACGTTTCTACACGACTGGGAGAACAGAATGAGCGAGAACCTTCTCCAAACCACCCCAGTTGAGATGTGGGAAATAGTTGCTGTGTCCCACCTTCTCCAGAGACAGATCATCATCCATTCCAGTTGCATGAGGCCGATTGCAACGATGCTTCAACCATCACAAGTCGTTCGCCAACAACCAGCTCTTCGTGTTGCCTATGTTAATGGGAATCATTATCAGCCGATGATTCCAGTAGCCAAGTAATTGAGAGAAGGGTGATTCATTTCATGTTGATCAAAATGTTGATTTGGGTCAGAACTGTTTTAGAATGGAAAGCGAAAGAGTGATCAGAGAGTGATTTAGACTCTAAGACAGCCAATCTGATTCCCAATCTCATCTCCTCCATCCCCATTCTCATCTCCTCCTTCCCCATTCTCATCTCCTCCTTCCCCATTCTCATCTCCTCCTTCCCCATTCTCATCTCCTCCTACCTCATTCTCATCTCCTCCTACCCCTTTCTCATCTCCTCCTTCCCATTCTCATCTCCTCCATCCCCTTTCTCATCTCCTCCTTCCCCATTCTCATCTCCTCCTTCCCCATTCTCATCTCCTCCTTCCCCATTCTCATCTCCTCCTTCCCCATTCTCATCTCCTCCTTCCCCATTCTCATCTCCTCCTTCCCCATTCTCATCTCCTCCTTCCCCATTCTCATCTCCTCCTTCCCCATTCTCATCTCCTCCTTCCCCATTCTCATCTCCTCCTTCCCCTTTCTCATCTCCTCCTTCCCCATTCTCATCTCCTCCTTCCCCATTCTCATCTCCTCCTTCCCCATTCTCATCTCCTCCTTCCCCATTCTCATCTCCTCCTACCCCTTCTCATCTCCTCCTTCCCCATTCTCATCTCCTCCATCCCCATTCTCATCTCCTCCTTCCCCATTCTCATCTCCTCCTTCCCCATTCTCATCTCCTCCTTCCCCATTCTCATCTCCTCCTTCCCCATTCTCATCTCCTCCTTCCCCATTCTCATCTCCTCCTTCCCCATTCTCATCTCCTCCTTCCCCATTCTCATCTCCTCCTTCCCCATTCTCATCTCCTCCTTCCCCATTCTCATCTCCTCCTTCCCCATTCTCATCTCCTCCTTCCCCATTCTCATCTCCTCCTTCCCCATTCTCATCTCCTCCTTCCCCTTTCTCATCTCCTCCTTCCCCATTCTCATCTCCTCCTTCCCTTTCTCATCTCCTCCTTCCCCATTCTCATCTCCTCCTTCCCCATTCTCATCTCCTCCTTCCCCATTCTCATCTCCTCCTTCCCCATTCTCATCTCCTCCTTCCCCTTTCTCATCTCCTCCTACCCCATTCTCATCTCCTCCTTCCCTTTTCTCATGTCTCTGAAGCTTTTCCTCATCGTCTCCTTCCGTAATTTCAATCGCTTTTCTCGAACAGACAAAGTGATGTTGGTATGAAATGAAGTCGTTGCTTGAGTTCTGGGAATCTAGAAGAGAGTGAGGAAAGAACAGGGAGAGTTTTAAAGGAAATAAAATACCGAAATGATGACTGCATGAGAGTAGAGACTCGGATCTACACAAGAGAGGTGAAAGAAAGGTAAAAAGTGCATCTAGGAGAGTGAAAGATGAAAAGAGCGAGAGCAGACCGGTATATGTCACAGCACGCGAGTGATCGGTTGCCGCAACGATCTCGTTCGGTTGAGGGAAGGTTCGACGATCGAGCAGGAGTTCACCTGAAGGGAAAGAGATAAAGTGATGAAAGAATGAGGAACAGAGAGAGCAAACCTGTTTGCGCTGCATAATGCCAGGGATCGGCAACGCCAACAATCGGGGATGAGTGAGGGAGGGGCACGATCGAGCAGGAGTTCACCTGAAGGGAAAGAGATAAAGTGATGAAAGAATGAGGAACAGAGAGCAAACCTGTTTGCGCTGCATAATGCCAGGGATCGGCAACGCCAACAATCGGGGATGAGTGAGGGAGGGGCACGATCGAGCAGGAGTTCACCTGAAGGGAAAGAGATAAAGTGATGAAAGAATGAGGAACAGAGAGAGCAAACCTGTTTGCGCTGCATAATGCCAGGGATCGGCAACGCCAACAATCGGGGATGAGTGAGGGAGGGGCACGATCGAGCAGGAGTTCACCTGAAGGGAAAGAGATAAAGTGATGAAAGAATGAGGAACAGAGAGAGCAAACCTGTTTGCGCTGCATAATGCCAGGGATCGGCAACGCCAACAATCGGGGATGAGTGAGGGAGGGGCACGATCGAGCAGGAGTTCACCTGAAGGGAAAGAGATAAAGTGATGAAAGAATGAGGAACAGAGAGAGCAAACCTGTTTGCGCTGCATAATGCCAGGGATCGGCAACGCCAACAATCGGGGATGAGTGAGGGAGGGGGCACGATCGAGCAGGAGTTCACCTGAAGGGAAAGAGAATATGAGCAAAAGACAATGTTGAACAGAAAGAGCACACTTGGGTATGTTGTGTGATGCGAGTCGGCACCTCCCGCAACTACGCCATGTGATTTGGGGATGGTTGTGTGTTCGCGCTGGAAAATTTGCGAATGATAAGAATGCACAAGGAAAAATACTTCAGTAACTAAGAGATCAAACCCGTCTGTATTATCTTTCGTGCGGCATCACTGTTATTCTCCTCTCTTTTACTCTCCAGTTCTGATCCCACCCATTGTTTCGCCAAATTTGCTTGACCTCCGAAATAAGCGCTGTCCGAGGTCGGACAGCGCACCCCTCTGTCCGGACAATTGCTCCTCCCTATCATCAAATGGATATTCTTCTTTCACAAGGGCGACAAGTGAATTGTAAATGGTTGATTTGTCTTCAAATGACAATTCTGTGTTCTCAGCGAAATACAGGAATGGTTCACGCAACGGGTTGATACTTGAACGTGGATCAGGGATATGATCGAAGTTCGTCGAGTCTGTACAAGATTGAAACGACATTTGGTCTTCAAGTGAGATGTTGATTGGATCAAGCCCACAATTAATTGTTACCAGATATCTTTGACGACAATGTCAAATGTGACGATTGTCGGTAAACTTTTGTCAGAATTACTTGTTCCTCTTGCCTCCCAACACTTTTCAAGTCACTTCTCTCAGGAGAACGTCGTGCTATGGTAAACCCATTAAAGTCTTTCACAGATCTCACATCATCTGTTCTTCATTTCCTAGTGCTTCATTTGATTCTCTACATCCTCTTAATTTCCGGCTTGACCCCAAATTCTTCACCATTTCCCATATTCTCACCCTCCCACTTGCAAAGCCACACAAATCAGAATTGCTCTTTCTTAATCGATAATCCGCTCATTCTTCGACATACTTTATTTTTTCCGGATTCCAATGTTTGCATTTCGGGACTCCCGATCCGACAGACTTTGTATATAAAAGAAAGGGGATTCTTCAAAATTCAGAACTCCTCGTTCTCTCTCTCCTCTTTATCATTGAGGCCAACACAACTGCTTGCCCAAGTCACGAACTCATTCTGCTCTCTTTCGAGTTGCGATCTCCATGTCTCCTCAGCCTCACCATTTCTTGCCGTCTCGAGTGAGATCACATTGATAACCATCACATTTGAAAGTGAAACAAGAATAGTTGACAGTCTTGTGACCAGCAACAGCAACAAAAACCAACTTATTATGCTGGCAAGCTCACTTGTAAACCTGACAATGATGTCTGAAGACTCTTTTTTTGGAGGTATCAAAACCAACACATCCCTTTGCTCAACCACGATATGCAATGTGACCAGATCCTCTCTCACTTCCTCTATACCCGAATCTGAGGTTTCTCGTACGTTGATTTTGGGATCGCAATTCTCCTACGTCTCGAACGGAATCGATGGAACAATCGTCAGTCGATTTAGCCACACCTCAAGTTTTCTCGCTCAAAACACAACATTCTCGAATGGACTATATGAAAAGATGACATTTAAAACACCCCAAACGCTATCAGACATCTCAAATACCTTCCTCAGATGCGTCTTCACCAACTGCACCTCTTCAGCGAGTGGAGGAAGCTTGTCAGCATCATACACCATCCTCCCATCTTCTATTGACCTCACTCTGAAGGACTGCGAATTTAAATACTCGAAAACAGACAATAGCGGTGGAGCAATCGCAGTCATTCTCGACGGATCTACCCACCAAGAATGTCGACTCACTGTGGATATTGAATACTGCTTCTTCTCGAATACCACAGCTAGTTCGGAGAAAGGTGGAGCGATCTTTATTAAAGTTCAGGGAGACTCAGAATGCAGTGGGTCAATCGTGATTCACACATCGTCAGAATTCAGCCACTGTAGCTCAAATTCAGGCGGCTGCATCCACTCATCTCTATCTACCACGCAGTCTATTTCGTTTCTGATGGATAATTGCCAGATATTATCATCCAACGCTGAGATGGGTGGGGTGATCACACACGAAGTCTCTCTCTCATCGACATCGTCATTTACAGTCAGTAACGGCAATTTCTTAACCTGTTCTTCCAAACGCGGAGGATCTTTCATGTTCCTCATCCACGAACATCTCTCTATCTCGATCAATTCCACAAAATTCCAATGGTCGACTTCGACCGAGCGCGGAGGCTGTATTTCCATTACTCATCACCAATCCACATCCAATTTTCCTTTTTCTCTGGTCCTGTCAGATCTTGACATTACAGATTGTTCGTCAAGTCTGATTGGAGGATTCCTTCATCTCGATCAGAACCAAACCGAAATTGACGGAAAATCCGTCATTTCTTGCGACAATATCCGCGCATCAAGCTGCACTTCTGGAAATTCCGGTGGATTTTTCTACTTTTCTCAAAAAGGGTCTCTGAATCTTACAATTTCATCGTCCACAATCACGTCGCTCTCTTCAGGTGGATACGGGGCATTTATTTACTGCATGTCATCAAATCTTCATAACTTCCCAAGCACCCTCGCCACCACCATTTCAGATGTGTCATTCTCGGATCTGTCGTGTCAAAGAGGCTGTCTTCTCCATGCGGACACGTTTTTTGGCCAAATTTCAGTTTTTCTCACACTCGACAACGTCACAGCAACCAAATTTGACAGCACTTATTCTGGCGCCCTGATCAGTCTTGATCCAAGCTCTGTCGCCTTGGAGCGTGAATGTGTGATCCAGAACTGCCATTTCACACGTGAATCTGTCTCACCGTCAAATGTGATTTGTCAGCATAACGGAACCCTACGAATGGAGTCAACAATTATCATTGAGAACAATCCCCAGAATCACGCCATGTTCGATCTCTCGCCCAACACGACACTGATTCTGAACATGTGCCAGCTCGTTAATTCTGCAAATCGAGGCACGGGACTGAACTACAACTTGATCAGCGGCCCACTCGGCCCAGACAACTTCGTCGAATGCTCCGAAGTGATCTTCTCTGTGAACAGCCCCACGTGTGCTGGTTACGTTGTCACCTTCGACACCCTCCCGGAACACATCAGTGAACTGTTCGCGTCGTGTCTAGACACATCAACAGCTTCCTCCTTCCCGTCTGTCGTGGACAAGACTGGGAATCACTCGTTCTCCATCAATTCTGAAACTCGCGAGATTTTCGTCAACGAAGAAAGTGGCCGCGACTGGAACATGTGTGGCTTTCGGTCGCACCCCTGTTCGTCCATCCAATTCTCGACTCGGGTGTCGTCTCCCTCTGCTTTCTCGATTTCCGCTCTTGGCGAGTTTACATCCCCTGATCGCCCAATCGTCCTCGCATCGCCTTGCATGCGTCTCACATCTGGTCCTTCATTGCTGGCATCCCGAAACTCCAGTCACCCAGCAATCCATTTGAACTATCAGATTTGAAGTTCATACTCGAAACGGATCGGAATGACGGAGTGTTCTTCAGAGCTGGGCAGAGCTCGACATATGTTCGTGATATTGACGTGTCCTACACAGGACAACACCGCATCTCCCTCTTCTTCCTCTCACACACCCCCAGCTCCAAGTTTGAGATCAACCTTGACAAGGAGCGTCCCCCGCTGAACAACATCGCTCTTTTCTCTTCTGACAGTCCCTCTTCCACCATCGAATCGTCAACTTTTGAGACTTTTGCCTTTTCGGGCTCGTCCACTTTTCTTGGTGCATCGACATATACACTCATAATAGATTCATCTTTCAAAACCATCCAATCCGCCGAGCCTTTCTTCCGCCTATCATCATCCTCACTTGATCTCGTCCGGACACTGTTCCAATTCTGTCACGTTGAGTCAGATGCCATCTTTGTGGTGGAAGCAGGTTCAATCCTCTTCGTAGAATCGTCGATGTTTCAGGGCTGCAGTGGAAGAGAAGCAGGTGTCGCGCTTTTCAAAGGCAATCCTGATGCAGTGTCCACTTTCAAAAAGGTGACATTGATCAGCAATCGCCACACTCGCAAGGAAGGAGATGGACAAGCGATGTCTACGCTCTTCGGGAATGACTTGACAATCCGAAGCAAGAAATCAGTCTTAAACATCTCCAACAGTCGATCGTCATCACACTTCCCGCGTGTTGTTGTTGGTGATTCGGAAAATGCAGAAGCGGTGGACATGTTCGCTCAAAAACAATCTGTCTTCCATTTGGAGTCATCTGGCACCGACAGTCACGAATGTGGAGACGAAGACAAACCGTGCTGCACTCTCCAATTTACAATCGCTGTCACAAACGAAACGAATAAGAATGAGGAAATGACCACACTTCTTCCATCTGGTCAATTCCGAGAAATCTCTGTTTTCGTTGGACGAAGAAGCATCTTGTTGAATGGACGAGGATTCTCAGAATTCCACGCTCCAAAAGAACGAGACGGACTGATGTTGAAGATCGACGACAGTTCAGTCGTTTGGAGGCAAATTGTGTTTCGGTTGACGACATCTGTGTATGGAAGCTTTGTCTCGTCCACCAAATCCAGCTTGACAATGGATGACTGTTCTCTCTCTTCCTTTCTTCCAGTTTCTGATGTTTCCTCGTCTGGATCACCACTCCACACTCTCTTCTCAATCAGCTCTGGCTCGTTGGATATGTCGCGGCTCCAAACTTTCAACTTCCAGTTGACCTCACTTTCCTCCGCTCTTCTCTTCGTCGACGAATCGAACTTCAATCTCGAAGACACAACATTGTCATATCTATCAATCACTTCTGAATCTGGGTTGATGTGTGGGACAGTCCAACACACTCGCTTCGATCTCAACGAGGTTACATTTGAAGAACTGAAAACAGCATCAAACTGTGGAATCCTGAACCTCACAGTGATTGACAATGGCTCGGTGTGTCTGACAGAAACAACATTCACCAACATAAGAATCACATATCCACTCATCTCGCTCACTCTTTCTTCCTCGCTGCACATGACGACAACAACCAGCATTGTTTTGGCCGTTCCCACTCTCCATGTCAGAACTTGTGATGGCATGAATATTGCTGGATCTGTTGTGTTCATCGACAATCCACACAGCATCCAATGGACCCTCGCAGAGCCAGAATCCAGAATGGATTTACTTGGAATTGAGTGGGATTCCTTCGTCGAGAAACGAGGTGCGGACGAAGCACGAAGTCTCTTCGATTCTCTGATCCCTCTTCTCCCGCAGTATGTCGTCAAGGATAGCGTGAACAACGATGTGATTGATTGTGGATCACCACTGCTTCCCTGTTCTTCGATCGATTTCGCTGTTTGTCAGATTCATCCTCATCGCACGAACGCAGTTGGAGTGATTCTGATCTCGTCAGTTGATTTGAAGAAGCAGCTCTCCGACACACGATGCTCGTCAGTGGATGGTTCTAACCAATCTCTGACCCTCGTCCAAAAACTTGTTGATTCAGGTGCAGCGATTGTGGTTCAAGATGAGTTTGAATTGGTCTTTGTTGTTGTGACGCTTCTGACAAACGCGCCGTCACTTGGGAGGGATGCTGGGATCATCGAATGCTCGTCTGGCTCTCTCTCCATCCGCCACGTGACAGTGCTTCAGACGACAATGTCAGGATTTCTTCATCGAGCGATTGTGCTGGCTGTTGACACAAACGTGACGATTTCGGATTGCGAGGTGAACCGACTCTCCACTAAAGATGGAATCTTCTCTCTTCGCTACACGAACAACACAATCCCAAGTTTCCATTTTCGCAATGTATTGTTTGTGAGCTGCCTGCCTCCAAGTGCAGTCAAGATTGCTCTAACTTTCTCAACAAAACATCGGAAAGTGAAGATGAGGGATCACTTTGAGAAGACGGCATTGGACTGGAAGCATCCCGAATGGTACTCACTGACAGTGGGAAAGAAGCACAGATCGTTCCTGTTTGACGTGGTTGTGCATCCCGTGGTCTGGGGAGTGCTTGGAGTGGCCGGTCTCCTCGCCTTGTTCATCGTTCCTTGGCTGATCTGCACACCAGCGATGTTCCCTGTCATGATGTGCTATCGTCGGCAACACACCAAAACTGACCCTCCCAGTCGCTCGCACTGTTGCAAGTGTCTGCTTCCAGACGGAGGACGAGGGCAGAGGGAGCACGAACCGTGGGATGCGATTTCTCTGCTGAACGGGATTCCGAATGAATATCGATATTCGACGATCACTGATGCGAAGACAAGACAGCAGAAGGGTCGCGAGGAAGGAGAGCAGCCAATCGACACACTTCATTTGAAGAAAATGATTGCCGCTGATAGGAGGAACAACTTTCAAATCTCTGACCCTGACACGACGAGTCACACTGCATCGATTCACACGACTCGTCAAAACAGAAGCAGAGGTGCCTCAGCAGATTCTGATTCGGAGGACGTGCTCGACTCGTCGGATGTGTCAGAGGAAATCATCTGATCGCCCTTCTCTCCCACTATTCATCTATCTTCATTTTTTATTTCATTCGTGGTCTTTTTTTCGCCCGTAAACAAACTTTTGCGGGGTCTTACCCAATTGCTGAATTTTTAAGTTACATTTTGATTTAATACAGTGAATATATATGTTCCATATTTTGAAAAAAAACTCTAAGTCGCAAGAGCATAGTGTCCTGATGAGCAGGGTTCCAAATTCACCAAGACTGTCATTCACATCTGAATACTCGTTTTATTCAGATCATTTCACATAAAACGTATTTTTAAGTGAATACGAATCCATTTTCAAATCAAAAAGATGTGATAGTGAAAAAAAGTCGTCTTTTGTCTGAAACGACCATTTCATCCTGCATTTTGATCAAAGTGTGAAGAATGACCGAGCACAACGTTTTGATTATGATTATGACACGATTTTTAATGGATCATTTGAATTTACGAGATCAGGTGATGACAATCACAATGTGACAAAAAACAAAACACTGAAGCGTAGAAGAGCATTTTATGTCGGATTTATCTGAAAAAGAGAGACTTGATCAATAAAGTGGAGAGAATTACCTCTTTCGCTTTGTAATTTACAGAGAAAACGCCGAGATAAAGTGACAAGTTGGAAATGTGGGGGATATCGAAAATTCTGACACGTATCGAACACTCCGGGGTCGATTGAAGACGGACACGAGTAGTTTCTTTCAACAAGCAGGATCATGACACTATTTTGAAATAATCGGAGATCTGCCCATTTTGGCTGTTTTTAGGTCAGAATTTGAAGAAAAAGTACTGAAAAATTGCGTAATGAAATGAAGAAATGCGGAAGAGATGGTTCGAGGCAGTATATCTCGAGAAATACTCGCGGTGTATACGAACTCAATCCCTTCAAGTCATTTTCAAGTCAGGTTCCAAGCGGCCAAGGCAGTCTCCACAGGGGTCCCCTTGGAAAAAGACCCGCCTTGGCAAGTTTCGAACCCTGCTGATGAGTGATAAATGTGAAATGAAATGTCAGAACTGAAGTGTTGTTAGTCCAGTCTGTGTGCGGTGAATGAACTTCGAGCGATGTCGGGAGCGGTTGGATCAGAGAAGGATGGACGAGGCGTGAAAGTTGGGTCGAGAGAAGATGGATGGAACAATCTGCGATGGGTTGATACATCGGCCAGAATCAAGATTGGAGAGATGGGATGACGTGGGGAAGACGGAGGCTGTCGCAGTCGCAAAGAGAAGAATGAAGACTGTTCAGATGAAGCTAGAAACACGTCGAAATGTTCGCTGGTTCGCGTCTGTTTCTATTCATGTTCCGGGATGTTCATGCCCTGCAGGTCGTTCCATTCGATCGAGTAACCAACAATCCACTGACCTAAAAATTCATTTTCGTTGTTTTGCAGCTTTGTCTCAATCACATCTTCGATGCCCTCCAATCTCAATAGTCGCTGCACTGTCTGCCATATATGTCGCTGGCTTCCCCTTATTTTGTTCCATTCCTGCTGATATTCGTTCATGCAAGCCAGAAAACTGAAGATTAAGTAATCATCATCGAAGAATGTGAGACAACTTGGGATCGTGAGGAAGACAGGCATCTTCAGAACAATTTGCATCATCTGCTGGAAATATGGAGTTATTTCGAAGAGTCGAGCGAGTAGCGTCATGAACCGCCTGGATTGGTCACCATCAACGATCGAAAAGCGGTGCATGCACAAATCGCAAATATACTTCTCTGAGGGGACGACAACTTGCTTCAATATCGTCTCGTGAACAGCTTGTTGTTCATTGTCATCTTCAATTCCGAGTATTCTGAGACCAACTGGAGTTGAGGGAAAGAGAGAATAGGAGATGATTTGAACGAGACCAGTGTGGATTTCGACTGCTTCAGCGAAGGAGAGAGATAGTGGATTGAGAGTGAGGATGAGTTGCGGGATCAGATCAGCTTTGACGAGAGAAAATCTGGATTTAGGAAAACAGTGAATCACCAGATGTCTGAGAATCTCCATTGCGGCTGTGGTCATCACACGGTTGGGTGAAGAAATGAGCACCACAATTGACTGTATGAAGTCGGTCAAAGAATTATCACCTGTTTGACCAAATTCGTGGAGAAGAGCTTCGGTTGATGATGGAGGCTTTGGTTGAACATATTCCAGAAACTTCACTGCTTTCGCGATCAGAAAGTCATCAAATGCAGGTCGTAACTTCATAGTGGCAACAAGAGATTGAAAGACAACAGCCTTTTCAGATTGAGATAGAGGTTCTTCTTCCTTCCAGTTCAGAAAAGGAGTACATTCAGGAGAAGATGATAAACAGTTTGAAGAGACACCCGGACAAGGAAAATCAGTGCAGGAGGATTTCTTGATTATCGGGTTCATTCTTTCTGATTCTGAGTCGAATCACTCGTTATGGGTCAAAACAAAACAAATGAAACAATGAGATTGAGATGAAATAGTCCTCCAAAAGGAACAACACAATTCAACCAACGAAAGCTGATGTAAGCATTGAATCAAGAGGAAGCCAGTGATCGAGAAAAATGGAGTTTGGTAATGAACTGTTGATGAACGAATGATGAACGAAGGAGACAGTGAATACCTTGGACATCATCTGCTGTGGTTCGGGGGTTCTAATGAGAGTCCTGACAGATCATTCCTAAACCTCCAAATGTCCCGAGATGTGAGACGATCGCGTATTGCGTTCGGGTGCTCACTTTCAATTCAAACGACTTGCCTTCTTCAATCGTGTCGTTGGCCTTTTCAATTTGCCAGTGCTGGTTGTGTGGATTTCTCCTCCGGAGACGCAGCCGACGAAGATGATCGCTGCTTTGTGTCTGTTTCTATTGATATTTTGGAGGGTTCATGCCCTGCAGGATGCTCCATTCAATCAAGCTGTATCCAATATAACTTCCTGTTATTGTGTATCGATCGTATTGCAGCTTTGCCTCCATCGCATCTGCGAAGCCCTCCATCCTCAACGTTCGATGCACATTCGTCCACATCTGGCGCTTGGCTCCCCTTGTTTTGTTCCATTCCTGTTGGATTTCGACCATTGAATACAGAAACAGCCAGATTGAATCAATCTTTTCGAAGAATGTCAGACAACTCGGAATAGTGAGAAAAACTGGCATGTCCAGAACAATTTGCGTCAACGGCTGATAGTATGGACATATTTGGATGAGTTGGGCGAGATTTGTCAGAAAACGCATCGATAGCACTCGATCAACGATCGAATAGCGGTTCATGCACAAATTGCAAATGTATGTCTTAGAAGGAATAAGAACTTGCTTTAAAACAGTCTCAGAAACAGCTTGTTCTCCGTGGCCTTCTTCAATTCCGAGTTTTTTGAGACCGTCCGGAGTGAGGATCCAGAAACAATTGGTGATGATTTTCATGAGATGGGTGTGGATATCGACTGTTTCGGTGAATGAAAGAGACAGAGGATTGAGTATGACTTCGAGTTGATGTATTAGATCGGCTTCAGCGAGGGCAAGCCGGCCTTTTGCCGAACAGCAGGAGACCAGTGTTTCGAGCATTTGCATTGTAGCGATAGTGATTGTCTGCATGGGTGTGGAAAGAGGTACCTTAATGAACTGCATTAAGTTCGTCAAAGATTCATGAGTCAACGATTCAAAGTTGGTGAGAAAAGTATCTGCTGAATCCTCACCGAACCAATACATAGATTCGAGAAACTCTACGGCTTTCGCTTCAAGATATTCATCAAATGCAGATTGGTACTCAAGAGTGTCAACAAGAGACTGAAAGACAACGGCTTTTTCAGAGTCAGGTGCTTTTCGATTGTATTCCCAATTCAGGAACGGTGAGCAATCCACCGAGGATGGCAACTGACGGGATGACAAATCAGATCGCGCTGAACTTGATGAGGCATCTGCTATCTTGATGATCGTGTTCATTCTTTGTGTTTTTTGGTTGAATCACTCGTTATGGGTGAAGCTCAAGGAGGATTCAACACAACAGAAACAGAATCTGTGAATATGTGACATGAATGGTAAGAATGAGAGTGCTCGCTCATTGTGGTCGACTGGCTCTCCGATTCACGACCTGTCCAGATTGGATGGAGGAAGGCTGAAGGCAGCTCAGATGTGTTCTCTCCAAAGTGGCAACGAACTCAGAGAAGTTGGAGCTGACCATCGAGGCTGGCTCGCGAATCATCACACTTTCCAGATTGGGCAGAGGAGGGCTGAAACCCTGTCCACAGAAGCAATCAATGAACTCGTCGGATGTTGGGTCGAATGGTGTCACGTCTCTGCCCTCCAACATCTCGGCATCTGCGAGTCCTCCGCAATCAGATGATTTCATGAGCAGAAGGCGTGACGCAAACAGGCTGACAGGTTCCCCAGTGTCTTCGGTGAAGACGAGGCGACAGAGGGGCACAAGAGAGTCCACTTCACTTGGCACGAATGTCCCAAATTCCAATGTTGTCATCAAGTCAAGGAACGCATTGTCCACCAGACGACCGAGCATGCGAGGGGTCAGTCCGAAGATGTCGATCACGTTCATCTCCACTGAGCCTTTCTTTTTCTTTCGATCAACTGCGATGTACTGTCCATGTGTCCCCAGCAGTTTGACCACCAACGGGTGCATCTCACAAATGGCCAGCGCAGACAGGTTGTAATGCCAGAAGCGCCGTTCTGTCTTTCCCAATCGAACGAGCATTTTCAGGAATTCGTCCTGTCTCCAGAGAGGGTATAACAGTTCGATGCGGAACTTGTCTGTCCTCGTGTTCTCCCTGAATGTGCTGAATTGCGTCTGAGACGCGGCAAAAACTGTGAAATATCTGTCCAGTCCTGGATCTTTGAACGGATCTTCGGAATCCACAATTCGGATCACATGTTCGAAATCCTTTGTGAAAGTGTCTTCTGCAAATATTGGCTGGTGCACTCGAACATTTATGGGCGTCGTTGGATGGGTGTGGTCGATCAGGACGGTGAGGACGAGTGACATTTGGAACGGAGTGGACAATATGGCCTGAGAACATCAAAAGAGACGGAAACACACCACTTTCTCCAAAGAGTGCATCAGACGATATATCAAATACAGCAGCATCTGCGATTTCCCTGTGCCTGGCTGTCCCTTCAGGAAGACATTGTCGATGGTACGATCTCTATCGAATAGCTCCTGATACGCATGTATGGTCCTTTCGGTGTCAATACAACTTGGAACCTGTCGAATTGAATCAAGGAGTTCCCGCGGGACAGCAGTGATCCCATCTTCAGTGAGTTCGTCCGATCCGTCTCCATTTTCAGGGAAAAGTGGAAAATTCGGATTCGGGGGTTGTGTTGGAGGTGTAAAGTTGCTCATTTTCGCGAATTTTCTGATAATGCCCCTGACGAAGACATCCCAATCATCTCTCACATAAAACGACTCGAATTCCTGAAGCCTGTCCTCAACAACTGGCAATTTCAGACAGCGCCGTTCAGGTTTGGTGTAGTACAACTGAAACATCATATCCAGAGTCCTCAATGTTTCCTCGAGTTGGTTGTCACTCATCGGTAACGACGAGCAGAAGCCTTTCGACAAGCTGATCACTGTGATTGGTGCCATGCCCGTATTATCATCAAGAACGGGCCAACAATGCAGTAAGTCATCCATCCTCACGTGGTATGTGTACCTGCATCCTGATTCGCCAACCAGACCCTTCCAGAGCACACCATCCGCATCACTTGCATTAGCTGTGACAATTCCTGGTCCCTTTTCTCCAAGAAGCGGCCTTTGTATGTTAGCGTCTTGTGGAGGGATGGATGGAAACAGGAGAATGAGATGTTGACGAGGTGTTTTCAGCGCGTGTGCGAGTTCGTCGTATAAGTCTGCGATTGTGTCTGGTCGTGGAATGGTTACAGTTCGAATCTTGATTTCCGACGGAATCACAACGAGACGAAGATGCATGTCCTGTGTCGACATCACTTTTGAACGATGACATGGAAATCGAAGCTCCAATTCGGGCTCCCGTTCCCATCGAAATTACTGAGTTCTTCTGCGAAATAGACTGTGTTTTAACTCAAAAAAATGATTAATATGATGCCTTTGACGAGATGAGAACAATCTGTGATGTGCTGATGCATCGGCCAGAATCAAGACTGGAGAGATGAGATGACGTGGGGAAGACGGAGGCTGTCGCAATCGCAAAGAAAAATGGGGTGCTGTCCAAAAGAATTCAGAAACATTTCGGAAGGTTCGCTGTTTCTGGTCTGTTTCTACCGAGGTGCTGGGAGGTTCATGCCCAGTAGGTTGTTCCATCTGATCGACTTGTCAACAATCCATACTCCAAATCCGTTTTTAGCGTTTTGTAGTCTTGCCTCAATCAAATCTTCGATGCCCTCCATTCTCAACAGTCGTTGCACAGTCCGCCACATCCGTCGCAGGTTTCCCCGTCTATCGTTCCATTCCCGCTGCACAGTGCTCATGTGAAACAGAAATGACATGATCGACGAATTATGTTCGAAAAATGTGAGGCAACTTGGGATCATGAGAACGACAGGCATATTCAGAACAAAATCGAGTGTTGGTCGATAAGAAGGAGATATTTGGAGGAGTCGGGCGATGAGTGTCATAAAACGCATGGATGGCACACCATCGACGATCGGAAAGTGGTTCATGCACAAATGCCAAATATACTTCTCCGAAGGGACGAGAACTCGCTTGAAAATCGTCTCATGAACAGATTGATGCTCATTCTCATCTTTAATTCGGAGTTGTGCGAGACCATCCGGAGTTGCGAGCCAGATTGTGTTAAGGATGGCTGTCATGAGAGAGGTGTGGATCTTTTCTGTGATGGCAAAGGAAAGAGACTGTGGATTGAGAGTGAGGATGAGTTGAGGGATCAGACCAGCATTGGTGAGGGAAAGACGGACATTGGCTGAACTATTCAGAATCACTTTTACGAGCATCTCCATTGTTGTTGCAGTGATGATCAGACTGGGTGAAGAAATGAGCACCAGAATGGACTGTATGAAGTCCGTCAACGATTCATCATTGGTTTGCCCAAAGTTGCTGAGAAAAGCATCGCTTGATTCTTCGTCATCCCAATTCACAGATTTCAGAAAATTCGCTGCTTTCGCAACCAGTGTGTCGTCAAATGCAGGCTTGGACTTCACAGTGGCAACAAGAGATCGAAAGACAGCAGCCTTTTCCGATGCAGACAGATGTTGGCCTTCTGACAAATTCATCAAAGGTGAGCAATCCATCGAAAATGGAAAGAGAGAGAAGGACAAATCAGGTCGCCTTGGATGAGAGTCGGCGTTTGTTTTCCTGTCAAGCATGGACATTCCTGCTGTTGAAGTGTCGATCCAGTTCTTATGGGTCAGAGCAAAAATGGTTTAACGAAGACTCGTCATGAATGAGGTGTCCAATAGGAACAACATAATTCAACAAACGAAAGCTGATACAATCAAAGAATCGAGAGGAGGCTTGAGAACGGGCAAAACGGATATCGGCATCGCACAGTTGATAATCGACGAATGAACGAAGGAGACGGTGAATATCTTGTACTGCATCTGCTGTGGTTCGGGGGTTCTAATGAGAGTCAGCACAGATCATTCCGAAACCTCCAAATGTCCCGAGAAGTGAGATGATCACGTGGGGCGTTCGGAAGCTCACTCTCGGCTCAAACGACTTGCCTTCTTCAGTCATATCGTTGGCCTTTTAAGTTGGTTAGTGCTGGTTTTGCTGACTTCTCCTCCGGAGACGTTGTCGATGAAGATGTTCGCTCGTTCTTGTTTGTTTCTATTCCAGTTCCGGAAGGTTCATGCCCTGCATGTTGTTCCGTTCAATCGAGTCAGCAACAAGTGATCTTCCGAAGGTTCCGTTTCTGTCGTTTCGCAGCTTTTCTTCAATCACATCTTCGAGACCCTCCATTCTCAACAGAGTGTACCTTTCCTTCCATATTTGTCGCTGTTCTACTAGTTTCTCTTTACAGTCCCGCTGGACGTTGTTCATGCGAAACAGAAATGACATGATTGACGAATCATTTTCGAAGTATGTCAGACAGCTTGGAATCGTGAGAAAGACTGGCGTATTCAGAACAAATTTCAGTGTTGGTCGATAACACGGAAATATTTCGAGGAGATGTCCTAGAAGTATTAGAAACCACTTGGATTGGTCACGATTCATGATCGAGAATCGGTTTTCACACAAACGGCAAATATACGTCTCTGAAGGTGCGAGAACTTGCGTCAAGACAGTCGCGTGAACAGCTTGTTGTTTATTGTCATCTTCAATTCCGAGTTGTCTGAGAGCATTGGGAGTTGAGAGCCAGACCGACCAGGAAAGGACTGTTATGAGAAATGTGTGGATATCGACTGTTTCAGTAAAGGAAAGAGATAGTGGATTGAGAGTGGTGATCAGATTCATGAGCATGTTCATTGCTGCTGCGGTGATGATCTGATCAGCAGAAGAAATGAGCACCACAATGGATTCTACGAAGTCTGTCGAAGAATCATCAGGTGTCGATGCAAAGCTGCCGAGAAAAGCACGTGCTGATGATTGAGACATTTGTTGAACAGATGTCAGAAATCGAACGGCTTTTGCTTCCAGAGTGTCATCAAATAGAGGCTGGAGCTTCATAGTTGCTACGAGAGATTTAAAGACAATCGTCTTTTCGTATTCAGATTCAAGTTGTCTTTCATCCCAATTCAGAAAAGGAGAACAATCTATTGAGAATGGTAACTAACAAGAGGACAAACCAGAGCACTTCTGCTCAAGCGAGGAATCGACATTCGTGACTGAAGTGGTCATTCGGATTGAGTCTGAGTTGAATCACTCCTTATGGGTCACAACAAATCTATGCGAAACAATGAGATTGAGATGAAATTGACGTCTAAAAGGGAAAATAGAAATTCAATTAATGTAACGTATGACAACCATTGAATCAAGAGGAGGCTTGAGACCTGGTAAAACGGAGGTTGGCATCGTACAGTTGAGGAACGACGATGAACGAAGGAGACAGTGCAAACTTTGTACTGCATCTGTGTGGTTCGGGGACCGCGATGAGAGTCCGCACAGATCATTCCTAAACCTCCAAATGTCCCGATGTGTGAGATAATCATGTGGGGCTTTCGGAAGCTTACTCTCGGCTCAAATGGCATGCCTTCGTCAATCGCGTCGCTGGCCTTTCAATTTGTCAGTGCTGGTTTTGTTGACTTCTCCTTCGGAGACGCTGCCGATGAAGATGTGTTCGCTGGTTCTTGTCATTTTCTATTCATATTTTGGAAGGTTCATGCCCTGCAAGGTGCTCCAGCCGATCGAGTCAGCAACAAGTGATCTTCCAAAGAAGGTGCTTTTGTCATTTTGCAGTCTTTCATCAATCACATCTTCGATGCCCTCCATTCTCAACAGAGTATACCTTTCCTTCCATATTTGTCGCTGTTCAACTAGTTTCTCTTTACAGTCCCGCTGGATATGGACCATCATATTCAGAAAATGAAAGATTGAGCGTTCAGTTTCGAAGAACGTGAGACAACTCGGGATCGTAAGAACGACTGGCATGTGAAGAACAAAATCCATTGTCGGTTGATAGTATGGATATTGTAGAAGGATTCGGGCGAGAAGTATCAGAAAACACGTGGATTGGTCACCATCGACGATCGAGAAGCGGTTCACGCACAAATGGCATATATACTTCCCCGAGGGGACGAGAACCTGTTTCAAAATCGTCTCAAGAACAGCTTGTTGTTCACTGCCATCTTTAATTGCGACATTTTTGAGACCATATGGAGTTGAGGGCGAGAGGGAATTGGAAATGATTTGAATGAGATTGGTGTGGACATAGACCTGTTCGGTTGTCGAAAGAGATAATGGATTGAGAGTGTTGATGAGTCGAGGGACCAGATCAGCTTTGACGAGGATAAGAATGTTTCGATCGGAACAGAACGTCAACAGCCATCTGAGCATCGCCATTGCCCTTGAGGTGATGACTTGATAAGAGGATGAAATGAGCACCCCAATGCATTGGACGAAGTTTGTCAGAGAATCATCACTGATTTGTCTAAGACTGCTGAGAAAAGCATCGCTTGATTCTAGATTCTCCGGATCCAAAGATTCGAGAAATTTCACCGCTTTAGCTTCCAGAGAGGCATCAAATACAGGCTGAAACTTCACAGTTGCTACGAGAGATCTAAAGACAACGACTTTTTCCGATTCAGATTTAAGGATTTCTTCATTCCAATTCAGGAACGCTGAGCAATCCATCGAAAATGGAAAGTGAGGGGTGGACAAACCAGAACGCGCTGTACTTGACGATGCATCTGGTATCTGAATTATCGGGTTCATTCTTTCAGATTCGGAAGAGAATCACTCCTTATGGGTCAAATAAGAAAACTGCGAAAAAATGTGATTGAGATGAATCAGGCGTCCTAAAGGAACAGCAGTACTCAGTAAACGAAGATGAAAATGAAAAACGATCGAATGAAAGAGACACAGTCGAAAAACAGATGAAGGGATGATCCTGTCAGTTCGGCCGTTGTCCACCACGCGATGTTGGAGGACCTGCCCTCACACGTGCGACTGTGGGATTTATTTCAACTGACCTGCAAAGTGTCAAGCATGCGAGAGTGTGTCCATCAATCGCAAAATTGTGCGGCTTCGGTTGAAGATGGATGTCGTTTGTCGAGTTGAAAAGTCGATTTGGGATCAAACAGAGGCCCTTCCGATTCGTGACCACCAAACAAGATCCCCTGCCTTCCCCGAAGAGTCACACTCCAACTTCAAATTCGTCCACTCGCTTGTTCAACCTCCGACTTGGTGTCTGAAAAGTTGAGGGCGAGTTCAGACACTTTCCAAGACGTCCAGAACGGCCCAAGCTCGTCCCCATCCAACCCGCCCATGTTGACAATCCCGTCCTCCACGACGACAGCGCAAGGGGCGATGTCGATTGAGTTTTTGTGAATGGCAGTGTAATCCGAATCGACAATGATTCGGTCGACGATCGGGTTGGATTTGTCTCTCTTGCCGAGGCCAGGATGATTCTGTTGAAATTCAGGAGTGATTGGTCGGTCTCGCTGAAACCAGCGCAGACGAGAAGAATGCTTTACAATTTGCCCTCAATTGAGATTGTTTTGGTTGAAATTGTGCATCGATCTCGAAGGACAAGGGATTGTTTTGGGGAGAGGGTGGCTGAATGCCACTGCTCCCTTCACGCCAGCTGACATGTCCTCACTCAGCGGAACAAGCTCTGTCCATTAATTTTGGTTGATTGAGAATTACCCCACATCGTTCAGTCGGTCTTCCTTTTCATTTAAGTCAACACAGTGTCCACCAAACCAAACACAAACAGACTCCCGGCGTGTTCGCAGTGACTTGTCTTCGCTGGCTGTTGGGACTTCAAGACAGTGTCTGTGTGTTGTTCCCACGAGTCGTTCGTCGAGACAAAGGAAAGGATCTTGTTCAAGAGCAGTTGTCATCGCTCCTTCCGACCAACACCCACCATCCCTCAAATCCCGAGACACTGCGGTGGGTCATGCGGTAGACGGGGACATGGTCGATGGAGTTGGAGGGGAGAGTGGATGTTGGGTGGGGATCGAGGGAGATCTTCATCAAGTCATCATCAACTGTCCCGCGGTGCACTCAGCTGGAGAGATCGAATGTGATCCGTGGTGAGACGCGGAATGGCTGCGGAATATCGATTGATGGGCGAGATAACATGTTGTCTGTGGCCGACACGAAAGGAATGTATTGGTGGTGAGTGTTCTTCGTCGTCCATCTCAGTTGTCGAGCGAAGAAGGACGATTCGGGTTGGGTGAACAAGAAAGGCGGCTTTTCTTCCACAAACGTTGGGATTGGCTGATCCTGCTCAGCGAACACATCCAAAACACAAATTGAGAGCGGGGGAGAGGAAGGAGGAGGAGAGTGTCCGATGTTGGACATTTGGCGAGGTATCCGAAACAGAAATCGAGAGTGAATTTGTGGTTTTGTGGGTTGCTTGGTAGTTGTGTGAGAGAATCTGTTGCGGACGGTCTCGTCTGGTCCTGACTGTGTCGCGGTGAAACATCTGAATCAACGTGTTGGATTTTGCTGTTGAATCGTTCTGGAAAACGGTGATGTGATGCCAGATCAAATAAAGATGACACCTAAACAGGGTTTGTTGTCCAAAAGAAGTCAGGAAGTGATCTGAAGGATCGCTGGTTCTTGTTTCTTTTTATCTACGCCGCGGAAGGTTCAAGCCCTGTAGGTTGTTCAATGTGATCGAGTTAGAAACAATATATCGTCCTGAGGATTCATTTTCGTCGTTTAGCAGCTTTCCCTCAAACACATCTTCGATCCCCTCCATTCTCAACATTCGAGACACTATATTCCCGGTTTGCCGCACTTCTCTCCTTATTTTGTTCCATTCCCGCTGAGTATCGATCATATCAAACAGAGAAGCCCAGATGACGTCGTCATGATCAAAGAATGTGAGACAACTTGGTATGGCCAGAAAGACTGGCGTATGAAGAACAAATTCCATTGTCGGTTGATAATATGGACAAATTCGGAGGAGGGGAGCAAGGAGACTTAAGAATTCATAAGAGAGTTCTTCTTCGATGATCGAATAGCGGTTCACGCAAAAGTGGGAAAGATACTTCTCCGAAGGCACGATAACATGCTTCAAGACTGTCTCGTAAGCATGTTGTTGTTCATTGTCATCTTCAATTTCGAATTCTGGGGGACCAACCACATTTGGGAGAAGGATTGAGAATCGGAGACTTCTCATGAGACTAGAGTGGATATCGACAGCTTCTTCAAAAGAAAGACACTGTGGATTGAGAGATGTGATGAGTTGAGGGATCAGATCAGCTGTGATGAGGAGAAGATTGACTTGGGTTGAACAGCAGTTGAACAGAGTTTCGAGTATCTCCATTGCTGATTTGATGATGATCTGACTGGGTGAAGAAGTGAGCACCCCAATGGACTGTATGAAGTCTGTCAGAGGATTATCACTGGTTTCCCCAAATTTGTTGAGAAAAGCATCGACAGGATCGTCATCGTCCCAAGACACAGATGAAAGAAACTTGACTGCTTTCGCTTCTAGAGTGTCATCAAATGCAGGTTTTAACTTCATAGTGGCAACTCGAGACCGAAATACAACGATCCTTTCGTCATCAGATTCGAGGTCTTCTTCATCTGAATCCAGGAGCGCTGAGCAATCATTCGAAAATTGAAAGTGAGAGGAGGACAAATCAGAACGCGCTGTACTTGATGATGCATCTGTTATCTGAATTCTCGGGTTCATTCTTTCTGATTCGGAAAAGAATCACTCCTTATGGGTCAGACTTTAACAATATGAAATAATGAGATTGAGATGAAATAGACTTTCAAAAGGAACAACCAAAAGGAATCAATGAAGATGAGTGTTCGATGAGAATGGTGGGAACTGTAGAGACGACGTGGCATGCAGTGAGGCTGGTGGTGTCGTAGTTCTGTCTGTCCGAGCACGCCGCTGTGCTGTGTGGGAGAGATCAATGATCATTCCCTGTTTGTTGACGGGGCAACGAAAGAGTGCGCCGGATCCAGAATGTTGAGGGATGTCACGATGCACGGATTAAGGTTGGGAGCAGTTGGAAAGTGGGAAGGAGAGTGTTGGGACAATCGAGGGAGAGACTGGCGAGAGGAGCAGGACACGAGCGCACTCTCGCGTGGAATGAGGAAGCTGGCATGGGAGTGCTGATATCGGCCGAGGTGATCTCGCTGGAGGGAGCGATGGACGAAGAGCGAGCGATGAAGTCGCACGAGGTGGTGTGTCTCGGATTGGTGAAAGTGAATTGTCTGCACACGTCTGCAGATGTTCGAGGGCGATGAGGAGAATGCACTCAAATGGAGTTCGGACGAGGAGGGAGCGAGGATGGGGCAGGCACGGTTGGTGAAGAGAGTCAACAGACAACCCCGATCAGCCACACAAAGACAGCCGAACCTGGAATGGACACACAGTGGCAGAGAATGAATCACAAGTAAGAGAGTGAGAGAGTGGTGTTGAGAGTGTGGAAAAACGAGGAAAAAGTGGGGGAGATGGTTGATTGTGGAGAGTGAAGGGTGTTGTTTTGTTCCTCTCTTCGTTGATTTTGCCACTTTCTATTCCTCTTCGAGAATGTTCATGCCCAGCGAATTGTTCAAGTACATCGATTTTTCAACAACTGCTCTTCCCCATGGTCTTTTTTTGTTATTTTGCTGCTTTCCCTCAATCACATCTTCGATGCCCTCCATTCTCAACAGTCGCTGCACTGTCTGCCACATCTGTCGCTGTCCTCCCTGTTTTTTGTTCAATTCCCGCTGGTGGTCAAGTATTAAAGACAGAAAAACCCTGATAGAGGGTTCATGATCGAAGAATGTGAGGCAACTTGGGATCGTGAGAACGATTGGCATATGAAGAACAAAATCCATAGTCGGTGGATAAAACGGAGATATTTGGAGGATTCGAGCGAGAAGTGTCAGAAAACACTCGGATTGCGCTCCAAAGACGATCGAAAAGCGGTTCATGCACAAATGCCAAATATACTTCTCCGAAGGCATCAGAACTTGTTTGAAAATCGTCTCATAAACGGCTTGTTTTTCAATGCCATCTTTAAATCCGAGATTTTGGAGAACAACTGGAGTTGAAGGCCAGAAACAATCGGTGATGATACTCATGAGATGGGCGTGGATCTTTTCTGCGATGGCAAAGGAAAGAGATAGTGGGTTGAGAGATGTGATGAGTTGAGGGATCAGATCAGTTTTGACGAGCGAAAATCTGATCTTTTCCGAACAGTTGGTCATCAGAGAACTGAGCATAGTAATTCCTGCAATTCTTATGATCTGACTGGGTGATGAAACGAGCACCACAATGGATTGGCAAGATCCGATGATCCGTGACCCTCCTCGGTTTAAGGGTTCTGATCGAATGACCAATTTTCCAAATGACTTGATCGTCACATCTTCATTGTCGTCTATCTTCTATACCAAAATCTTTGGTGTTAATTAGAATTTCGAGACTGTTTGTTTCCGGGATGTCACCATTGTGCCGAGATCAAGGACCTTTATTTGTTTCGACACTTCACAAAGATCCTTTATTCCCATGTTTCTTTGAGAATTCACTAATAGTCTTCACAGCCCCCCCTGCTCTTGAGCGGGGGGCTGTGAAGACGACCAGACATTGTGAAAAAGCGACGGGATAAAGGATCGGAGTGAAGTGTGGATCAACTTGGAAAGATACGACTTCTATACATTTTTCGCACCTCTACCATTTTATTAAACTCAGTTTGATTCAAATTAGGAAAAGTCACTCTACCCATACTCTGATGAGGGTCACGGATCATCGGATTTTACCAATGGATTTTACGAAGTATGTCGAAGAAGCATCAGAGATTGATGCAAGAGCCCCGAGAAAAACATCAACTGATTGTCGATCGTACCAATACAGAGACCGAAGAAGATTTACGGCTTTCGCCTCCAGATTGGCACCAAGCATAGGCTGTAACTGTACGGTGGCAACAAGAGATCTAAAGACAACTGCCTTTTCTCTTTCAGGTGTGAATTGGCTTTCGTCCCAATTCAGGAAAGCAGAATTGTCTGGAGAAGATGAAAAGCAGTGTGAAGACAAACAAGAGCACTTGACCTCAAGAGAGGAATCGAAATTTGTGTCTGGAGCGTTCATTCTGATTGAGTCTGAGTTTTGACACTCGTTATGGGTCAGAACAAAACAACGTGAAATAAAGAGATTTATATGAAATAGACGTCCGAACAGAAGAAAAAATAGAAAGTAACGATGACTGAGATGAAGAAGTGAATACAACAATCAGATGATGGGGCGGTTTCGGTTGAAGTCGGCTGGATGAACAGCCAACACTCGCTGACCTCGCAGACAATGTCACAGCCAGCCGTATCAACAGACCTCACCTGCCCACCCGCCAACATCATCCTTTCCAACCAATCCACGTTGGCTGTATCGGCTGAATCGGCTGCGGAGGAATGTGTGCGACACAGACACTCCAAAACAGAGACATGATCATTTGGCGAACAGCGCAGAGTAGACCAGCGTGTATCAGCCCATCTTCTATTTCGGAGAGCGAGCAGAGGAGATCAGTGGTTGGTTCCTCATCTTTGTTCAGCCATCAATCAGGCAAAGAAGATGATGTCGAGTGTGGGAGATGGGGTGGGTGTTCGGAGTGTGGAGATTGGAGACTGATTGGAGCACGCATTCGATGGTGTGCTTCCTTCCTTTTCAGAACTAATCAAAGTGACTCCGAGACACGACAGAGGGTGCACTGACACACTCCGCACAGAAGTCGTCGGCAGGGGGTGAGATGGGGGAGAGGACATTGGGGATGTGTGTTCGTCGTTGTCCATCTCAGTTGGAGAGCTAGCAGGGACTATTCGGGTTGGGTGCGCAAGAAGGCGGCTTTTCTTTCATGTAGGTCGAGATTGGCTGATCCTGCTCAGCGAACACGTCCGAAACACAATTTGAGAGCGAAGGAGACGAATGAGGACGAGGGTGTTGGAGGATGGAGATTTGGTGAGGTCGTAGCGAAAGACAGTGAGTGTGAATGAGTTGTCTGACAGGCTGTCTGAAGCGAGGTGAGAGAAGCTGTTGAGCACGGCGTGAAGCTCGTCCCCATCCAACCCGCCCATGTTGACAATTCTGTCCTCCACGACGACAGCGCAAGAAGCGACGCCGATTGGGTGTTTGGCGAAGGTAGATGGTGGGAAGGAGAAGGAAGTGGTGAAGATGAAGTTCTGGTCGATCGACTCTCCGAAGCGAGGATGATTCTGTTGAAAGTCGGGATGGACTGGTCGGGTTCGCTGGGCCGGCGCTGACGAGAAGAATGCCAGACTGCTCGCCCTCAATTGAGATTGTTTTGGTCCAAATGGTGCGTCGATCTCGAAGGGCCAGGAATAGTTTTGGGGAGCCGGTGGCCGAATGCCACTGCTCCCTTCACGCCAGCTGACGTGTTCTCACTCAGCGGAACTTCGTCGGCACTAAGGAAGAGACATCGTCTTAGAGCAGTTGTCGTCGCTCATTCCGACCAACACCCACAATCCCCAAAGTGCCGAGACACTGCGGTGGGTCACACGGGGTGTGGGAACTTCGTCGATGAAGTTGGAGACGAGGGTGGATGTTGGGAGGGGATCGAGGGAGATCTTCATCAAGTGGTCATCAACTGTCTCGCTGTGCACTCAGTTGGGCAGAGAACGCATTGTCCGTGGTTGTAGGCGGATTGGCTGCGGAATATCGAGTAAAGGGCGACAAGATCCAGATTGCGAGGGAGGGAGTGTTCGTCGCTGGCCTTCATTGGATGATTCGAGATTCGGAAGAATCTGGGATTGATCTGTCGTCCCGACTTGGCCAGCATCGTCAAAAACAGAAAGAACAATCTCTGAGATTCCGTTTGTCCGGAGTCCTTCCGTGTGCGTGGCCTCCAAAGCCGAACCACAACCAACTCGATATTGTGCTTGTCCAAGCTGTGCAACCACGAGGGAGGCGAAGAGCGCGGCGGGTGTGCCGTGAATCAACTTCGAGCAATGTCGGGAGCGGTTGGATCAGAGACACGATGGACGAGGCGTGAAAGTTTGGTCGAGAGAAGATGGTTGGAACAATCTGCGATGTGCTGATGCATCGTCCAGAATCAAGATTGGAGAGATGGGATGACGTGGGGAAGACGGAGGCTGTAGCAATCACAAAGAATTAAAGTAGTGCTGTCCAAAAGCAGTCAGAAACAGTTCCGAAGGCTCGCTCGTTCTGGTCTGTTTCTATTCATGCCGTGGAAGGTTCATGCCCAGCATCTTGTTCCAACCAATCGAGTAGCCAATAATATCTCTTCCGTAGGTTTCACGTTTGTTATTTTCCAGCTTTTGCTCGATCACATCATCGATGCCCTCCATTCTCAACGTTCGAAGCACTTTCTTCCCCATCTGGTGTTGGGCTCCCCTTAGATCGGTCCATTTCCACAAGATATCGAGCATGAAATACATACAAGCACAGATTGAGCGTTCAGTTTCGAAGAACGTGAGGCAACTTGGGAGCGGGAGAAAGACTGGCGTACGAAGAACGAAATCCAGTGTCGGTTGATGAAAAGGAGATATTTGGAGGATTCGGGTGAAGAGAATCAGAAAATGTTCGGATTGTTCTCCATCGACGATCGAGAAGCGGTTCATGCACAAATGCCACATATATTTCTCCGAAGGTATCAAAACTTGCTTTAAAATCGTCTCATGAACAGCTTGTTGTTCATTTCCATCTTTAAGTCCGAGTTCTCTGAGACCATATGGAGTTGAGGGCCAGAGAGAACAGGAGATGATTCGAATGAGATTGGTGTGGATATCGACTGCTTTGTCGAAGGAAAGAGAAAGTGTATTGAGAGATGTGATGAGATGAGGCATCAGATCCGCTTTGGCGAGAGTCAATCTGGCGTGTGCCGAATGGTTGGCGACCACTTCCTCAAGCAGTTTCATTGTTTCGACTACAATCGCCTGATTGGGTGAAGACATGAGTACCCCTATGCAATTCACGAATTCCGTCGGAGAAGCATCAGAGATCGATGCAAGGCCCCCGAGAAAAGCATCAACAAAAGGTCGAAGATGCAAATCCAAAGATTCGAGAAACACAACTGCTTTCGCTTCCAGAGAGTCATCAAGTGCAGGCTGGAACTGTACAGTGGCAGCCAGAGACCGAAAAACAACAACTCTTTCCGATGTAGATAGATATTGGTGTTTTGTGTAATTCATGAAAGGAGAACAGTCTATGGAGAATGGTAACTAACAAGAGGACAAACCAGAGAATTTCTGTTCAAGGGAGGAATCTACGTTTGTGTCTGGAGCGTTCATTCTGGTTGAGTCTGAGTTTTGACACTCGTTATGGGTCAGAACAAATCAATGCGAAACAATGAGATTTAGAGGAAATAGGCGTCCGGACAGAAGAAAAAAGAAATTAACGATGGCTGAGATGAAGAAGTGAATACAACAATGAAATGATGGTGCTGTTTCGGTTGAAGTCGGCCATTTGAACAGACAACACACGCGGAGAGCACAGAGGATGTCACAGTTGCAAGAACTGTCGATATACAATTCGTGCATTCATGTGTGGTGTCAGATGTTATCTTCTTTCAGGATGTGTTGAACACATCTCTCATCGAACAGGTGAATGAATGAACTGTCGAGTGGGGATTGGGTGTGGGTGTTCGAAGTGTGGAGATCGGAGACTGATTGGATCACGCCTCCGATGTTGTCCCTCCTTCCTCTTCAGAATCGATCAAAGTCATTCCGAGACACGACGGAGGGCACATTGGCACACTCCTCTTAGGAGTCATCGGCAGGGCATGAGATGAGAGAGAGGATATCGGTGATGTGTGTTCTTCGTCGTCCCTCTCAGTTTTCGAGCTAACAGGGACGATTCTGGATGGGTGCGCAAGAAAGGGGACTCTTCTTCCACACACGTTGCGATCGGCTGATTCTTCTCAGTGAACACGTCCGAAACACAAATTGAGAGCAGATGAGATGAAGGAGTGTGTAGAGGTTGGGCATTTAACAAGGCATCTGTGACTGAAAGTGAGTCTGAATGTGAGGGTGTGGGGGTGCTCTGAAGGGCTGCGAGAGAAACTGTTGAGGAGGGGGTGTGAAGAACGATCTTCACCCGTTCGTGTTCTTCTCGATTGGTCAGTTGTTGTTGATCCAACATTCTCAAATTGTCAGTTTGAGTGGAATATTGAGTTTGGAATGAAAACGAAGGATTCAGATAATCGATGTGAGCACTGGTTCCACGTCGAAAGAAAAGCCACCAGCACGCGCCACATCGAGAGTGGTGAGTAGAGAGGCAGATGGAGAGGGGAGTAGGAGGGTGTGGGTGGGAGGGGAGAGGCAGAGGGGAGTGGGAGGGTGTGGGTGGTGAGGGAGAGGCAGAGGGGAGTAGGAGGGCGTGGGTGGTGAGGGAGAGGCAGAGGGGAGTGGGAGGGTATGGGTGGGAGGGAGGCAGAGGGGAGTGGGAGGGTATGGGTGGGAGGGGAGAGGCAGAGGGGAGTGGGAGGGCGTGCGTTAGGAAGGAGCCGGCATCAAGAACGGTCATGAATTCGGCAACCGCATCGTCCCATCCTTCCCAATCGCCATCGCAACGGTCAGTTGTTTTGGGTGAGCCAGATCCAGAATGTTGAGGGAGAGCGGGAGAGGATTGGTGATTTGCGAAGTCGTGATGTGAATGAATCTTCGTGAGAGCACCATTTGAGACGACAATCAGGAAACAATCGCAGACAGAAACTGTGAGGAATGTCGCGATGCACGGTGTCAGGTTGGGAGCAGTTGGAGAGTGGGAGGGTCTGCGTGCTGATCCCACGAGTCGTTTGTCGGACAAAAGAATGGACTTCGGTCAAGAACAGTTGTCATCGCTCCTTCCGACCAACACCCACATCCCCCAAATGCCGAGACATTGCAGTGGGACGCGCTGGGAGTGGGAACATCGTCGATGAAATTGGAGACGAGAGTGGATGTTGGGAGGGGATCGACGGAGATCTTCATCAAGTCACCATAAACTGTCCCACTGTGCACTCAGCTGGAGAGATCGAACTGATCCGAGGTGTGAGGCGAAATGACAGCGGAGTATCGAGTGAAGGGCGACCAGATCGAGTTTGCGAGGGAGGGAGTGTTCGTCACTGTCCTTCTTTGGATGATGGGAGATTTGGAAGAATTTGGGGTCCACCTGTCGTCCCGACTTCGCCAGTATCGTCAAAAACAAAAAGAACAATCTCTGAGAATGCATTTGTCTGGAGTCCTTCCGTTTCCCCTCCACATACGAAATATATCGAACTCGAGGCTTTGCTTGTCCTTGCTGTGCAACCACGAGGGAAGCGAAGAGAGTGGCGGGTGTGAGGTGAATCAACTTCGAGCAATGTCGGGAGCGGTTGGATCAGAGACAGGATGGACGAGGCGTGAAAGTTGGGTCGAGAGAAGATGGTTGGAACAATCTGCGATGTGCTGATGCATCGTCCAGAATCAAGATTGGAGAGATGGGATGACGTGGGGAAGACGGAGGCTGTAGCAATCACAAAGAATTAAAGTAGTGCTGTCCAAAAGCAGTCAGAAACAGATCGGAAGGCTCGCTAGTTCTTCTCAGTTTCTATCGACGCCGCAGAAGGTTCATGCCCTGCAAGTTGTTCCATTCGATCGATTTTTCATCTATCCATACTCCAAATCCTTTTTTGTCGATTTGCAGCTTTGTCTCAATCACATCTTCGATGCCCTCCTTTCTCAACATTCGATGCACAATATTCCCCATCTGTTGCACTTTTCCGCCTTTCTTGTCCCATTCCTGCTGGTCATGACTCACAGAAAGCAGAAAATTGTAGATTGAGAGATCATTTTCGAAGAATGTCAGACAACTTGGGATCGTGAGAAAGACTGGCAGATTTAGAACAAATTCCATTGTCGGGAGATAATATGGGGATATTCGGAGTATTCTGGCGAGGAGGTCCAGAAAATTCTTGGATGGCTTCCCATCGGTTAAGTATAGGCGCAGATCCGATTTTCGCTACGCGCAGATCTAAAAATTTGGATACGCGCAGATCCAAATGGATACACGCAGATCTAAACCTTTGTTGTTTCTGTTTGAATTTATGACTGGTTTATGTCTCAGAAAACTTCAATACAGACTGATTTACTCTCAAACATCTTTCAGAATAACAAATCGATTGAAAAAAGTTGATTAATTATGCAAGGTGATTCCAAAAAAGTGACTGTCGTGAATTGCTGTTTAAAGATACTACACTGGATGAAATCTTGAAAATTCTGGTTGTGATCCATGATAATGCTAATATACCCGACTACGGTGACAAAGACCAAGGGTTATGGAGTGTGTTGGCCTTCGGCATTGGATGCGTTCAATTTGACAACATAGCGGCTTCTATGGTACTAAAAAGATCAAAAATAATGTAGTAGTGGATTGAATTGTTGTTGTGTTAATTTGGAGGGGAGAAAGGGGGTTGAGTGACGAGGTGGTTGTGTTTGCATTGTTTGAGAAAGAATCCGTAGATCGAAAGGACGCCTGTCATGATTGATTGAACATAGATGAACCAAAATTGCCATTATCTGGTCGTTTACAGTTGGATGAGTTATCACTCTCCTCGCTCCACATTGGCGAACGGCGACGACCTTTGCACGTTTTCGCTCCGCTTCTCTTTCTCCCGCTCGACCTTCCCTTTCGACGACCCAATTTTCGGAGGCGTGTGTGTTGCTTGTGGGCTGCCCTCCTTCGAAGCAGCTGCGGCCTTCTTTGGAGTAGCCTGAGCGGGCTGAAGACGAACGAGCTGGTGTTTTCTTTGTTGAGGATGGGCGTTGTGGCGATTTGGATGAGACCAGCACTTCCACATCAATGCTCACTTCCTCCTTCTTCTGCTCCACAGTCTCTGTCGTCTGGACTGGTTTTCGATTTGGGGCGACGAGAATCACAACATCTTCCTCGTCGCCGACCGAGTGACTCCGATTCTGTTTCTTCTTCTTCTTCGCAATCAGCTTTTGGAACGCCTTCCTCTCCGCGTCTCGCGTCTCCCTCTCCTTCATCTGCGCCTCCTTCACCACCTTCCACCGCTCGGCCTCCTCATCGTCCTTCATCTCTTGCTCGATCCTCCGCTTCTCTTCTTCCAGCGCTTTCTCCTCTTTCGACTTCCCTCTCGTCAGCCACGGTTTGTCGCCTGCCTGTGCCTTCTTCTCCAACTCGAGCTGTTGCAGTTTCTCTTCGTATTCCCGCTGTTTCTTGTCGTCCACTTTGTTTTTGTTGTGCAGCTGCTTAATTCGATTCATTCCTTCCCTCTCCGCACAATCTTCACTCCGCACGGACCTTCATCCAAATCCTTCTGCTCGTCCTCTCCCAACAACAACCTCCGAACGCGGTCTGCACCGTTCTTCACGTCGCTGGCCTTTGCTTCCATCATCGCGTGATCTTCCAAGTAATTTGAGCTCTTCCGCTGACCCTTCTTCGCGTTGGCGTTCACTTTGAGTTTGTTCATCTTCCGAACTGGCTGGACGGATGCGGCGATGGCTGCCATCTGTTCCTCTCGTCGCCGCTGCTTCTCTTCCGCTTGGAGGTGTCTCTCTTCCTCTTCGAACTGCCTGTCGATCTCATTCATCATCGTCGACGACGCCTGAATCTTGAAATCCACCGCCTTTCCCTCCTTCTGTTCCCTGAGCCGTCTCTCCTCTTCCTCAAACTGCCTGTCAATGTCACTCAACACCATCGTCGACACTCCCACTCCCAACTGCTCCGAAACCTGTTTTGACGGTGTTGCTGGTTTCGTCTCTTTCGACTGTTGTAATGACACGCCGGTCGGTGTCCTCGGTCGGGCTGAGCGTGGCTGAGACGGAGCTGGCGAGGCTGCTCGTTGAAGCATTCCCTGCAACTCCCCAAATTGGTCTTCCAATTTCTGCATTTTCTGTTTGTCGGTGCTTTTGGGGCGATCGGACAGAGGTGAGCCGGTCTTTGGTCGATCGGCGACTGTGGGAGTGACACGCCTGGCTGAGAGTGACCTTCTCTCTGCACTCTTCGGTGGAGCCTGTTTGGGTGCAGGAGCAGCTGAACTTGGTCAAGGAGCTGATGTTGGGCGTGGAGAGACTGATTTCTTTCGAACTGCCTTTGCAACAGCCTTTTAGGTTTTGCAGGTGAAGTAGCTTGCTTTGGTTTGATGAAATAATCTTCGAGGGGAGGGCTGAGAATATTGTGACGGGGGGAAGCGAAGGGGAGCATTGCTTCCATCCATTTGGGCATCAATTGTCATTTTGTTCCGTCGGGCCTGTTCCTGTTGATTAAAAAAGTTGCGACGAGCTTCTTCACAAATCATGTGTTCTCGATCCTCTTTGGCTTTCATTTCCTTCATCTTTTGCTCTCTGCCGTTCTTTTTCGAGTGCTTGTTGTCTTAAGATCTCTCTTTGTCTGGCTTTGGCTTCTTCCACTCTGCGTTCGGCCTCCATTCGCTCTTTTGACTGAACATTGTTCTGTGCTTGAGGAGTGGATGCTCGTGGAACTGGTGAAGGGGCTCAATTTGGTGGTTGGGTCGGTTTCACAGCCTGTTGTTGTGGAGGCGGATAATTAAGCGAAAATATCGTTCATCCAAGCCGTATCCGGTGCTGGTATTTCATTTTCACGGAAAAGACTCACCAAACGCCAACATCAGAACGAAATTTTGACGAGTGGCATCAGAAGAAGCAGGATCGCGATGGATCAGGAAAGTTGTCAAATTTACATTAAGTTGCTGATCATCTGGATCACTTGTTGATCCTTCAAGACAGATATCACCCAAGTTACGTTGAGGAGGATCCTGATGAGGATCGAGATGGTTTCGAGAGAAGAGGAGGAGTAGGATGAAGAGAAAGATGCAGATCCTGCGAGAACAGAGGAATGAAAGAGCAAAGAGTTGAGGTACGTGAATATTTTAAGAATAAGAGCAGACAATGAAGAGGAAAAGGTGGGCAATCAAATGGATACACAGAACAGCCTAAAGCGTGATCCATGTGCAAGAAAAGGGAAAAATATGGTCAGTGTGGGAAAATGACATACCAAGCTAAGTAATATTGGACTCTGATTTGGAGTTGTAACATCAATCGAGAGACGGGTGATGGTAAGATCAACATTCTCGAATGACGACATTACAAAATTAGATTTATGAAAAGTATGTGAGAGTAAAAGAGAATTGTGAGCAATCAGAGTGAAATGACATGAATTGGATATGGAAAGCACAAAACAATCAACGATCCTTTTGGATCTGCGTGTATCCATTTGGATCTGCGCGTATCCCTTTTTTTAGATCTGCGTGTAGCGAAAATCGGATCTGCGCCTATACTTAACCCTTCCCATCGACGATCGAAAATCGGTTCACGCACAGTTCGTTGGTCATCACGACCTTCAATTCCGTGTAGTGCAAGACCAGACGGAGTTGAGTGCCAGAAACAATCGGTGATGATTTGAACGAGACCAGTGTGGGTATCGACTGCTTTGTCGAATGAAAGAGACTGTGGATTGAGAGTGAGGATGAGTTGAGGCATCAGAATCGCCTTGATGAGCGAAAATCTGTTTTTAGTTAAAAATAATAGTACCCGGATAAACCCGTTATACTGCCCGACACGACGACCTGATCCGGCTGTAATTTTTGTTTTTTGACATAACAAGAGAGAGTTGAGAGTTCCTTTTTCACTATCATCAACTACCTTGAGTTCTCCATCTCTGTGATTTTTTTGGAAAACCAACAGTGAAAAATAAGAGAGAATGACATGAAATGCTACTGTAGGGGGACATACTCCGAACGACATGACACGTGATTCACATCCGATATCACTCCTGCATGGATCCAAGATTGTGAATGTCAAGAGAATGATAGAAGCAGATGAAATGAAGAAAAGGAGAAGGAAGATTAGAGTCAACTCGCTCGCTCCATAACTGTGTCAATGTAGTATCCAAGGACACCGATGCGGTGAACACAGACGATCAACAGTTAGTTGTGAAATGAAAAGGCCAGCCACAGCACGAAACCATCAAGACATTGCATTCTGTTCGAATTGGATTCAAAAACGTGTCATACTGTTCAGCTGTTCATCGAAATGGAGCCATCAAAATCAAAAAATCACACTGTTTCTTCCAGCGATTCGTCAAAGTGTATCGAATTGGTCTTCACAAACCGCACAGAGTTCCTCACATTCTTCTCCATCATTTTTTAAATCGCCACGCCTTTGAAAATGAGACTCTTTCGAAATGTTTCTTTCATGAGCTTTGTCAGTTTGGTGTTGTGAAGAATCTGTGTGAGAATTGACTAGATAAATTCAAGAAGTCACAAAGAGAAAAGACACACCACGCTGAGAATCAAGGTTGTGTATTCATCTCAGCAAACTTGGGATTTGGTGATGTGCAGGGATGAGTTGAAACTGAAAACTTGTCGTGACGGAAGAGATCATTGACGGAAAACAATACCTTGATCATTCGTCACATTTCGCACTGAGGGAAAGATGGACCCTCACCACCACTCACGGGTCCTTCTCAGTGATAATACTGGTTGAAACAAGAAACTGGATATAACTTCCAAGAATCAAACAGATCAATATCGGTCAGAAATACGTTCAATCAATCTTTTTCGACTTTAACCTCATCAAATACATTTCGTGAACGTTCGTTTCAATTCTTTTTGAAAATTATGCGATTTACGTCACAATAGACTTCCTTCATCCAAAAATCGTGGGAGGTGAGAACTCGATCCCACAAGAAAGTAATGAAAACATCGTTCTCTCATTCTGTAATTTACTCCTCGAGTGATACTCTCGTAAAGTTAAAACAATTTAAAGTTACAGGGATCGAGCAGGATGAGGTGAATCACGTGTCATGTCGCGAAGAGCATGTCCTTCATTAATTTTGTTTTACAGTTTTCACGTCATTCAGAATTTTTTGGTGTCCAATTTTTTGTCACAAGGTGTTGAACTCTCTCAATTATCATTGATAGAAAATTAAAAAATATAGTCTCTTTATTCGGAAAAATAAAACCGTTTTACAGCCGGATCAAGACGTCGTGTCCGGTAGTATAAGTCGGATAAACCCGTTACCAACATACCCCACTTCACATTGAAACTTTTATTATGACGACTGATATGTTGTGCTTGAAAGAAAGTTATTGTTCGAATTCTGAAATGATTTGTCCCCTATTCAGATTTTTGATCGAAGTCAATGGGTCAGTTCAAATCGATGAATGACAAGCCACGACACCCTGTATGTGATGCTGAGTACCAAGAGGTTGCATCTCAATGTACCATCCCTTGGACGCCTGGGAAGACATTGGCTAAGTTCCGAGCACATTTCGACTTACACTTTTCTCATTCCATTTCACAATCATTCTTTCAACAGTGACTCCTGTTTTAAAAATAATGAAAAGAGTAATGAACGGGAAGTGGAAGGATAAGTTTAGTGAAGAGGGGGGACTGCTATGCTCATGTGGAATGGTTAACGGGTTTATCCGCTCTAACGGGTTTGTCCGGGTACTATAAGTTCTTATACAGGTTTCTGAGCATCTTCATGACTGCGATAGTGAGTGAATGATTAGCAGAAGAAATGAGCACCCCAATGGATTCTACGAAGTATATCGAAGAGTCATCAGAGATCGAGGCAAGAGAGCCGAGAAATGCATCAACTGATTTTGGACCACCCAAACACAGAGACTGAAGAAGATTTACGGCTTTCGCCTCCAGACTGGCATCAAGCATAGGATGTAACTGTACAGTGGCAACAAGAGATCTAAAGACAACAGCCTTTTCAGATTCAGATAGAAGTGCTTCTTCGTCCCAATTCAGGAAAGCAGAACAATCTGTCGAAAATTGACAGTGAGTGATGGACAAATCTGAGCGCCTTGGACTTGGGGAGGCGTTTGTTGTCTTGATTATCGGGTTCATTAATGGTGATTCCCCAAACAATAACTTGTTAAGGGTCTGATAGCTGTTGTGAACCATGAAATCGATTCTGAAAGCAATCCTTCACGCTCCTGAACGATGTACAGCGACCATATAATCATTCCAAATCTCACTTCTGGATCACACTGAATAATGGGTTTCACTTGAGAACGATGATCCTCTTCATCGTCGTATTTTTTGTTCCGTGGCTATATTCTATTCCATTACTTGAATATGAGGTCAATCTCTCCAGACGATCCAATCGTGAACCGTGTTCATTAACCCTCTCTCAAAACAAATACCAAACCAATTCGCTGATTATATCGTCAGAAATAACAAACCTTCATGGAGCAGTGGAAAGAACATTAATTTTTGAAGGGAATTCACCCTCTCAAAGCCTCATTACACTTGTGAATTCCACCATGCAGCTGTCGTCGCTATCTTTCTTCCAATCAGCATCGAGATCCCTCCATATCACTGAAAACTCGAACTGCTCGATTGTCTGCTGTGACTTTCACGTCGAATCACTCAGGACACCGATTCAATGTTCAGACGCGGTTGTCAAGTTGACGTCAACTTCTTTCACATCATCTAACAAAGGCCAGCTCTGCACTCTTGTTCGCACCTCTGGCCCCAATTCACAAGTTCATTTCCACTCATCGGTTTTCGATGATCAAGTTGTATTTGATACAGATCCCTTCCTCACAAATTTTGCCACCCCGAACCTGACCCTCTCCAACTGCGATTTCAAAAACATTTCACTTGGAACATCTATATATATTCCAGAAGTTGACACCCTTGCCAACAACACTATATCAGCCTGCACCTTCCACACGTCAACCGATGTTCTTTCTGGTGGACTCCTCCGCGGCCTCTTCCGTTCGACCTCTCTTTTGGCTGTCAACAACACGTTCACTCGCACGACGTCGGGAACAGTGGAATCTCGTGTTTATACCCCACAATCGCAGGTGACCACGGCTGGACCCGTTTCCTTCCATTTATGCTCCTGGACGGACACCTCATCGGATATCACAGGAGGAGCGATCAATGCAGTTTGTGTTGGTGATATAACCATCACAGAATGCATATTCACTCGAAGTTCAGCAAAAGGCAAATATTTGGAGGAACACGCCTCTGGCGGTGCTATTTTCTTTGATGGAGCGGGAATCTCATCCGCCCATATTAATGAAACCACATTTTATGGGTGCCATGCCGTGGGATATGCGGGAAGCGTGGGAATCTACAACTCGTCAAAATGTTCGCTGACGAGAACCAACTTCTCTTGCTCCACAACCGACTATTCCATCCCCACACTGCATTTTCGAAACCTTCCCTCTGGTTCCGTTCTCCAAAACCTCCGATTTGAGCACAGCTACCAAACAGGAATTCAAGATGTAAACTGCAACAGTGGCGCCATTGATTTTGATCGAGTATTGGGTGAGCTTTACCACTCCAACATTCTTTATCGGAATAACACCGCGCATGTTGGCGGAGCGGTTTATTATTCGCATGTCAACTCGACTTCATCGCCGAATGTCACCTGGTTCAGTTGTATCTTCTATGACAACAAAGCAACCAAAATGTTGCCCAGAAAGGATAATGGAATCGATACAAATTGCGGAAATGACATTTGGGTCGGTGTAGATCATGTTGATTGGCACAACACAATCGCTGACGAGAACAAGTTCATCAACTGCTTTTCAACTTCCCTATCCCCACGAATTGCGATGATACAACCAGAAAGTACAACCACAACAGTATTTCCGAATGGAACTGACCTTTCGATCAGACTCCCCAATCCTGCCCTTTTCGTTGTTCCATCAACCGGACAAAACCATGAGGACTGCGGAAATACGTATCATCTTGCTTGCGCTACTCTTGCCTATGCCCTCTCAAACTTCCATTCATCTTCAACAGGAAAAGTATTGATTGAATCGGGAACGATCAACGAAATACAGTCTTGCTCGATTGATCAAAAAGATATTGTTGTCACATCGTATGGAAATGGATATCCGCTCCTCAAAACGACCACAAAAGATGCTTTCATCACAGTGACGTCAAGTTACAACCTCCATATTCAATACATCACGTTTGAAGTTTCTTCATCGCCAGTTGTCAAACACATCGGATCAGGAACCCTCAAGCTCCAAGAATCCACTTTCAGAAGCCCCCCAAATAACGACATTCTGACATCAAGCGCAATTTCAGCGAGTGGAGGCGACATTATTTTGGTCCAAGTCGTTTTCTCTCATCTGACTTTCGAAACAGGATCAGCATTGGATTGTGTTGGGGTTCGAAGCGTCTCGCTCACCGATGTCGATTTCATCTCAATCAACACCCAGCAGAGCTCTCCTCTCCGCATCGAACAAACCACCCAATCACTCACACTCGAGAATCTTCAATTTGAGTGTTGTTCGGGTGTTGTCTATTCAGACATCCAGATCGACGCGTCCTCAATCACCCTTCCATCGTCCACAGTTCTCAACCTAGTCAGCACAAGTTCATCTCCTCGCTCAGCCGAATATGATGAACAGCAAGTGACCAGCTGGCCGAGCAAGGCGATTCTTGTCGGCGAGGATGGAGTGGATGAAGAGTTCTGTTGGGGAGAGGGAAGGAAATGTAAGAGTTTGGATGGAGTGATCAGCAGAGTTGGGAAGAATTTTGAGGGATCGATTGAGCTGGATCCAGAGACGAGAAAAGAGGCTCGGATTGTACTGACAGAAGCAAGGACACTGAAAGTGATTGGAGAAAAAGCGGACACGACCGGAATCGAACTTCCTGATTCGGCATCAGCTGTCCAAATCACAAGCGATGCATCTCTCACCCTTTCCACGCTCACTCTCATCGTGACCCCTCCCTCCGCATCCAATTGCCTCGTCTCGTCAAGTGGACAATTGTCATTGACAGATGTGATCATCTCACTTCTCAACGACGCGTCAGAAAGAACAGGATCTGTCATCTCCGTTCAATCAGGAAATACAGTTTTCACAAATTGTCGTTTGGATGGCGAGGGAAAGAAGATGGGAACACTTGCTCAGGTGTCTGAGACTGGACAGGCCGAGTTCCACTCGTCTTCGTTCAAAAATCTTGTTCTGGACGCGAGTCTTGTCCTCAGCACTGGAACTGTCACCATTCTTGACACGCATTTTGAGTCCATTTCAGACGCGACAAACAACAATCCATCAGCTCGTGTCATCCAAGTCACAATCGGCACTGGAAAGACAGTTTCAATCGATTCATCCTCTTCGTTTGTCAGCTGCTCGTCGTCAGGGAGCGGAGGAGCGATTCACGCGAAACTGACGCAAGAAACGCTTTCAATCAGATCAGTGTCGTTCGAAAAGTGCAGCGCGGGTGGAAATGGAGGTGTGATGTGGATTGATGCAACAGAAATGAGCTCAGCATCTCAATTCTCTTTTGCGGCAGCGAGTTTTGGAGCTGAAACAACTCCAAACACATGCGAAGGAAGAGGAAATGTCCTGTTCATTCAAGTTGACACGCAAACTGTCTCAGATATCATCAAACACACCCAATTTCCTTCGTCTTTCACAACACCTCTCGACGATGGCTTTTTCTCATCCTCTCACTTCGATTTGGCCGAAGTCGAACTGCTGTCACCTCCATCTGTCCCACAATCCTACTCTTTCTTGTACATCCTCTTCCCGTATCAAGGAGGATCGTTGGATGTCGATTCTGTGAATGGAGTGGATCACTCACAATGTGGACATCAGAATCTGCCCTGCAAAACAGTTGCGGAAGGAGCCAGAAATCTGAAGGGGACAGGACGGGCTGTCCAGTTGACCACATCGAATACGATTTCGGGCACAATCGAGTCTGACTTTGATTGGACACTGACATCCGATGCGACCAAACGAGAATTAACACTCTCAACCTCTGCCTCGTTAGTGATTCAACAGAACACCTTCACCATTCTCTCAATCACACTCTCGCTCCCATCAACCGTCCCAATCTCGCCTTTCGTCGTCTCAGGGGGGACCCTTAAGATCGATCAGACGAACACGATCGTCACTCAAGGAGTGGAAGGCAGACCAGTCCAAATCTCTGCTCCTCTCTTCTCGGTCAGTTCTGGCAAGCTCACCATGTCTGGTTCTGAACTCTCACCAATCTTTTTCTCGTATTTCACATCAACCGACGATTCAGACGTCTCTCTCATCAGAATTGGGGGCGATACTCATTCAAAAGCGTCCCTCACACTCTCCCACACGTTCTTCACCGATTGCACCCTCACAACGGGAGCAGTGATCTCATTTGTTGGCCAAGTCGCCGGAGATGTGAAGATTGACTCGTGTTTCTTCACTCGAAACAGTGGAACAGGTTCAAACGACGTTTTATCCACTCCCATTTGGGAAGGTGCCTTCACAGCAAACACAATCACGAATTCTCATTCGGACAGCAACCACAATCATTTCGTGGTGGGCACTCACACTCGAAACGACTTGCTTCCCTTCTCCGTGTTGGCTGTTCATCAAGGACAATATGACAACGACAAGTGTCATCTTCCAACACATGCCTGTCAGTCAGCAGCTGCAGCACTCAGCCACACTGGCCAGATGGGGACAGACAACACTGTTGTGATTCGTGAGATTCGATTGGACACAGATGCGACAGAGACAAGCACGCTCTACGTTGGGGAGAGAAGGGTTGATGTGAGAGGAGGAAGGGCGGATGGGAAAACGAAGTTGATAAGAAGTGGACACAGTTCGTTGCTGACATTGACCACAGGAACAGTGAAACTGAGTTCCCTCATTCTGAGTGATCTAAATCCAGATTCTGACAGTGTTTACATTAAACTGACAGGAGAGGGTGTTCTGACACTGGAGAACGTCGAACACGATGGTGAATCAAAAGAACGGGCTGTTTCTCTGATATCGACAACAACAGGTTCACTCTTTCTCTCGTCCTTCAGCGCTCATCACGTGACAATGACCGAATCCCCTCTAATCACAACAAAAGGACCTCTGACCGCTGTGGCATGCGTGTTCACGTCCATCACTCGCACTCAACCCAAGCCATCCGTGTTCTCATCCACACTCTCGTCGGATGTTGCTGTTTCTGTTGTTCAGACCACTTTCGAGGGATGTTCAGCGTCTGACACAGACAGATGGGTGGAACTGATCGGAACGAACTCAGCTTCATTCGAAACCACAAATTGGGAAGGCACTTTCACGAAAGATTCCAATTGGGACGAAATTGTGGTTGACGATGTCAAAACGGTTGGATCGGTCAAATTCAATCCATTCTCACTCTTGTATCTCTTCTCTCGTCGCTCTGAGAAGAAGATTGTTGTGAAATCGACAAGCTCGAGTCGGGACCATCCTCTTTGTGGACACAAAAACCTTCCGTGTGCATCGATTGAAGGAGGAATGGAGTTGACGAAGGAGAGGGTAGTCGACATCGACACAATCGGAGCAATTTCGACCTGCTTTGAGATGAACGAAGACGACCTGACGCTCGCAGGACATCAACGGAAGGGGACACTGCGATTTGTGAAAGTTGGCCAAATTGTAAGCGGCGAGGAAGGCACTCTTCTCTCCCTCGCCCATCTTTCAATCAATTTCATCGAATGGCAAGGCATCGACATCAGCCCGTTCACTATCGAGGCTGGGTCGATGGAGATGAAAGGGTGCACGTTCGATCCTTTCCCCAATCTCTCTTTTGTTGTGATTTCGATGAGCGGGGAAGAGTTGAAGATGAACGAGACAACTGTCATGCTCGGAACGTCGACTGGAGCACTTGTGAAGACAAGCAGAGGAAATCTGAGCATTGAAACGATGACAATCGAGTCGACATCGTTCGCCTCGCCTCCTTTCGTGTTGTCCGGCCTATCGAAAGCAACTCTGAAATCAATCACAATGGAGAAGACGACAGTCACAGAACTAATCTCAATCTCGTCATCGAACAACACATCACTCGAATCGTCTCGCTTCATCGGAATCACTCAGCCATCCACTCGAAACACAGACGATCTGTGTGAGTGGGAAACAGGACTGGTAAGGTTGACACAATCAGACTGTCTTGTAAGTGACACGTACTTCATCGATTTGGACGAAGGGGCGATGCTTGTGGACGACTCAAATGCGACCATTCTCACTGCAACGTTCCTCGACAACACGCCCAACCATGCAGTGTTCCGTTCTGCACACCGAAACATGAGATGTGTGGGGGAGAGTGCGGTGAATGTGCGAGGGCTGTCGGGAGGGGATGGATTCAAGTCGGATTCAATGTGGATCTCGACGGACGAGACGTGCCGCGTGATGAAAGATTCGGTTCTTTCGAAAGCACCGTTCTTCACTCCGACACTCGATGCATCTTCAAGCAAGTGTGCGAGCGGAGAGAAGGGGCACACACTGACACTGAAAGGAGAGCTTCTTGTTCCATGTGGGTTGTGCTTGGAAGTGTTTGAGATGATTGGATCGAAATCACCGAAAACGGAAGGGAACTCGCAAGCATTCCTCATAACAGCTGAGAACGGCACGGAATGGACAGAGGAGAGCGTGAAAGTGACACTCTCATCGTCTCAGATCACGTTGGACCACTCTCACGAATTGCGAGCTCGCCTCTCCACAACACACGGATTCAGCACTTCCCAATCCCTCCGAATCAAAGTCTCGGCTGCCGACGAAAGGAAATCACAAGCATCGAAAGTGATCAGCCTTGTTGTTCCGATTGTGTGTTCTGTCATCGCCTTGTTCATTCTGCTAATCATTCTCGTCGTGCTGATCCGACGACGAAGGAACAAACAGAACTTGAAGTCAAAAGATGTGAAAGAGGAACTGAATTTGGATATCAAAGAAGACGATGGACTGTTCGACAACATCACAATGTTAGATCACACACGCGCACTGATCCACGCAGACGACAGCCTGGTTCCTCCAGGTGATGAAGCGAAGAATGCGACTAAAGTGGCTGAGAAGATGTCGTCTCCACCTCAAAACGTGGTCAATCCAAAGCCACTCAGTGCGACGAATCAGGTGATGGTGGAGGCAATTGGGTTTTCAGACAAAGTTGAAGTGAAACGGGTGAACAAGGCAGACACGCTGTACCGTCGATTGCATGGATCGAAACAGAAAGACATGCACAGACGTTTGGTTGATTCGGCCGAGATGGGAAAGATGCTGACGCGAACACTGGAGAACATTGCGCAACATGGAACGACATCCGATATCCTGTCGAAATTGACACCACACCGGATCACGTTCGACGAGAACGATAACCTTTTCTTTAAGATGATGGCTGATGCTGTGGAAGGACCGAATGTGTTTGGGAGTTTGGGGGCTTCTCGTTTGGAGCAGAGTGGGTTTGAGGAACTGCGATGGCTGGCGCCGGAAGCTGTGAAAGTGGGCGGAACATTCGACACATCCAAAGCGGCAGTTTTTAGTCTTGGCCTCATCTTGTGGGAAATGGAGACTGGTCAAGTGCCGTTCTCGGAGCTTGATGCTCAGAACGCTCAGCGATTGCTGGGGACAGGAACGGCGCTGAACTGTTCCGACATCGACGACGATGATCTGGAAGAGATGATCAAGCAGTGTCTGGATCCAGACCCATCAGGTCGTCCCACACTTCACGAACTGGCGGAGTTCTGCTGGAGAAGGAAGATGGGATCGAAAAAGGAGGAGGAAAAGCCGGAACCGCTGCCTGCTGATCCCACTCTTCCACCACCCCCTCACCCATTCCGTCAACCATAAGCACTTCACAGGTTCATCGGAGGTGCCTAATTAGGCATCAGATGAGGGAAGACTAGATTAAGAAAGGGTGACGCCTTTACTGTGTCACAGGATGAGTGAAAGCTCGTCATTCAGACACCATTTCACACGTTCACAACACACACAAACCCATACCATCACTTTCACTATCCATTATTCACACTCCTCACTCACTCAGCCACGAGTTGATCGGAGGTCACTCCACCACATCACAATTGATTTCCCCACGATCCATCTACTCGCTCTCGTCATATGAACATCTCACTCATTCTTTCTTCTATCTCCACTCAATCGAGAGTCGATCTCCATTTTCGTCAACACTCACCCATTTTCACGTCATCTCGTCTTCATTCGTCTCTAGCTGCCACGTCAATTCTCTCATCTTTCCACATTTCATCTTCATTTCCTTTTCTCTTTCTCTCTTTCTTCTCACTCATTGTGTGGAGTTCCACGATGTCTGAATCCTCTTTTCGTTTCCATCTCTCTCCATTTCTGTGTGTCACGCCACATGTCACCATTCGCGGTCTGTTTCGACAGAGTTCCTTTTCGCATCGAACAGGCATGGTTGTGTTCGTCGATGGCCATCGCCCGCGCTGAATGTTTCTGCATCATTTGTGTGAGAATGATGTGGATGGGTGTTTTGGGTGTCTCTTGTGTGAGACGGGATTTCGTTCTCTTCATTTCCATCTTTCTTTTGAAAACACTTTTTCAGGACATCACGGAATGAGAAATGAAAAACTGTGTACAGAGCGAAGTGAAAATGAATTATTGTTGACCCTTTTGTTCTCTTGAATGTACACTAAAAAGGACTTTATTCGCTTCCGGTCCACTCTATTCTGGTCTTCAGTGTGATAACGAGGTGCGATGCTCACCATCAGAGAACTCCTCCAGCAGTCATGCCTTCGATTGATGGAGTCCGGGAGAGAAAGTCAGAGAAGTCATGGTCAATTATTTCTTGTTTCTTCCCAAATACACGAATCGATCGAAGGAGTGTCCCAATCACACAGATCCCGTTTTCGTAGTCCTCCAAAAACGATGAGTCTGACACAGCTCGAATCACACAGTCCACCATTCCACAACGCATAATCTCCATCTGATTCTCAACACTGCTCAGACACACAAGTCTCTTCACAAACTCCAACATGACAGAAGCTTTTGCTGGAATTGGAGAGCTGATGAAATGAAAGAATGAATTTGACACACAGCATCGACCGACAGAGATCTTGCATGTACTCGGTTTGATAGGATATCAACGAAATATCTGAAGCAACAATGAAGAATGTTTTATCGACACACTGGCAGGAGTTAGTCCTCGAACGAGAACACCAACGAGAAAGATTGAATCACGCCCACTTTTCGCCTCGTCCGACAGGAATTCAGGAAAAAGTTTGAGGAGTTGAGGGAGTTCGGGAAAATCAGGGGGAGAGATAGATGGTTGATTCCGGCCTTCGAAGCGATCGATTGACATGAATGTGTTGGAGTGAAAGAGAGCAGACTCGAATCCAGGTGGCATATTCAGCCAAGAAAGAGACAGACAAAAAGTAAGGATGTTTGATTCTCCGTTTCTGAGGTTTTTCAGGTCTTTTCGGAACGGAACTGATGTGAATAGCTCTTTCAGACTTTGGAAGTCACCGAAAGGAGCTGTGAAGAGGAGCAGTGTTGTCACCATCACCTTCAGAGTGTCAACCACAGAGACAAGATTTGAGCCCGATCGTAGAACAGGAAGGAAGAAGCGGACGACAAGCGGAGGAGGGAAATAAACAAAGAGATGGAATGTGGTGGAGATGAGAGGTGTGCAAAACAATGCTAGAGAGTTTATCAAACGTGGTTCGGTCTCAGTTAACTCGGATTCGAATAGATCGATGTGAACTCCTCGTCGACAGAGAGCATGAAAGCTACACAGCGATGTGTTGAGGAGCGTGTCTGGGAAACCCTCCTGACTTCCACCAAGATTGACGAAGAAGGAAAGTGGGTCGGTTCGGAGTGTTCGTTCGAAGAGGAGGTCAAGAGGAGGCTGGTGGGGTTTGAAGGGGTTGAGAGAATTGTGACAGAGGAGGACGAGGTTATTCTCATAAGGAAGAAGAAGGTGTGTTTCAAATTCAGGTTGTGTAGTGAGAATGGATGTGAGAGTGGGAGGGAAGTCTCGTTCGATCAGCAGTGAGATTAGAAGACAGTACCTGACGAGAACTTGAATATGTTCTGGCCCGAGCTCACTGAGGAAGAGATCATTGAAATCAGAAGTGATGCGAGAGACTGCATGTTGGTTTTCCTCGAAAGAGAGAATGAGCTGAGTAGCTTTCGCCATCCCCAAATTGTCGACGATCGCCCTGTGTCGGAGGAACAAGATCAGAATGACGGTGTTGAAAAAAGACCAAGTGGGGCGTAAATCCGCAGTGATCATTCCGTCCCAGTGGAACTGATCAACAGGGAATGGTGGCAGAGAATGACCATTAATATGTTTCATGATCCATGTCGATGAAATGCGAATAATGGCTTGTTGTTCCTCAGGCCACCCTTCGGTGAACGTATTCTGGAGTTTAGTCCACAGATGTGGTAACTGGGAGAATATATCGAGTTTGCCAATTAAATCTTGGAAGAGGAAAAACGCCGTCGAGCGGATTTGATTGTTTGAACTGCTGAGCGCTGAGACTGTCTGATCAAGGAATGTCGAAACATCGCGAATGCACTTGTCAGCACCAACGAGTTCACAAACAGAAAGACAACGGATCAGCGATTGAGCCAGTTTCTGATCGTCCTCTTCGTCAAACAGTGATGAATCGAATCTCTCGGTTGGACTGAGATCGTCGATGTATCTAGCGACGACGCAAGTTGTTGGAACTTTGCTTGGAGCGAGAGAAGCGTCGGTCGGAAGAACGGCAATTTGAGGAAAGACGTGTCATTCTGAAAATCGAAGTCAAAAAAAAGAAGACACACCTCAACTTTCTTTTCGCCTGAGACAACTTTCTGCAGAAGTACTTTCCAAGACGTTATCCTTTTTGCCTCTTCAAATAAATCCGGATCAAACTGTTTTATGATTTCGGAAAGCTCAGGTTCGAGCAGTTTCATCCATTTTGTGAATTTTGGCGAGTGTGGATTGACTTCAATATCAGTCAGACGAACTTTGTGGTTGACCTTACCTTCGTTCTCCAGTTGACGAACAACACTGTGGGCAATGTTGGGGGACATCATCAAAGAATTCATTAAGTTAAGATCATTAAGGAACGTTTGGGCGCAAGCTTTGGTATTTCTACGCACCAAATAGTCAAGTTCAGACGTGTCACAGATGGGAATTAGTATTCCAGTGTTGATGAGAAGATTGATGAGGTGCAGAACCACAGGGGGGATCAGATTGTTAAAAAAATGGTCGTTGATGCGCTTGGAAAGACAATTTGAGGAGGAAAGTTGATCAATCAAGACAAGGAAAAGGAGAGAGAGATGGGTGATGCTGTCAGAGAATGATTGTGGGGAATTTGGAGGTGATGAATCTGATTGTGAGGTGAAGAGATCTGAGATTGAAGAAATCGAAGAGAAAGAGACAAACTGATCCGAGCTGTCCCAAATCGATCAATCAGAACATCGTCCCAATCGAAGCTAAATAAGTCACCGCGAAACGAAGCTTTCGATTCAAGTCCAATCACAGCACACACGAACCATTCCATCAAATCCTGAAAAAAAAAGACACAACAAAGGATCCAAACCAACGAAATTGTCGATAAACAAGATAATGAATGCAGACCTTCCATTCGATCACTTCTTGAGCTTCACATTTTGAAGTGACAAACGATGAAAGTGTTTGGATGCCTTCATGCTCGACAAGAGAGGTCGGAGAATCTGTTGAGGCTGTTGGATCATGCCAGACAAGCAGGGGATATTTGAGGAGATTGTCAAGATTGTCTTTCGCTCCTTCAGGAAGTTCACCATTTCTTGTTCGGGGGTGTATGACGGCATCCACTTCAAATTGGCGGAGAGAATCGACAATTTGGATTTCTTCTTCTGTTTGGCGTGATCGTTTTGATATCTCATCTTCACGTGGGAATTTTGGGAGCGTGGGAACATCAGTTGATGAGAACAGTGGTTCTGACAAAGTTCCACCTTGAAGTTGGAAAGCCAGTGGATTTGGAGTCAGAGGTCGAAGAGATCCAGTTCGGTTCGATCCCGACGAAAAAATGGCTGTGTCCTTCGATCCATTTTCTGCCGACTGTGATGAAGAGTGACTGTAGCTCCTTCCCTCCCAGCGTGGTGTTGATTGAGAAGGTGTGGAGTGTGATCCAACTTGCGGATTGAACGACACTGTTCGTGCTTCAGAAGCGGTGCTTCTGGAATGTTGGATGGTGATATCGCTCAGCAAGTGACCTGGTCCTCTTAAATGGTTCAGGTGAAGTTGTGATTCAGCAAGAATCGCTTCACGAGCTGGTTTGAAGGCATCATCCGTCAGAAACGAGGTGGTTAACTGGAATGGGGGTGAGACAAGTGAAAATAGTGAAAATGAGAGTGCGATCGATCAAAACCTCTTTTCGTTCACCAGTCGCTATTTCCTGGATGGAAGAGAAGATGTCATCTGTGGTGATCTTCGGGACGAGGACGAGTTCGATATTCCTCAAGTTGGCGATGAGTTCCACGAAAAAATTTGAGACATGTTGGATTTCAGACGAAAGAGAAATGGGGCTCTCATCTCCACTTCCAGGAGCTAGTAAAGAAGGGAGTGGATCTGAAAAGTGGAGAAGGAACATCAAAGGTGAGAATAAACGGAAAGAAACTGATGTGGAATCGGAAAAGGTTGTCCACCACAATATCATCTTCTTGGAGAGGCGAATCTGCAAGGCCCAAGTTCAATCGAGACTCCACTCCGAGAATGCACTCAATGTACCACATGATCACTGTCTGACAAAGAAGAAGAATGACAAAAAGAGACACAAGCCTGTGACGAAACTGGGATCTTCCTCGAGATCAGAAATTGCGTGAAGTCGGAAAGAGGCAACACGTTTCCAAGAGATCTCAGAAATATCGTCCCATCCTCCGATTGGAGAGGCTCGGAGAGAGGAAGGAGAAATGGGCGAGGTTGGCGGGAATTGTTTGGTAGTGGATGGAGAATATTTTTGAATTCGTTAAGTTGACTTGGCGTGACGCCTTGGAATGCCATCAGAATCGATGATTCACCAGGAAAAGCACATAGTTTGGTGAGGAAGTTTCTGAGATCTGGAGGACTGTTTGAGTCTTTAAGCGAGGTGAGTTTGAATGTAGGCGAGAAGATAGTGCTCAGAATGTATTCATTGTCAGATACGTCAGGATTCTCCTCCACAAACGAAAGGCGGAGATCATGGAAACTTGGCAAGAAGATTGGATTGTGAAAAAATGAAAGCGTCCTCGGGGGATCTTGGCAGAATCGAGAGAGAAGGTCGAAAAATGGTTGAATTGGATTTGAGTACCGGATACATGCGTCGTGATGAGAGGGAGAATTTTGATCCCGGTTTATCTCAATGAATATCATTGATATCTCACGAATTTCATGTGAAATATCCGTTTCCAATAATTCTTCAAAGTGTTGTGTGAGATATTCATCATTTGATCCATAGACATGGCCACAACGGTCGGCGTCGAGAACTGGCACGAAAAATGAGAAAAAAGGATGAACATCCAAACCAAGAGAAGCATGACCATTCGCATCAAACACAAAATCGCAGACACTTGCTTGAATCTCATCTGAAACTGCTGTCTTTCGAAGCACTGATTCAAGAAGCATCTCCACAAAGACCCCAATCAAGTTCTGCAAAAATCAGAGAGAAAATGTGCAAACAAAGGGAGTGGGATCATTGACTCTTGCGAGAACAGCTTCGGAGAGTGACTTAAAGAACGTTGACATCTTCAGTAATTTTCTATGGGAGATCTAGACAGAGATGAACGAGACACAATGGTTTAGAATCAGAAAATTATTGTTTATTCTCTTGTAAATTGTTTTTCGAACATACGAAAACGGGATTTAGGTGATTGGGATATTTCTTTGTTCGATTCGTGAGTGGGGACACAAACAAGAAATGATAGACCACGGCTTCTCTCCCCTTTTCTCGCCTAAACGGACTTAGAGTGAGAATGTCAGTCGAAATGAAAATTAGCAAAATTTAGTGGGTGTTCAAAATATCGGTTTTGTTCTTGTCAACAGCTTTTTTCTGCTGCCCATCTCTGTCAGAAAGCCAATGAAGATTCCCTCCCAAATGTGGATCAGCTGTGTTCTCGCAAAGACAAGGAGTATTCCTGTGATACACCCACATCGTGGACATGCAGCTCGACCTCATCTGACAGGCCTTCCTCGCACAGTTTGAGCAGAATTTTCTTTCCCCTCGTCCGAACAGCTGGATGTGTAAAAAGCCATGCATTGATTTGTCTCATCATACACTGCGACATCTCTTCCAGGAACGGCGAACATTCGATGAGTCGTGCAAAAATCAAAGCAAAATGGTCAGATTCGGATGAGACTGCGAGTCGGCGTTGATTGATGTAAATGAACTCCAGAAATGGTTCTATCGGACGGAAAAATTTGTACATGAATGTGCGGTTGACGAATCCCGTCGGATAATATCTCTTCCCAGAGATTTCACGAACTAGATCACGATGTTCGTCAGCTAGGATTGCTTTAACGATTTCTATTAAAGAAAAATCGTACTCCGAAACGAGATGAAAATTCTGCTCGTAGAAGGTGGATGGGAGGAGAGAGAAGAATCCTGACTGGATAAAGTCAAAGCGAGTGGTCGGCATTGCGAAACTCACAACCCTCTCCAAAAGCTGCAATGACGATTTGACAATCTCCATATTGGGTGATCTGAGGAGCGGAATCATTGAGTTGGTGAAACCAGAGCAAGACCAAGGTGATTGGGGAACAAGTTGATAGAGAACTGTTTCGGCCATGGACGCAAAATTGGATTGAGGAGTGATCCTCTGCAGAAGAGAACACGCTTGTTTGGTTTTTCGGTCATCCAGTTTGTTTCCATCCTTCACAAAGTCGACAAGCGACAGAAATGGCTGAGATGCATCGGCGACACTTTTGATGGTGATGGGCTCGATTCTCAGAAACAAGGGAGTTTCAACACGGTTGAATGGCCAGATGGAACGGAGTTTGTCGAGAAATGTCGAGTTGGATTTCATCGAAGAATGATAACGATGAAAAGTGGTTGATCATTCCCACAAGAAAATTCTGAAATCCTCGACGATTGACTTGGTCTCTGTCTTGATCCCATTCACAACCACACCGGATGATCATTGTGGCCACAGCGAAGCCTGTTAGTACCAGCAGGCTTCGCTGTACCCGATCATTGTGATTTTACGGTGATTCAATTTGAAATGTCGTAAAACACTAATGTGCGTCCCAAAAAATCATTTTTCTCCTAATTACCGTTCTTTTGTTCATTCGACAGGAAAAATATGAAATACAATTTTAAGTACGATCGCGTTCGAAACTGCCTGAGTTTACGAAGGTGGAACTCATGCGTCCTTTCATTCAGAATCGCCCATATCATCGAGCAACGACGTGGAAACGAGAAATCCGGACCTTGGGGATGGACACTTTGTCAGTCTTCGATCCAATTTTGCAATTTTGCGGGAGGAAATACCACCTCACTCACATTTTGATGAAATCCGAAAACAAAGAAACTAACCTAACTCACTCCATCTCCCTGACTCCTCATTCCCGTCCAAACTCATCACTCAACACCAGAGACGACATTCCTCTGCCATCCACTTCAGATTTATTGAGGAATGAACATCCTCATCAACCTTCATCTCACCATTTTCCTGAAGAATGCAACAGGAGCTCGATTGTTGAAGATTGTTCCAAAACAGGATTCTCCGTTGTGCCTTCATCCTTCCTCCGTGCTGTTGGTGTATTGATTCATGATTTATGGTGTTGTAGTGGAAAGGGGGATAATGATCAGACCCAATGTGAACACTCGAAAATGGGCCTGATCACTGACTCGCAAAAGTGTCTTCTTTACCAATACACACAACCCAGACATCTTTTGGAGGAATCTGGCTTCTTTCTGACTTTACTGTGGACATAACACTCCGTTGGAGACTCAGATCCGATCAACCCAACATCACTTTTAATTTGCTCATTTCGTGAAATCGTTGTCCCACAGATGAAACTGAAGGTCCTTCGAAGAAAAATTGATACACCCTCCGAACTGGCTGGGGAACAGCCTCGAAATCATCTGATCGGTTCACCTGAATGGAATCCAGTTTTCACTCTCTTTTCCTCATTGATTCCACTCGATCCTTCAGTCAAACATCTCACCACTTCTCGAAGTACTTCTGTGTGATGATGAAGAGATTGTTGTTGAAACGCTCCGCGAATTGCAGAAAGTGGCCTCAGGTGTGCGATTTTGTTTTCTTGATCGATCTGTTGATGAATGTTTTGGATGTGTTATAGAAAGTGGGTCGGATGACTCTTTTACTGATTGGTGTCCGTTTCTGTCTCTGTTGTGTTGTGGAACACACTCATCTGGACTTCTGGTCTTTCTTTTTCTCTTCTTATCATTCTCACTTTCAGGCAGAACTGGTGACATTGCTGGACATTCTTTGTTTGTGGTTTTCTTGGTTGTGATGATGGATGTCCTTCTTGCTTTCTTTTAGATTCAAAATCGCCATCGTTCATTCGTTCTTCGATTTCATCCGAAATCCCTTCTTTCGTTGTCACCCGATTCGGAGATTGGTTGAAGTGTCCTGCATTGGAATCCGTGTGTTTCTTTCTTGCTTCTTCTTCATTCGTTGTCAGTGTTGTTCTTGCATGGAATCACTCTTCTTCAAACCTGAAATTGTCGACTCGCTTTTTTGGCGTCACAAGGACTTGATCATATCCACATTCACTGAAATCGGGGAATCATCACCTCCATTTGCTATTCTCACCACTTTAGCGCGTCTTTCTCTCTTCCCTCATCTCAGAATCACTTTCAACTCTCTCCAAGCCCTTTACAATATCACCGAACGAGATCCACCTGCTCTCACCCTCATCCCTTCACCCATCTTCCCATCCTCTTCTCCATCCCAACAATGTTCCGGTCTCCCATTTCTGACTGCTCTGACAAAGAGACTCCGAATCGTTTTCTCCGAATTCCAGACGAATCTCCCAACTGATCCTTCACATCTACCAAAATATATCCAGATCACGAAAGATGATCCGTATCTCATCACGCGTTACCTTGACTTCTGTGGCTATTCGTTCCTCATCCCAACTCTTCTTTTGACCGCAGATCCACCAATCAAAGTGTGTTGTTCACTTTTTTCTTCACTTCTCGTCATTTCAGGTTGATTCCGAGATCATTCGAGAATTGGTTCTCTTTGTGAAAGAAGCTCTCCCAACGATTCTCACCAACATTTCGAACGTTGACACTCTCATCGCTTCTCTTCCCTCCGACTCTTCCCCAACCACTCCATTGGTGTCTGAAGTTGACACTCAAATGAGAGACTCTCTCACAGTTCTTCGAAATGAATGTGAAGAGTTTGTGGATGATGGATGGAGATTCTTTGCCAGTTTGACAGCCAATTTCACAGATCCCTACAAATCTTCCTTCCAAACAATCGTCCTCGACGATCCATCCTTCACTGACCTCATTCTCAACTCTCTCCAACTCACTCGCAATGGAAAAAGAGAGAACACAATCATGGCAATATCAAACATCGTAATGGTCTTTCCATCGATGCAGAAAAAGTTCATTGAGGCGAATCTTGTTGAGCGGATGTTTGAAACAGTCGATTTTCTTTCCATTCCTCTCTCGGAATCCAACACTCTTTTTGAACTAACCAAATTCATCAACAACTTGTTATATATGATTGGAGACGATGAAGAAACTGACTTCGAACAATATCCTCTCATTCGTGTTTCTGTGTTCGAGCCAGCCAAACAATTCATCACATTCATCTTCAACAATTCTGACACACTGATTCTGGACGAAGAAGACGCAGTTGAACTCGAAAATCGACTCTGTTGGATCCACAATCACATCACCAACATGGAACACCCGTCAAACGAACACGACGTGGACACTGTTTCAGAACTCGTGAGATGGGAGGTGCAAACGATGGTCGAGATGGAGAACGAAGAGAATTTTGATCTCGTCTTCCAGAGGATGTTGGACAGAACGCAAGAATGGAGACAAGATAATCGAGAGCGGCAGAAGAGGCGAGAAGTGCTTTTGAGAGAAGAAGGATGGGACGACGCGTTCGAACAGAGAGGGGTGGGGATCGAGGCTGACCTTCGTCAAAACGTGCAAGACTGTTTGAGTCGGTTCCGGATCGAGCTGGCATTCAACGCGGACGAACTCTGATAAAGATTGGTCGTCTGTTGTGCTATCGTCCTTCGCTCTTCCACTTGCGTCACACAACACCTTGTCTGTCTAACACGCCTCGCATGACGAGAAGAAGACTGATCTTCAAAGAGGTTCGTTGATATGTTGATTTACTTCATTCCCGATAACCCATCGATTTTTTCCAACGTTTAGATGTCTTGTGGAAGTACAGTTTGACATGAAGTGATGGTAAAATGGGAGAAAATGATCATACCACAATTATCTCTGGCGATTGACGAGAAATGGGATGATCCTCCTCTCTTTCCAATGGAAGAAGAAAAAACTATTTTACTATCATCAAGAGTTGCCTCTTTGAAACATTCACGGGAGTCACTTTCGACTATCAAGTTTAACAAAGAACCTTTTCTGGATGTGTTTGTGATCTCGCAATTGTCGTTTCAGGACCAATCGACGATTTACTGTTCGCTTATTACGCTCGTGAAAGCTAGGCACCCTTTTGACAATGCCCTTCAACTCAGAGCTGCCCGGTTCTTGAAGAGCCTCGAACCGAAGTGGAGCTACGACAAAGATCTACCCACGAAAATCGTGACTCGCCTCGTTCACTCTTCAGATGACTCGCCTTCTGGCTTCACTGAGAGCATTTTGACACTGTTGTCATCTCCGCATTCGACTGTTGTTGCTGCAGCGTTGTCATTTTTGAAGAGCACAACAAAGGAATTGTCCCCTGCAATCCGATGTCTTCTCGTGGAGCCAGATCTCATCGCCAATCTCTTAGCGACTGTTCAACCTCGAGCACTGCCAATTTCAGGAAATGAGACGATTCTCTCAAATATCATGGAAATCATCGTCAATTGCCTCAGCCTTGCCTCTCTATCGTATCTCAGGGATCTTGGCATGACATGTGCAATTGACGCGTTCAACCATCGTGACATGATCTTCCAGAAGGTCGTGATCCCATCGTCTCAATTTGTGTCATTTCTGATCACAAATCGATACATCCTCAATGAATGCTTGTCTGAGTCGTTCGTGAATCTATTGAGGGAACTCCTTCGAATGAGTCCACCTCATCGCCCAACATTGGAATATGTTCTCGCATCTCCGATTGTGATGGGATTCTCAACTTGTTACTCGTTCTTCGAGAATAATGAACATCTCTGGGTTGCTCTGAACCGAATATCCTATTCGTTTAAAGAATGGAAGAAGGAAGGCCCTGAAGCGGTTCAATGTGGAAAAGAGTTGATGCAAACTTTGTTTTCGGAAGGCTTCGAAGACACTCTCGAACAGATCCTGAAAAACGCGAAGAAAGGTAATTATCCCTCTCTTCTTGTTTCGGAATGTCACTTGTTCTCACAGTTGCTGGGATCGAATGTGAAGGAGTAAAGATGGATAGCATCAACAAAGACGCGTCGAATCCAACCCTCTCGAATGACTCCACTTCATTTCTGCGGACTCTCATCAGATGTTGAGAATGCACTGATTGCTGGTGCCCACGAACAGATTCTGGGATCGCCTCCAATCGTCCAGAAATGGATTGCTCTTTTGGGTTGGTCGTTCTCAACGCGACTGTCTTTTTCTGTCACATCGTCAACCGTCCTCTCTCCAAACAATTCCTTGCGTCCCTGAACGATGCATTGTGACCAGATTATCTTTCCCAATCTCGACTTTTCAACCATCTCTGAAACACTTCTCGTTTTACTTGTCGAAATGGGATGCATTCCGCATTCCCGCCATTCTACAGCCACCTCCGATCTGTTTCATGATCATCCAGTCCGTTGACTATCCACTCAGTCTTATATCTCGTTCCTGCAACCGATCCCAAACAGCCTCCGATATAACAGAATCCAAGCAACTCCTGACGATGATGTTTGTCAACACAGAGTTCCTTCTGCATGGTACATCATCAGTGATGGATCAACTTGTTACGCTACAGGTTACGGCCGTTCAACGACGAGCTCACGTTCTGACGCGAAAATCAGGCTCATAAGGTCCATCAAACGGCTCTCAGATGTGTAGTATGCAAAATGGCCAGGTTGTTGGGTCAATATCCAGAAAGGAAAGAATAGAGAAACCCACGAGGCGCTGTTCTGATGTCGCTTTTGGGAAGACTGAATGATCGCACGATTTCTCGCCCTTTGGAGTATTTGTGCGTTGAATCACTTTTTCCGACGATGGAAAACTCCATCACGCCAACACTCCTCCAAACGAGCTCTCTTCTCAACACTATCGTCACTCTCCTCAGATCGCCGTCCATTCCACTCCAAACGACAGAGTGGACTCCACAACTCCGCTGGCACAATCGGAACTGGAATGGCCAGCCATCTCGTTCCTCTGCTGGAATTGGATTCTACGCTGACTATTTCGTCGTTCATCACTTCCACCACAACCAGACGAGTTTGGAGTTGCACTGTTGTCATTTTCTGATGTTGAGTCGTTCTTCGACGGAACGCGGTTGGATTGGCCTGCCCTCATTCTGTCCTGCTGACTCAATTTCTTGCTTTTCTGAATATGAACTCGTTTTCACTCAACTGGACAGTATCGATCTTGATCAAAGCCCAACTCGCGCCCAATTGTGTGAACATACCATTTTCGGACCGATTCTGTTCAAACCATCCCTTCGCCATCAACAATTCGAAGGAAGTGCAACATGCCAGGCAGACACACGTCTGAGGCTCGTCACGGATAACCTCATCACTCAACTCGTCTCCTCTTTCCACCCACTCACTCCCTCGTTTGATAATTTTGAAGATAACCACACACTTCTCATCATCATCAACCATCCTCTCTGGCTCTCAACTCCTAATGGTCTCGCACAACTCGGAATGTATCATCCTCATGAACAAGAAGAAGTTCATGAAACTGTTCTCAACCAAGTTTTGAAGCCATCAGAAGGATATATCCAGCATCTGTGTGCGAACCGTTACAAGTCTGTGGATGACGACCAATCCACTCAATTCATGCTATTCCTTGCTGCCCTTCTAACAATATGCCCCTTTCATGAACAGACAATGAACTTCGTTCTCACACTGCCTGTATTACTCATTGTCCCAAGCGCAATGACCTTTTTCGAAAGTGATAGATCAATTACAGATTTTCTGGAAATTGTGGATACTTTTCAGAAAGGACAGGATTGGACAGTTGGAAAAATGTTGCAACGATGGAACATTTGTCTCAGCTGTCTGAGAATGGAGGGCGTTGAAGACGTCATCGAGCAACGACGTGGAAACGAGCATGTCGAATAATGGGGATGGACTATTGGTCAGTCATCGGTCCAATTTTGCAATTTTCTGGGAGGAAACAGCTGAGAACCAACATTTGAATGGAATCCGACAACAAAGAGACAAACCCAACTCACTCTGTCTCCCCGACTTCTCACTCTCGTCCAAACTCATCACTCGACACCAAAGACGACATTCCTCAGACATCCACTTCGATTTGTTGATGATTCGCCCTCACCATCAACCACCCACTCACCGTTGTCTTGGAGAATGCTGCTGGAATGCGCATTAGGATGAAAATCCTGAAACAGGATTCTCCGTTGTGCCTTCACCCTTCCTCTGTGCTGCTGGTGTATTGATACATGATTTATGGTGTTGTAGTGGAAAGGGGGATGTTGATCAGACCCAAAATGAACAGTCGAAAATGGGCCAGATCACTTTCTCACAACCTCGATTTGTCGCCAATGCACACAACACAGACATCTTACGGAGGAACCTGGTATCTCTCTGACTTTAGTGTGGACATAGCACTCATTTGGAGACTCGGATACGATCAACCCAACATCACTTTTAATATGCTCTTCGGGTGAAATCGTTGTCCCACAGATGAAACTGAAGGTCCTTCGAAGAAAAACCGAAACTCGACCCATTAATCGTTATTCAAGACTCACTTGAGATGAAAGTGAAGGAATTTCGGAGAAACCATGTCCCGTCCTCGGAATTGGCTGATGAACATTCCCGAAGTGATCTAAACAGTTCACCTGAATGGAATCCAGTTTTCACTTTCTTTTCCACATTGCTTCCACTCGATCCTTCAGACAAACGTCTCACCACTTCTCGAAGTACTTCTGTGTGATGATGAAGAGATTGTTGTTGAAACACTCCGCGAATTGCAGAAAGTGGCATCTGGTATGCGATTTTTGATTTTCTTGATCGATTTGTTGATGACTGTTTTGGATGTGTTTTAGAAAGTGGATCAGATGATTGTTTTGATGATTGGTGTCCATTCCTGTCTCTATTGTGTTGTGGAACACACTCATCTGGACTTCTGGTCTTTTCTTTTTCTCATCTTTGTTCATTCTCACTTTCAGGCAGAACTGATGACATTGCTGGACATTCTTTGTTTGTGGTTTTCTTGGTTGTGATGATGGATGTCTTTCTTGCTTTCTTTTAGATTCAAAATCGCCATCGTTCATTCGTTCTTCGATTTCATCCGAAATCCCTTCTTTCGTTGTCACCCGATTCGGAGATTGGTTGAAGTGTCCTGCATTGGAATCCGTGTGTTTCTTTCTTGCTTCTTCTTCATTCGTTGTCAGTGTTGTTCTTGCATGGAATCACTCTTCTTCAAACCTGAAATTGTCGACTCGCTTTTTTGGCGTCACAAGGACTTGATCATATCCACATTCACTGAAATCCGGGAATCGACACCTCCATTTGCTGTTCTCACCACTTTAGCGCGTCTTTCTCTCTTCCCTCATCTCAGAATCGCCTTCAACTCTATCAAAGCTCAATATTCTATCACCGAACGAGATCCACCTGCCCTCACTCTCCTCCCCTCACCCATCTTCCCGTCCTCTTCTCCATCCCAACAATGTTCCGGTCTCTCATTTCTGACTGCTCTAACAAAGACAGTTTACACTGTTTTCTCCGAATTCCAAACGAATATCCCAACTGATCCTTCACGCCTCCCAAAATACGTCCAGATCACGAAAGATGATCAATTCATCGTCACACGTAACCTTAACTTCTGTGAACATTCGTTCCTCATCCCAACTCTTCTTTTGATCGCAGATCCTCCTATCAAAGTGTGTTATTCACTTTTTTCGTCATCTCACGTCATTTCAGGTTGATTCCGAGATCATTCGAGAATTGGTTCTCTTTGTGAAAGAAGCTCTCCCAACGATTCTCACCAACATTTCGAACGTTGACACTCTCATCGCTTCTCTTCCCTCCGACTCTTCCCCAACCACTCCATTGGTGTCTGAAGTTGACACTCAAATGAGAGACTCTCTGAAACTCCTTCAAAATGCATGTGAAGACTTTGTGGATGATGGATGGAGATTCTTTGTCAATTTAACAGCCAATATCACAGCTCCCCATAAATCTACCTTCCAAACAATCATCCTCGACGATCCATCCTTCGTTGACCTCATTCTGAACACTCTCACGCTCCCTGACCCAGACATCAGGGAGAAAGCCATCATGTCCATCACAAACATCATTTACAACTATCCATCGATGAAACAACAGTTCATGACAGCGAATCTTATTGGAAGGATGTTAGAAACTCTTGATTTAGTTTCTCTTCCTCTCTCGGAATCCAAGATTCTTTTCCAACTCACCAAGTTCATCGCAAACATGTGTGATCCGATTGGAGACGATGAAGAAACTGGCTTCGAACAATATCCTCTCATTCGTGTTTCTGTGTTCGAGCCAGTCAAACAATTCATCATTTTCCTCTTCAACAATTCGGACACACTCATTCTGGACGAAGAAGACGAAGCTTATCTCGAAAATCAACTCTGTTGGATCCACAATCACATCACCAACATGGAACTTCGATCCGACGAGCAAGACGCCGACATCGTGTCAGAACTTGTGAAATGGGAGGGACGAGCGATGGTCGCGATGGAGAACGAACACAATTTTGATTTTGTCTTCCAGTGCATGTTGGACAGAACGCAAGAGTGGAGCCAGGACAATCGAGAGCGGCAGAAGAGACGAGAAGTGCTTTTGAGAGAAGAGGGGTGGGACGACGCCTTCGAACAGAGAGGAGTGGGGATCGAGGCTGACCTTCGTCAAAACGTGCAAGACTGTTTGAAACAGTTCCGGGTCGAGCTGGCATTCAACGCGGACGAACTCTGATGAAGATTGGTTGGCTGTCGAGCCCGCGTCCTTCGCTCTTCCACTTGCGTCACACTACACCTCATCTGTCCCTGTCGCTCTCGGAAGATTCTTCTCTTTCGACATTCATTTCACTTTCCCCTTGTGCAGAAAGACCAACTAGAATGAGTCGAGAATGCAAAATGGTGATCGGCTTCCGCCTGCAAGGCGCGACTAAGTCGAACAACAACATTTCCGACGAAGAACATACTCAGACCAATCGTTAGAATCAACAGAAGTTTTGATGCACTTCAACTGTACTCATCCTTCAGGAGACACAGATCAACTCAGGGAAACACCAAACGACTGGTCAATCTCAAGCATTGATCACAGATCACAACCTGATTTTTGGAAGGAAAAGGTCAAAGACAGGATCAACACGGATTAGGGAAGGAAATGTGGTGGAGTAGATGAGATAATGGTGCAATTCATTGAAAGTTGATCTGTGACCTTCAACACAATCAGATGACAACAGAAACAAACCCTGAATATCTGCAAAAATGGAACAAGAACGATGACAAACATCCATCTGGATTGAGATTGCGATGTGAGAATGAGAGAGAGGAAAGACACATACTGCCTGTGGAATGTGGAAGACCCAACGTGAAAGATAGTCAATTGAACGGTGACAAAAGATGCAAACGATCTGTGGGAAGTTAAACAAGATAAACAACATACAGCCTTTGGAGAGACACATGACAAGAAAAAGAACTTTCTGAACGAATATCAGAAGAGAACACACTACGAGCTGAATGGATGGATGGAGGGAGATCACGGGACACAGCGGAGACGAACACAATCAGAACAGAAAGAACAATCACAAACCTCCTGCGAAGAGATGAACGAGGAGAAGAGTTCCATTCAAACGAATCACAAAGCAAAGAAAGGACACACAGACGACTGAATGGAGAGAGATCAAAGGACACAGCAGAGACGAACACAATCTGAACAAAAAGAAGATACATTTCACCTTGGAGAGTCAAACCACAATCTCAAAAGAATGAAAACAAACCAGTAATCTTCAACTCGATTCCTCTTCGGATACTTTCCTGATCGACGACAATGTTGACTGCATCGATCTGAGATTGCTGCTGCTGTTCGTTGGAGATCTGAATGAGTTGAGAAGAAGGAGAAGAGATCTGGTTTTCATGGGAACATTGGGCAGCGTCGATTTGGTCTTGGAGTTGGGACGCACTTGTTCTTGCTTCTTCAATTTCCTCCTTCAGAGTCTCGACGTTGACAATGGACGCTTCGAGCTTGTCGTTCAGTTGGTGAATCTGCTCCTGCTGAATGAGAAGAATCTGGAATGCTGTCTCCCGATCACTTTGGAGTTGAATCACACTCATCTGGAGTGTGTGATAGTCTTGAGTCGCAGCGTCCGCCACGCTCGACATCTCATGGATGATACTTGGGAGTTTCTGTTGAAGAATTTGCTGGAACAATCTTGGCAGCTCAATTTGAGTATCTCCTGAAGAAGAAGCGTCCTCTGAACCTGATGTCGCTGTTGAGTGTTGTCGCTTGACTTTCGAGATCGTCAATTCAGTTTGGCTCGGAGGTGTGGAAGTGTCGACTGAAATCGGGTTGAGTTCGTGTTCGTGCTCCGCCCCTATGCCTTCGTCAATCAGATTAATGACTTCACTCGGTATCATAGGATGCGTGGGATGTTCTGGAGTCACTAACACTTCGGATGATGTTGAATCCATTTTGATCTCTGGAGCTGGCCCACACTTCACGGTAATTTGTCGTCAATTTCCTTTTATTCTCAATCCACTTCTTCGTTCTATTTCACAATGAAATGATGAGAAAATTACGAGAAGTCGCGAAATAGAGAGAATTAAGTCAGATTCGACTGACTCTTCTGGTGTTTTCGATCCAACCCTTTGAGTGTTCACTCGCACCTCCAGAACCAGAATTATGACGTACCTATTTCCTCAAAAGTCCAGCCGTCGACGTCTTCCCGTTTCGAATTCTACATATCAATTGGTGATCAATTTTGCCTACTCTCAGAACCATCAACGAGCACGTTATGCAGACAGAATTGGCAGCATGATCCGAAGTATGTCAGCCACATTGTGTAATTTTGCCAGAACAAACTCTCAGCCCAGGCGCCTTGTTTGAGATAATGTTTGAGTTTGAAACGGACGTAGTCTGGTACATGCTCGTGACACTCGTGAAAAGGCTCACATTCAATCACAACGACCAGACCCGAAATCACATCCAACGCACCGTCAAAGAAACGCTGAAGCAAATCAGTTCGTTGTATGGTCCCGCATTGTTGACAACTTACTCTGGTACTCGAAGAAACGATGTCCTCAATCGAGCGACCATCCATCTCCTCGATTTCATGCTCATCGAGATGGAACGGCTTCCTTCTGTGAAGCTATTTAAGTATCCCTTGAACATGATTGATCCTTTTCTTCCGTACATGCTGCTATTCGTCACCTCGTCGGACTCGACAATCCAAAACAAAGCTGCCTCCATCCTCCATTCGGTGACCTCTGTACCGACAAGCGAGTGCATCCCAGCCTTTCGCAATGTTGACACTACTGCTCTTCAGGCCGATATAGATTTATGGAGACCGCGTGTGTTGACAACAGCAGGTATCAACTTGGCAGCTGCTTCGACCCTGCTCGGACACCTTTCAACTCTTTTTGTGGATGCAGATGTCTCAGATCCTTGTGTCCGAACAGTCAAGCTTCTCATTCAACTTGCCTCGTCTCTCCTGACATCAAAGAAGGCCATCAAAAACTTGGGGAACTGCCTTCCGCTCACACTCCTCGTAACGACACTCACTGCTGCCCCACCGTCCCATTATCTCCCAATTTTGAATATATTCCTCGAATCCCGCAAAATTTATCGGCTTAGCAAGGAGATCCACCAGCCCTTCCTGAAGCGCCTTCTTGCCATCTTCCCTCCTGACACCAGCTCGGATGACCACGTCATTACCGGATTATTGACCCTTTTATCCCACCTGGCATCTCATTCCTCCCTCTGGAAGACACTCGTTGAATATGCCGTCACCTCAAACCCACCCACCAAAATCGCCCTTAGTCTTTTGTCCAGAATTTGGATAGACCCACAGCAGATCTCTCCATTGTCAGTACGGCGTTATGACGTTCCCAGAATTGCCCGACTCCTTTTCCAAGAACTGGACGAGCTGTCACTGTCTTTCGTCCTCTCAGTGCTTGGACAGTGTGCAGATCTCTCAACTGAAGAAAGATTGGAGGAAGACGAGGCACAGCGGATTGTGGAGAAGCTGTTGGAGATCGAGCAGCGTCATCCTCTCCACACGGTCACACAAGACACCAACAAGACAACCACGGATGGAATGACACAATCACATATCGACAGGAAAAGGGAACTCGTCGCATCGACAGGAAAAGAGACGAATGCGAGCGTGCTTGTGGATGTGTGGCGAGTGATGGGAATGACTGTATCGTCGCTTGCTCGCTCGCCGTCGGGATTGGAGAGACTTCACGTGCTGTATCCACTCATTGTCTTGCAGATGAAAGAGAGAGGAAACACACTCTTGAGAAAAGACAAACGTGCCGAACAAACGAGGGAGATGCTGCTGCCTGCTCTGGTGCGTGTCTGCTCGGAACTGACTCCGCTGCTCCAAACAGTCGATTGCTTCCCTCTCGTCCAGCTCGTCTCGTCCTTCCTCATCTTGATTCGTCTCCCAGCGAACCGGCGTGCCAAACGACATGGTCATTCTGTGTTAAACACGCTCCCAGATTGTTATGTTCGAGTGAAGGAGTTCTTCCTCCGAGTGGATGAGGTGACTCAAGGACTGGATGGATACGACATCACACACCACACCATCTTCCCCCGTTCTTCAACAAGACATCCCTCAGTTGGTGCGGATTGTGTGATTTCTCGTCCAATCCCTCTTCTGCAATTCTTTGTGGATTTTGAAGTGAAATGTGTTGGAGTGAAGGAAGCCGCTCTTCTCCAACAGAACAACACGACAGCGCCAGATCGGGTCAGACGACAGCTCCTTCTGCATCTGCTGTCGGCGTTGAATAGGACGAATGATTTCGATCCTTCTGCTGTGTGTGGAGTAATTAAGTCTTTCCCTCGTCTGCCGCCTGGCACAACTAAGCTCGTCAACACGCTCAAGGACACACTCATCGTCGCACGCAATCCTTCGCCGCCTGTTTGTGCCAAAGAGATTTGTCGATTGTTGACTCTCTTTTTGATGCGAGCTGTCCCAAACGAGGCCGACAGCGAAGAACGATGGCGAGTGGTGCTTCGTGAGGAAGGATGGGAAGACTTGTTGAACGTGATTCTCCGAAAACCACTCTCCAAAATGTGTTTGAAGAATGGGATGAACTGCACTGTCGCGTCATTCATCTTCAAGCCTTCCACCGTTCTCAGTCGTCCCTCACCACCAGACACACTTTCAACGTTTCCCTGGCATGCACCTCCAACTCACCCTCCCCCAGCGGTTTTGTGGGCGGAACAGGCGGGTCGTCAAGAAGAGTGCTGGAGGCAGGAATGGGAGTGACCTATTTTTATTTCGGATGTCTTCGCTTATCGTTGATTTTGTGAGTTCTCTGACTTTGTACTCTTCAGCGGATATTGGAAATATGTCGGGAAGGGTTCTGACATATTGTACAATATTCTGCAAGCTCAGGCATTGTCAACGCTCACGTTTTTCTGTGCTTTCCCTCTTTTCTGTTGTCTCGGAGTTGTAACATTCACTCTTTTTCTAAATTTGTGAAGCAATCCCGTTTAAAATCCATTTTCATAGTTTTTTTCGCGTTGGTTGGCGATTGCTCTTGAAATGAACAATACTGAGCGATCCTACCCTTCGCGTGTTGACACGAAAATTTGGATCCTCAATACAGGGTGTCCCAGAAGTAGTATGACACGATGGGTTGATCAGTTTTTGCTGATCTTGTGTTTGAAGCATCAGTCATCTTTTTCTTCTTCTCAATGCTTCTATCTTTCACTTTTGATCATCTCACTAGTGAGGAGCAATTGTCCGGACAAAGTGAGGCGCTGTCCGTCCTCGGACAGCGCCTAATTAGGAGGTCACCACTCGTAAGTCGCAACAATGGGCTTGATCAACCACTTCTTTCTGTACACGACTAAACCCAGGAATTAATAAATTGATGACGAAAACAATAAAAGTGAAATAGGAAGGTTACATGTGGATGCGTGAATATGAGGAAGAAAAAGTAATTTAAGAGGATGAGGTGGGAAAGTGACGTTTTGGAGTGTGGATAGGCTGTGATGACCGTGCGAAGGGCAGGAGGGAATGAGTACACGAGGTGAGGGGAGGGATGATCACACGAGGTGAGGGAGGGATGATCACTCGAGGTGAAGGGAGGGATGATCACACGAGGTGAGGGGAGGGATGATCACACGAGGTGAAGGGAGGGATGATCACACGAGGTGAAGGGAGGGATGATCACACGAGGTGAAGGGAGGGATGATCACACGAGGTGAAGGGAGGGGATGATCACACGAGGTGAAGGGAGGGATGATCACACGAGGTGAAGGGTGGGGATGATCACACGAGGTGAAGGGAGGGATGATCACACGAGGTGAAGGGAGGGGATGATCACACGAGGTGAAGGGAGGGGATGATCACACGAGGTGAGGGAGGGATGATCACACGAGGTGAAGGGAGGGATGATCACACGAGGTGAGGGAGGGATGATCACTCGAGGTGAAGGGAGGGGATGATCACACGAGGTGAGGGTGGGGATGATCACACGAGGTGAAGGGAGGGGATGATCACACGAGGTGAGGGGAGGGATGATCACACGAGGTGAAGGGAGGGGATGATCACACGAGGTGAGGGAGGGATGATCACACGAGGTGAGGGGGAGGGGATGATCACACGAGGTGAGGGGAGGGATGATCACACGAGGTGAAGGGAGGGATGATCACACGAGGTGAAGGGTGGGGATGATCACACGAGGTGAAGGGAGGGATGATCACACGAGGTGAAGGGAGGGATGATCACACGAGGTGAGGGAGGGATGATCACACGAGGTGAAGGGAGGGATGATCACACGAGGTGAGGGAGGGATGATCACACGAGGTGAAGGGAGGGATGATCACACGAGGTGAAGGGAGGGATGATCACACGAGGTGAGGGGGAGGGGATGATCACACGAGGTGAGGGAGGGATGATCACACGAGGTGAAGGGAGGGATGATAACACGAGGTGAAGGGAGGGATGATCACACGAGGTGAGGGGAGGGATGATCACACGAGGTGAGGGGAGGGATGATCACACGAGGTGAGGGGAGGGATGATCACACGAGGTGAAGGGAGGGATGATCACACGAGGTGAAGGGAGGGATGATCACACGAGGTGAGGGAGGGGATGATCACACGAGGTGAAGGGTGGGGATGATCACACGAGGTGAGGGGAAGGGATGATCACACGAGGTGAAGGGAGGGATGATCACACGAGGTGAAGGGTGGGGATGATCACACGAGGTGAAGGGAGGGATGATCACACGAGGTGAAGGGAGGGATGATCACACGAGGTGAAGGGAGGGATGATCACACGAGGTGAGGGGAGGGATGATCACACAAGGTGAAGGGAGGGATGATCACACGAGGTGAGGGGAGGGGATGATCACACGAGGTGAAGGGAGGGGATGATCACACGAGGTGAGGGGAGGGATGATCACACGAGGTGAAGGGAGGGATGATCACACGAGGTGAAGGGAGGGATGATCACACGAGGTGAAGGGTGGGGATGATCACACGAGGTGAGGGGAGGGATGATCACACGAGGTGAAGGGAGGGATGATCACACGAGGTGAGGGAGGGGATGATCACACGAGGTGAAGGGAGGGGATGATCACACGAGGTGAGGGGAGGGGATGATCACACGAGGTGAGGGAGGGATGATCACACGAGGTGAGGGAGGGATGATCACACGAGGTGAAGGGAGGGATGATCACACGAGGTGAAGGGAGGGGATGATCACACGAGGTGAGGGAGGGATGATCACACGAGGTGAAGGGAGGGATGATCACACGAGGTGAGGGAGGGATGATCACACGAGGTGAAGGGAGGGATGATCACACGAGGTGAGGGGAGGGATGATCACACGAGGTGAGGGGTGGGGATGATCACACGAGGTGAGGGAGGGGATGATCACACGAGGTGAGGGAGGGATGATCACACGAGGTGAGGGGTGGGGATGATCACACGAGGTGAGGGGAGGGGATGATCACACGAGGTGAGGGGAGGGATGATCACACGAGGTGAGGGGTGGGGAACGATTCCATTGATTCTTCAGGCATTGACAGCAGGGATGTCAAATACCCCGCGCCTGTTGAAGGAGACGACAAATGTGCGGTTGGTCGGTCGGTGTTTTCGGGATAGAGAGGAGACGACCAGATCCAAGAACGAGGGACGCATCGTCGATCGAGAGACCGGAGCAACTGACGGAGACATCAGAGTTCATCTCAGAGCAGGACGGTTGGGAGGAGTCGAGATGGTTGAGTGACGAAATGGCTGTCAGAGGAAGGAGCGTCCGAAGTTCACTCGATCTGTGAACAACGTCAATGATCGAAATCGAACTGTCATCGTTCCCCTCAGAACAGACAATCATAAATGGGGAACATTCAGGATTTGAGATGATCGTACTCGACGAGACAGTCACGTTGGAGTTAGAGAGTTTTCCAGCCGATGTTCCCATCCATCCGCAATCAATTATCATCAATGATTCCAAAATCGAGCAGTGTGTGAAGATAAATATGAAGTTTGTCCTTTCGTCATGGTGGTTGGCTTTGTTCTTCCCCGTCAGAGACTCATGATGATGAGTTTCGTCCACCGACTATATGTGACAGATTCTTGTTCGTTTTCCTCAAAGATTCAGCGTGGTAGATGAGACTAGGTACTGTTGCGCATGAAATTGATGGTTGTTTAAGTCGAGTACGCGTGGAAATCCGTCCTGATTGTTGCATTTTTCTGGGGTCGGCTCCTCATCGATTGCGAATCCGAACAGAATAATGGAGTGTTGACATAGTCGCACTTCACGGTTCGTTTCGGAGATTGATCAAGAAGAAGTTCATCATCCGCCAAATCCTTGGAAGCTGGTTTTGAATGAACCGATTACTCTCGTTCTGTAATTTGACGCATGAATAAGACCTGCTGAACACGACATGTCCCGCGTGCATGATAAGAGGATCCGTTCCGTGTCTCCGCTTTTCAAAAATATGCTGTGATGTTCAGAGACTCCTTCAGTTTGATCTCAAGGCGGTTCTCGATTGTGAGTGAATTAGACATTGTGTCGAGTCTGAAGATGTGAACCTTTCCTTCAGATAATGAACTGACAATGAGAAAAGCAGAATTGTGGACAGTGTCGGGAATGTGATGTCCTTGATCTTCTGCGTTTTGTTTGGAAGAAAAGAGGAGGCGTGTAATGAGACTAATCGATGAAGATGAGTGGAGAAAGAAAAAAGATGCATACTGATGTTGTTTGTGATCCAGATTTCTTCTATTTATGTCCATTTCTGATTGGAGAAAGATCTTATCATCTATTACAGACAAATGAAGAGAAAGAGGTAGAGAAGAGTGAAACGATAATAAAAATGAATACTGATATTGTTCATTTTCCATGTGTCAATTCAGTGTGACATCATCGAGAGTGAGGAGATGGGCAAAGTGTGAATTGTGGAGATCTCCACAAGTTTGAAATTCAATGGAGACAGCAATGAGTGACAATTGGATAAAAGAAGTGTGGAATGGACAAGGGAATTCGAATTGCGATGTAATGGTCTCTGAGAGAAAATGTGAGTCGAAGTCACCATCCGATGGGGAGGACGATCCGGACCTGTCCAGGACTGGACACGATTGTCCGTTTCCAAATGATCATAAATGCCTCGTGAAGAAATTCAGACGACTCTTTTTTTCACCAAATGAGCTCATGTCCAAGATCGGACAGGCCAGGACAATTCGGCAATTTATGGGATTTTTGTCCGAATTCTCTAATACTCGTTTTTGATTTTTTTGAAAGACAAAATCTGAACAAAATTAACATCTTGGATGAATTGGAGGAAAAATTGAGTGTCAATCACGTCTATTTAAGCCACAAGAAACACTTCTTTCCGACTTGGACAGGGTCTCTGTCCGATGTCCGAGGAGAACGTGGTTTTGTCCGTCCGTTGCTCATCCCTACATCTCACCACTGTATCATTGATCATCCTTCCATATTTGCTGAAAAAATGCGTGATCAAAAAACGAGGTCCATCACAGTTCAAGAGATATCGTGGGAATATTACCAAGGGGGCAGTGGTGAGATGATCAAAAGTGAAAGATAGAAGCATTGAGAAGAAGAGAAAGATGACTGATGCTTCAAAACCAAGATCAGCAAAAACTGATCAACCCATCGTGTCATACTACTTCTGGGACACCCTGTACAGTCCTTTCCAAAAAGTTGATCAGGTGTTTCAAAAAGATGACTGATCGACTGGATACCCTCGCCCACAATACTGATTTTCCTCTCCTGACCACTTTCCACCCCTGACTCACCTCTCGTTTTAGAATACCTAGATGGACAGATAGTGACAAAAAAGATGGTCTGTCTTATTTTTCGCAAAACATGTGCACATTTTGTCGAGATTTTCTGACCACTTTTTTCATTCCAGATTTTGCTCTCATTATTCATCTTTCTCTCCAGCAGAACAAAATTCTTAATTAACACACAATATTATTCGGTGCCCCGCATTTTCCCCACTGCCACAGTTGTATTCTCAGACCTGTCGATCACAATCATTCAGGGTCGACAATTTGATGTGTATGCGAGTTTATGGATTTTTCACGTCATTCATAATCTCAATCTCAGTCTATCGATCCTGGTACGAAAAACTATCTGGTAGTAGAAGGGACTATCAGCTCAAAATCAATCTTGAAACCCTCGATCTGATTGTCTCTCTCCACTGGATAGTAATCTGACTTTCACGAGTGTTCTATCTTACTCTTATCATTTACCCTGAGCTTTTGCGCAAATTTAAACATTTTCAGCACACACACTGTACATCGCATGAACACAGCATAATTATCTCCATTTTGCCTTTATTCGGATTGAAAGGATGTAATAAGATCATTTTTATCGCCAGACCATTCTCTGACAATTGGATCAACATCAGAGGTGATCAACCCATTGACTAAAATTGTTACGTCAGGAAGAGACAGACTGGTGCATTATAGCGATTATTGAAGAAACAATGACACAACAAGACAGAAGTGCAAAATAAATTGAAAGGATATCATCCATAAAACAGTGTTATTTACAGTTCACAAGACTGTGTTCACTTTTTTTTGATTTTCCATGCTGAGTTCGAACAGGTGAAGGCGCGGCGTGGTGTGATGGTATTGGAGTCGAAGTGGAGAGCCTTGTTCTTAGTGTGGGGATGACAATAGGATACGATCGTGAAGATGGACGTGATGAGCTTTGCATGGGTGTCAATCGGCAGCTGGGTGAGGAATCAAAACGACGGCGGGATGTATGACCACATCAAACTAACGCAGGATGTTAAATGCAGCAAAGACAGTGTCAGCCTGACCCAAATTGTGATTTCTGGACGATGGACGATCAGACTGGAAAGTCAGCAACGGGAAAGACGTGTTGTCGTCAACAGACTCAATTGTGCACTCGTAGTCGCGTGCGGGGCGTCCGTTTTGGGATGGAAGCAGTTACGTATGGTTGGTTGGGGAAACAAACGTGTTGTGTCCTTTCGAGTGCAACGAGAAGGAATAGACGAGCAGATTCTGTTTCGGGCTGGTATTCATTCGGCCTGACGTTGTCTGTACACGCGCTGTATCTTCTTTGTGGACGTCGGCGGAGAGAAGAGGAGATGGGGCGAGCTGAGAGCGACGCGGCCAAGCGCATGCATTTCTCTGAAACAGCGGTTCCTCCAGTCGTCATTTTGACACGCATATTCATTTTGGCATCACAATTCATCGATACGACGACAGTTGCTTCGATGTGGCCATCTTTTGGGCTGCTGTTCTGTTCCATTCGGTTAAATGTGCCTGCCCCTCGACATGACCTTTGTTCATGATTGTCATGGATGGAAGTTTCATGAACATGAGTGTTCATTTCTCTGTAGCCACAGCAATTCATATTGAACGTAAACCAGAGCAGTGACACAGTCCTGGTTTGTGAGTCGCATTCCTAAATGACAAGTCGAGCTAGATAGCACTACCACGAGAAATGGAAGAGTACAAATGAAGATTTGTCGAGTGTTGTTCCAAAAGGAAACAATGTTGATGAGAGAGCCAGGCATGGTATGTGATTTCTGCGACAGGGTTTGGGAGAACAGAAACATGAGGAGTACTGAGACAGGTTTGTTCTGACTCCTAATTAGTGATAATGAAGACATGTCGAGGGGCAATTACTTTGACAGAGTTTAGATCGGCTAGATCCAATGTCACATCTGAACACGCTGGAGGTACGCTGGCGATGTCGAGCGGATAGAATGATTGTGGCTCGTTAGTAATATCAGAGTCTAGCTGGCTTTGTGGACAGGTTGGATGTTCGAGTTGTGAATCATCATGATGACAGAGAGAAGATCTTTTGTGTGCTTGGCGCTCCTTATTGAGATAGTAAGAGCTGAGGAGAGGCTCACCGTCACGGCTCCATGCCCAAAGAGAAAGGTTTGATTCAGGGATCGCAGATACTGTTACTAAAGAATCAACAGTACAAGAAAAATGAAGACGAGAGAAAGAGATGAGGGGAATGAGAAGGAGAGAGAATGATAAGTCAAGAAGATAAATGAGATGAAAACAAAGGGTGGAACATACGGTTTGTGCTATTTGGCATTGTATTGCCTGATCAGGACAGCCCGTTTGCTCAGAGTCACTTCAAAAGGTATCTATTGCTCAGTAAGTCTTAATAAGGAGAAAAACAAAAAAGATTGAGGCAAGCAAAGAGTGAAGCAAACAGTGTGTGGATTTAAGCAATCCACTGTTCGATCTCGACAAGCGTTTCGATCCTTCTCGTTTCATATCGTATCGATGAGTAATTAGGTCTTAAAAAGAGAATGAACAATATAGAGAGAGGGATAACAGAGAGGGAAGCAGACGGTGTGCGTTCTTCAGCATTACCTTGCCCGATCGTGACGGCTTTTTTGATCCATCTCGTTCCATTTTCGATCCATCTTCAATTTGGTTCCAAGAAAGGGTAAAGTCAATAAAAGAGAGGTAAACGAGAGGGGGGCATACTATTCCGGCACAACAATGTTCCCTGTTTTGGAAACAATCGATGAGTGAGATATGAGATATAGAGCAAAAAGACAAGAAGAAAGATGAAAGAGAGTCGAGAAAACACACTATCTTTTGATTAATCGCTTCAGAAGTCATTGTGTTGGATGTTGTGTTTGTGGTGGTTTGTGCATGTTGTTCGATCTTGTGCGATTTGGACCCATCATTTCTGGTTTTCAGCACAGATTCTGGAGGATGATCTAATCCATAAATTACTAGACTCAATCGAGTGAAACAAATCTCAAATACATAACTCAGAAGATATCACATGAAAACAATGTTCAACAGTTAGTTACCTTTCTCCATAATCTGGGCGATTCTAAATCAAAACTTGCATGCGTCTCCCTTTCGTCTTGAAGTTGAAGATCTCCCAGAAATCCTCCCAGTTCACAGGTCCAGCCACTATCGACATCATAAAGGTTTGATATTCAACTTTTCTTCATTCTCGCGTGATATCTTTCCGATTCAAAGTTCAGGCTCCTTCTCACCATCCAACTTTATTTGATTATGAATCTAGATGATCCGACCCGTCTCAACCAGCGTATTGGATGTAGATCAGACTGTATGTATTGTTTTTTGTTCTCATGTGCTGAAACTCAGCACTTTTTTGTCTCGTCGCAAATCAAATCTCAGGAGCCATAAGGATCTCTCAAGAATCGCATGATTGAACGTTTTGGACTGTTTTCGCTCTATTTCTCCTTTTGTTTCAGCAATTTCTCGTTGTAAACCGTCAAATTCGATTCACTCTTTTCGATCTTCCTCCCACTGCTACAGTTCCTCTCATGCTCGTTTTTCCTTCGCAATTTATCACAAACCGCATCGTCCGGATACTTTCTGAAATTTCCAAGACTAATCTTATCAAGTCTGTTGAATATGTCTCCTCGAACAGTTTGTGACTTTTTCTCCAATAGATGACCTTGTGTTGGTTCTTTCACACAGAATGAGCTTTTTCCTTCGTTTTCCATCATTTATCTCTTTTTGAACTTGTTCTGTGATAAAAAGTGTGCACAATTGTCTTCAACAAAAAATGACGATATCGAACGCGATCGAACTTTAATTCCACTAATTTTCCTGTTTTCTGTCTATTACACAGGTGAACGGTAATTGGGCAAAAAATAATTTTTGGTGACGCACATTAGTGTCAAACAAGTTTTCATTCAGAATCGCCCATCTGTGCTGAAAACCAGTCTTCATAATTATGGTTCGGACACGAATACTCATCAGAATGGACTGTAAATGGATCGCTTTAGTCAGATTAAATCAGAATCACACTCCAAGATAGTGTCTCTGATTCCTAAAATATGAGATTCTGGTGTTCAATCACTTCTCTTTGATTTTTCTCAACCATGATTTGGTGAAAGTGATTCACAATAAATGCAGAAAGTGTGCAGGTTGTGCTGACGAACTTTTTGTCCCAGCACACACTGTTCAGGGTGTGTTTGCACATTTGCTCAGGGTAACTTATCATCTTAGGCATTTATCTCAACTTGTTCCTGCAAATTGATCAGTTGTTCACAACTTCAAGATCGGAGCTGTTCACACCATCAGAACACTGCCAATATCTCTCTGTAGACTCGATCACATCTTCTATGCATTTATCCTCTTCTCGAATTCTCTCATCTCGCTTTGTGTCGATGTTTCAATCCGTAGTGATGTCACAACATCCCTTTCGTCAATCTCAGATGTTATGTCAGAGAATACAACTGTGGCAGTGGGGAAAATGCGGGGCACCGAATAATATTGTGTGTTAATTAAGAATTTTGTTCTGCTGGAGAGAAAGATGAATAATGAGAGCAAAATCTGGAATGAAAAAAGTGGTCAGAAAATCTCGACAAAATGTGCACATGTTTTGCGAAAAATAAGACAGACCATCTTTTTTGTCACTATCTGTCCATCTAGGTATTCTAAAACGAGAGGTGAGTCAGGGGTGGAAAGTGGTCAGGAGAGGAAAATCAGTATTGTGGGCGAGGGTATCCAGTCGATCAGTCATCTTTTTGAAACACCTGATCAACTTTTTGGAAAGGACTGTAATGACTTTCCTCTTTCCTGGACAGTTCAGTGGTCGCGTTCAGAAAACACCTAATTCTTTATATCGATTCGTGAGTAATTTTGCAAATTCAAGGAACGCTGAACGAGCTAATTTAGCTGATGAAATCATCGACATTCTCCAAAGTTTGTGGATCACTCTTTTTATAATTGCCAGGTAAACCTGCCCTAACCAACGCCATTTTCAAGCGGATTTATATGTTTGAAATGGACATTGTCTGGTCAATGCTCATCACGCTCGTGAAAAGATTCTCATTCGATTCCAACTCGACTACCAGGTATAGCATCGAACGCACCGTCAAAGAAACATTGAAGCAAATCAGTTCGTTGTATGCACCCACTACCTTGGAGAATAGTTCTGATCATGAAAGAAACTACAAAATCAGACGAACGATCATCCGTCTCCTCGATTTCGTTCTCATCGAGATGGGACGGCTTCCTTCTGTGCAAATTGACAAGTATCCCTTGAACATGCTTGAGCCAGTTTTGCCATACATGCTTCTATTCGTCACTTCGTCGGACACAACAATCCAAAACAAAGCTGCCCGCATTCTCCATGAGATAACCTCAATATCAATGATCGAGTATGCCCCCACCTTACTCAGTGTTGACTGTGCTGCTTTGCAAGCCGATATATCTTTACGCGGACGATCTTCCTCCCAAAAACCTCGAGAATCATTCTCAGCTGCTTTGAACCTAATCGGGTGCCTTTCTTCTCTTTTTGTGGATGCAGATGTCTCATCGCCTTGTGTTGAAACAGTCAAGCTTCTGCTTCGGATAACTTCGTCTCTCCTGACATCAAAAAAAGTTGTCCAAAACGTGGCCAATTCCCTTCCACTCACGCTCCTCGTGACATCACTCACAGCTGCCCCACCGTCCCACCATCTCCCCATTTTGAATATCTACCTCGAATTCTGTGATAATTGTCATCCTATCATCGAAGTCCAAAAGCCGTTCCTGACGCGCCTTTTTGCCCTCTTCCCTCCTGACTCACGCTCGGATGATCCGCTCATCGTCGCATTATCGAAACTTTTGACCAAACTGACATCTCCTTCCTCTCTCTGGGAAACACTCGTTGATTTTTTCATCACCTCAAACCATCCCTCCAGACTCGCCCTGTCCCTTCTGGCCATCCTTAACAACGATCGAATGGATGAGGCAAGATTTGACATACAGCGGAAAAAAGTACCCAGACTTGCCCTCCTCCTTCTGCAGGATCTGGACGAGCTCTCACTGTCGTTCCTCATATCCTTGCTTGGCCAGAATTCGGACAGTGCAAATGGAGGCGGATTGGGGGATGACGATGCACAACAGATTGTGGAGAGGCTGTTGGAGATCGAGCAGCGACGTCCTCTCCACTCCGACACACAAGAAACCGAAAAGACAACCACAGAGGGAATGACACAACCACAACATGTCGAAGAAAAAGGAGAACCAGACGTGTCGGCCAGAATAGGGACGAATGTGAGCGTGCTTGTGGATGTGTGGCGAGTGATGCGAATGGCCGTGTCTTCACTTGCTGGCTCGCCGTCGGGATTGGAGAGACTTCACGTGCTGTATCCACTGATCTTTCTGCGATTGAAGGAGAGAGGGAACAGTCTCTTGAGGGAAGGAAGACAAGTCGAATCCAAGAAAGACGAATTGCTGCTTGCTCTGGTGCGTGTCTGCTCGGAACTGACCCCGCTGCTCCGAACAGTTGATTGCTTCCCTCTCGTCCACCTCGTCTCGTCCTTCCTCCACTTGATTCGTCTCCCAGCGAACCGGCGTACCAAACGACATGGTCATTCTGTGCCGAGCACGCTCCCAGATTGTTATGTTCGAGTGAAGGAGTTCTTCCTCCGAGTGGACGAGGTGACACAAGGACTGGACGGATACGACATCACACACCACACCATCTTCCCCCGTTCTTCCACAGAGCACTCTTCAGCTGGTGTGAATTCTGTGATCTCTCGTCCACTCGCTCTTCTGCAATTCTTTGTGGATTTTGAAGTGAAGTGCATTGGAGTGAGAGAGACAGCTCTACTCCAACAGAACAACACGACAACACCAGATCAGACGCGACGACAACTCCTTCTGCATCTGCTGTCGACGATGAGGAGGACGAAAGATTTCAACCTATCTGCTGTGTGTGAAGTACTTCTGTCTTTCCCTCGTCTCCCGCCTGGCACAAGTCAACTCATCGTCTCACTCAAGAACACACTCAGAGACCCTGACGAATACTACAATTCGCCTCCATTCGATGCATCGCTGCCTGTGTGTGCGGAAGAAGCCTGTCGATTGTTCAGTGTTCTTTTGGTGCGAGCTGTCCCAAACGAGGCCGACAGCGAAGAGAGATGGCGAGTGGTGCTTCGCGAGGAAGGGTCGGAAGACATGCTGAATGTGATTCTGAAACAGTCACTCTCCAAACTGGGGATGAAGATTGGGATGAACTGCACTATCACATACTCCCTCTTCTCTCCTTCCGAAATTGTGACAATTATTTCGCCACCCGACACTCCTTCCACGCTTTATTCGCTTGAGTCGCCACCGGACGATGACTGGTATGATGATTATTGGAGCCAGGAATGGGATGGGTATTATTGACCAGATATCTTCGCTTATCGTCATAATTTTGTATTTTTTCTGACTTTGTCATCTTCTGCGGATATTGGAAATATGTCGGGAAGGGTTCTGACATATTGTACGATATTCCGCAAGCTCGGGCATTGACGAAACTCACATTTTTCAGTTATTTTTGACTTTTCTGTCATTTCTGAGCTGTATCCTTCGCTTTTTTCGAAATTTGTGAAATAATCCCGTTTGAATCCATATTCATAGTTTTTTTCGCGTTGGTTGGTGTGTTTCAGCGGCTTCTTTCGACTCTTCCACAGACTGAAGTTCCCTCATGGCTCAGATCATGGGGCAAACTTCCTCTCTCACATTCAAAGATCCAGATTTTTCTCATGCTCTCAATCTTCCTGATGTTGTTGTTGAAGGAGTAGAAATTGGTCTGAAGCCACATCCACTGGAACGAACCATCGTCCAAAATTTTGCCTTCGTTTGGAGTGTGAATCTCAATGATGGAGAGTGGAAACCCGTCTCACAGGGCTGGTTTACCTTTTTTTGTCGTTTCAGTCATTATTTAGCTTCTTTGTCCCCCCTCCAACGGTCATTGGCCGTCGTATCAAACTTGAAATCCATGAAGCGAGATATCTCGTTGGATCCCAACCTTCAATGAAGGAAAGCTTTCCTCACGGCAAGACTCGTCGATTTTCTTTCTCACATCGTGTTGCATCAATCCGAGGACGCCTGAGAAAAAGAGATCAAGAATACTTCGATTGGCTCATCCTCCAATCATTGGTTTGCTATCAATTCAGTTGTTATTCTCTCCAATCTTTCTCATTTCTCTTATAAGAACACTTACCCGTCAAACTTTGCAGGAAATCTCATCACAATTCCATTCGACGATACCGAAGGTTTCTATCTCCAACGGCAGGACATGGTCCATTTTGACAAAGTAGCATCCGATGAACACCAAAAAATGGTCGAGTTTTCGGAGATATTTGATTCAAAAATGCTTCTCAACATTCAGCCACTCTGTTTTGATATTGGGCCGGTCGTCTATACGTGGACATCTTCGTCGTCTGTTAAAAGTCTCTTTCCGGAGTGGATTCACACACGTCAGAATCTCTTTCTCCACTTTGGAGTCCCACAAGCCAATCAAAAGTTCGTCTCAAACATAGACCAAATTTTCAGGGCGGATGAGTCTTACCGCATATTTGAATTTGACCATATGTCTGTTCTCTCGTGGCATTTGACGGATGCCTTTCAAATCCACTCTTTTCCCGACAATCGACCAGCTCACGATCTCCTCAAAACCATCCGGTTAAATCGCATAACGGATACCGATCAATATTCAAGACTCCGAATCGCCGTCATTACAGCATTTCTACATTCCCGCCATCCGGATGTTATCTGTTTACAGGAGCTATCGAGAGAGGAGACCATCCAAATTGGTCGAGCCATCAGCTATGCCTATTCGGGTGTATATTACCCTCTCATCGACGGAAAGGGAAAGAACAAGCAAGTAGATGAGGTTGACAGTTATAAAGGGTTTGGAAACGCAATATTCTGGCGTCCTGACAAATTGATTCTTGCCAGCACGCCACTCCCACTTGGAATGGCCCATATGATCGACCATAACCTCCAATCGAGACAATCCGAGGAAATTAGTCCGTCTCAGTCAACAACTCCAAATCTAACGCCTGAATTATCCCCAACCACGCCGATCGAATCTCGAAATGACCGACAAGAATTGAAAGATGATCCAGCCACTACCCTCCATAACCTCACAGATATGACAGCTCTCGCTCTCTTTTTCGAGCTCCCTTCATCAGCCCTCTTATCCAAAGCCTACACTTACTGGCGAAGAAACGTCGACAACGCAACCGCTCTCGGCCTCGCATCAAATGCAATTCTGAAGCAGTTTCTACCATTTGGTTCGTATCCACCCCATCTTCCACTCGTTTCTCGTGTTGATGAACATACATCGTTGAAACAGACATCCAAGCACATCACCGAAATGCAACATCGCATTCTTCGCGACTACAAGACAATCACGATGGATCAAGATGATAATGTCATAAAATTCGAGGAAGAGGATGAAATGGAACGAATGCGCAAGAGGAAGGCCATTAACGAAGGGAATCAAGACCAAGATGAGACCAAACCTTCCCCTTCGTCTATCCCAAAATCAGACCCTCTTCCACCATTACCCCCACCTGACCCATCATCCCCAATCAGAATAAAATCCCCTGTTCTCATGGCAACGCCTAAATCTCAGACGCTACACATGTCAATGTCAGCTCTTTCGCAAACACCTCTCTGCCACTACAAGCCCATCATACATCCTTCCAAGTTCATTTTTCGACGTCACAGACGGTTTTATGTTGTGAACGATTCGGGTGAGCAGATAGAATGCGATAAACGTGGTGCAAGCATCAACGCGTTCTTGCCGCTCTCCGATGGCGATGACAAGTGGATTAAAACCGAAGATGAGCTCAAAAGAGTGAAGATAATGTCATTCAATCATCGTTCAACGATTCTTCGGCATCTAATCAACAATATCTTCACACACATCCCCATCCGCATCATGAAACTCCCCTCTGCCGTCACATCACCCTCCTCCCTCTCCCATCGACTGATCACACCCCGAAACGTCGCATTAACACGACTCAACGCTTTCGAGAACTCTTTCAAGTCACATTATGCCGGAAATAAAATCCTCATCTGCTCGGTGCTTCTTTACGGTGACCCATCGTTTGGCGGCGATATCCGTTTCGCTCAAACTGCAAATTTGATGCAAATGCTCGCAAGTGTCATCACTCAATCCACACAAATCTCACATCTGCTCTTCCCCGACGAGAGGTTCAGATGGGATCGACCGAAGACGGCGACCAAATTCAGAAAAGTCAAACACCTTCCATATCCCGTCGTTCTCGCTGGGGATTTCGCTTCATCGTTGGATTCGGCAGCAATGAGGTTGATAGTGCGAGGGAAAGAGACATCTCTCCATCCATCTCTCTCATCGTCGGGCGTGGTGCCTCTGCTACTCTCGCAGCCATCGTTGAACAATGACGAGCCTTGTGTTGTCGCGACTCAGACGGAGAGAAGACAGATTGCGTCGATGGATGCGACTCAGTGGAGCAAGTTCAAGTCGAGATTGATGGATGAGTTGGAGGCGGACAAACAGGAGGAAGAGGAGGAAAGAGAGAAATGGTGGAAAGAAGAGATCGCCAGGCGGAAAAGGATGAAAGACAAAGAAGAAAAGCGAATGGAGAAGGCGAGGAAGTTGGAGGAACAGAAGGGAAGACCGTTCTCCACAACCGACCTCGTTGCACACGTCCCAAAACTCCCCTCACAGCCACTCCCCATCAACCCTAACCACCATTCGGTCTCCTTCGTCTTCCCAACTCCACCTTCCTCACCGTCCAACAGCCAATCACCTTCATCACTGCCACTCACACCCCCTCTCAATCCATCGCCATCCGACGACATTCTTCCCAACAGAGCGATCTCCCCTTCAGCTTCTCTCCAGTCACAACCGATCGTGTCACCACTTATTGTCCAATCAGACGCCCACATTCTGAACTACGAGAGGTTCAGAAGAACCAGAATTCTAGATTCGTTCATGGCATTGAATCGAAAGCTCCTGGAAGAGGGTTTGGTGACGGAGGAAGAGAAGGCGGAACGAGACAAGCAACGATTGGACGAATATGACGAGCTAACAGACAAACAGAATTTGGTTGATCAAACTCGACATCTGCAATATCAATCAGAGGGCGAGCACGAAAAAGATCTGATCCGCCTGGCTCAACGCAATTCGACAGTGTCAGACGTTGCTTGGGATGAAAGGGAGGATGGAAGGAGCGGACGGAGGAGACGAGAGGAGGCAAGACTCAGACAGATGACTGGACGATGGGTGGGAGATATTGTCTTCTCGCAGGAAAAGAAGAGTTCGCTCTCAACGGCAGTAATCACTGATGTTGAACTCCTCGAACTTCCAGCTCGTCCTGATCGAGCCACAAATCGTCGGTCACACTCCATTCGACACTCGTCCATCTCTGAACCGCCTCTCAACAACCCTCTTTCGTCACACATCCTCCTCTCGCTCGCTCTGACACATGAAGAGATCTGGGCGCGACACTGCATGTTCGGCTCTCCTCTCGACAAACCCGATCTCTGCTCGCAGATCTTCTTTAACCGTTCTGTCAACTTCCTTCCTTTTTACGCAAAACTTGACTGGAATCCGATGACCGGTGTTTGGCTCAAATCGAGCGAATCGGAGCTTCCCATTCTGTTTTCGTCTTCGCAGCACTCGTCACCTTCCCCGTCTTCTCTCCACTCACTCTCTCCGTCTCCTTCGCTACGCACGCTGGCTTCACAGAGTGGGCAAGGAGCAGAAAATCAGAGACGAATTGTGTCTCAATCACTCAGTCGAGATCCTTCGTCGGCAACATTCGACGCTCGACGCCCATCACCTCCCGCCGACCCACTTCTCACTCCAACACGTCGCTCTCCCCCAAAAAGCCCTCCAATGCTCGTCCCTCTCACCGCTCCGCTTCCCCATACGCCTCTCACCCCACCTGCGTCGCCAGGGTCGTCTCCCCTCTTTGTTCAAACAGCGGGTGTGTCTTTTGCTGCGTTTTCTCGACACCCGTCCCCGACATTCGCAACACCCACTCCCTCCTTCGCTCTCATCCCACAACAATCTCTCTCCGTCGCTTCCTCGTCGATTGAGTCCTCGCCGTTCTCGTATCCACTCAACATCTTCTCATCTCCTCCATCGTCACGCTGCTCGCCAGACCGATCAACTTCTTTCAACCACATTTCACTCTCAACAAATATGCGATCTAACCTTGATGAGCACACCCATCTGATTCTATCGAAACCAACATTCCGACAAACACAAGTCAAACATCTTCGGAAGGAGGAGCGGACTGAAGAGGAAGAAAAACGGCCGCATCAGCGACACTTTTCGTTCACTCCCGTTCTTCCTCTGCCGACGAGCGGAAAGCAGCTGAAAGCACCTCTTCCGTATTCTCTTCCTTTCGACGCAGCCAGCGAACCGCTGGAACTCACTCCAACACGACCTCTACAACCACCACATCCTTCCCATCCCACTTTCGCTGCCACGTTCTCCATCCCCTTCTCACTCGCTCCTGCTCTTGCTTCACTCGTCCCTCATCACCAGCTTTCCACTCAATTCTTCCTCGAACAAGACCGGGTCGTGGGCTTCCCTTCCACACAGATCTTCGCGTCCCGCTCTCTCCATCCAATCGCAGCCCTCACTCCCCTCATGTTCCCAACTGTCCGCACTGACGACGGGTGGTGTCAGCTGGAGGAGTGGAGAGGAGAGGACGATCAGGTCTGTCCGGCCACTCTTCACAATCACGGTCATCGACCCAACTCTGTTGAAACCATCCCACGAATCCCATTCTGCGCACCTGACACGAGTCAGTCGTTGTCGTCAGTCACAGAATCCGATCTGAAGTCGCATCGATTGCCGGAGAAGACGGAACAAGAAGAGAGCAGGCTGAGCTTGACAAGACTGCTCGTGATGCCCACCACGACTCGACCAGTGTCTGTGATCTTCCACACGTTCTGGGCGGATGGAGTGGAGGTGCTGGAGACGGCGAGGCAGGATCTGAACGAGGTCGAACCAACAGATCGACATCCTTGGTGCAACTTCTCTCCTGTCCAGTTCTGGTTGTGAACAGATCGAGATCATCTGTTCTGACTTCTCCCCATTCTTTTCCCTTTCTCGTCGCTTTTGATGTACACTTGTTTTCAAAAAGAGATCAAATGATGAGAAATGTTTTGGAGAAGTGGAAGTGAATGGTTAGTGAAGTGATGGTGAGCGTGAAGAGAGCAGAGCACTGGTTTGTTCAACACCCTTTCAACAACCTTCTGTAGACATCGTGTCTTTCGAGAGTGAGAACAGGAGAGACTGGGAGCCTGCAGTTGAACCCACAAAACTTCGCACATGGCTGGACTCCATCGTTGAAGAAGCAGCACAGGAAATCATCAAGCCCTTCTTCCTTCAGTGACGTGTTCCACATGGTCACATGCTTTGGATCGACCTGGTCTCCGTAGATGAGCATCGGTCGTGTTGGAAGCGGGAGAGAGACGGTAACTTGGTTCGATTGGAGAGTGGGGAAGAGGAGGAGGGAGGCGAGGAGTTCGTTGGCAAGGATTTGGGACATTCCCTGTCGCGTTTTCTCATCTTGGTCGGTGTCACCTCTTTCATCAAGCATCAGGTACACCAATTCGACCACGCGGGCGAGTCGGACAACATGAACATGTATCAAGTCCCGTTGGAGAGTTTTGGAGGTTCCAGACAGTTCGAGAGCTCGAGTCTGCCTCAGAAGACGAGAGAAGGGAAGGAAGAAGGAATTGGGGACAACAATCGGTGTGGACGGGACACAGATCTTTGCCAATGTCGCTTCACTGCAGACTTTGTACTTTTCACTTTCGAATTCCATCAAGAACACAGCCCCGATGAACCGGTTTGTCAAAAAGGTGAGGTCCGTTTTGTAGAGTGTGAGATCTGTTCGGTCGTATTTATCCGCCTGTGCGCGGCGGAACACGTATGCTTTGAACAACGAGATTGCGGGACACACACCCGAAATTTTGGGAAGTTGTTTGTCCCAGGACCAGCGAGGTGGTTGTTGGGCGAAGGGGTGAACTTGAGTTGATGCGAAGAATTGGGCATCAGTTTGGTTCAGTCGACGAGCGAGAATCTTGAAGAACTGGTGAGCGAGTGAAAAGATGCTCTTTTCTTCCGCAAAATAGAAAGGCTCGACGAGCTTGGAAAGTTCAATCGCATCGACAGACGGAATGAGAACCGCGAGGCAACACGACAACTGGAGGAAGATATCGTAGACACGATTGGGAGGGTTGAGAACCAGCAGATCCACTGCAGGCTGTACTCGGAGTTGGGCGTCTGACAGAAGATCAGCCTTGTAAGACGACAATCTCATAATGATTTGCTCCGCAAGAGTGATGAGAGGGGCAACGATCTGCTCCGGATACGACGTTGGAGGAGAGAAAGGGTCTGGATCTGGGAATGACAGCGGTTTGTGGGGAGCAACTCCATCGATCGAATAAAATAACGGAAAGTCGATGTCGTTCGGGCTGGTTGCCGAAAACTTTTCTTTCGGTGTATACCAAGTTTCAGTGTCACCAGCAGCCATTGAACCGAAGTAGGACGACCGGAAAGATGATTTGTCGAGCGAGGTCAGAAGAGCCGCAATGATTGCGAAAGCGAAGAAACGATAAGGCTTTCTCTTCGTCCAATGATACTCAGTGTTCGGAGAAGCAGCCAGGCAATCTGCAACTTGGGTTTCAAACTTCAGAACTGCCTCAATCAGCGGTGGAACTTCATCAACACTCAAATTAGACTCCAAGAGGCGATGGAGATTGAGATAGATTGGAAAAATGAAGTTTGATGCGGTATGAACATCTGGGCTGTGTGTGAGACCCCAGCAAAGAATTGATAAGTCTTTCGGCGATGGAGAATCTGACAGCTGGCCGAAGTACATCAGTTCAGCAAAAACTACCGCTGCCCGCATGGCCTGTGGCTGTGCTCCCGATTGGATGATCGTGTGAAAATCGAACCACAAATCTCTTCGAGTCGAAAATGCTAACAATTTCGTCAAATGGTACAATTTCTTTGGTCCATCTGGAGAGGATACAACATCAATATGTTCCAGAAATCTTCTGCACACATCTGGACTGAAAGGCATTCGCAGATACGGGTTCTGGAAGGCGTTCAGATAGGCTCGGATGAGGCTCGGATAAGAAGATGGGAGAACTTCTTCCATGAGCCGACCGAAGAGTGTAATGGGCAAAAATTGCGTTGATCGCAACAAATATTTATAGTCTAACGGAATCTGGAGTTGGTAAGCGAGAGAGAGGAGAATCTTGCTCGATGTCATTTGGGATTCTTCGGTGGAGAACTGAACGGTTGTTCGGATGAAATTCACCAAGTTTTGCACATCCAGATAGCAGCGCATTTGAATCGTTGTATCGAGTGACGGCATGGAACGGATATTCCTGAGATCCTCAGTAACGGTGGTTTGGTCAAGAGACGACAGTAGTATTGATAGGTTGTCGTCATGAAGACGAATAACCTGCTTTAGTAAAGGGCGTGCCAAACCCGATATTTGGGGTTCGCGAGAGAGGGAATGACAGAGAAGATGAGCGAATGGATTCGTGAAAAGTGAGCGAAGAAACGCTTCGGGAGAACGTGGTATTTCGGAAAATCGAGATGACCAATTCTCTGGCAATGCTGCAACTTGATCCGAGAGGAAGGAAAGAAGGAAAATTGCGAGTTTGTCGATATCAGAAGGGAGAATGGGGTGTTTGGGAAACTCCTTCTCGTAAAAAAGGCTGTTGGGATTGTGTGATTCTGACGGAGGAAGATGTCTCACAATGAAGTCAGAAGTTCTTTCGACGAATCGGTGAAGACAATCTGCCTCCTCTGCTGTCGTTTCGGCTGTCAGATGGTCTTTCAGCTTTGATATGACACGCCAACATGACAGAAGAGGCATCCACGGCAAATATCTCCAGAAATCCTGAAAGACGGAATGGTGTTCTGAATAATATACATCTCAATGAAAGAAACAAACCAGTTAAGAATCCGACGAGCAAATCTTCCTGGACAGACATGGTGACAGAATCCGAAACAGATAAACGATCACGGATTGATTGCAATTCATCCCGAAGAGATTGCAGAGGGCGGAGAGTGTCAGTCATCGAAAACACAATGAAAGGGTGAGATCATTGTCAGACATTTGTTCCATGCAATTTTTCTTCAAAATGATGAAAGAAGTCAGACTGTATGATAGTATACATTTTCGACCAAACACAACCGCTGATAAACTCAAACGGTCTCGAAAACTGCTTCACCGAAATGCCATTCAATGTTCCATTTTCACATTTCCCATCGCTTTTGATGAACAGTTATTTTCAAGAAAAGGCATCAATCTGCAATAAATGGTCGATCATAGAAAGACAGAAGCACACAACGACGGAAGAACTGTTCCTTCAGCCGCTGAAGTGATTATGTGTGACGATGATCTTGAAGTTTTCGACATTTGGGAGACTTTGACGAGTGAAGTGAGGGCGAGTGTGAAGAGAGCAGAGTTCTGGTTTGTTCATCACCCCTTCCAACTACCCTCTGAAGACATAGCGTCTGTCGAGTGTGAGAACAGGAGAGATTGGGAGCGTGCAGTTCAACCCACAAAACTTCGCACATGGCTGAACTCCATCGTTGAAGAAGCAGCACAGGAAATCATCGAGTCCTTCTTCCTTGAGTGAAGTGTTCCACATGGCCACTCGTTCGGCATCAACCTGTCGTGAGTTGACGAGCATCTGTCGTGCTGGAAGCGGGAGAGAGACGGTAACCTGGTTCGATTGGAGAGTGGGTGAGATGAGGAGAGAGGCGAGGAGTTCGTTGGCAAGGATTGCGGACATTCCCTGTCGCGTTTTCTCGTCTTGGCCTGTGCTCCCTCTTTCTTCAAGCATCATGTGCACCAATCCGACCACACGGGAGAGTCGGACAACATGAATATGTGTCAAATCCTGTTGTACAGAATATGAATGTTGAATTGGTTTGACAGTTGGAGTCATCCGCAGAAGACGAAAGAAGGGAAGGAAGAATGAACTGGGGACCTGAATGCGGGTGGAAGGGATAGAGATCTTTGCCAATGTCGCTTCAGTGCTGACTTTGAACTTTTCGCTTTCGAATTCCATCAAGAACACTGCTCCGATGAAGTGGCTGGTCAGTGTATCGAATTTTGGGTCATTGAACGTTAAAGTTTGGCGATTGAACCCGCCTGTCTGAGTAAGGCGGGACACGTAGGCCTTGAACAACGAGATGGTTGGGGACGGTCGAGATGGCCGGAGAGGGAGCCGACCCCACGGCAACTGAGGTGGTTGTTGAGCGAAAGGGTGAATGTGAGTGGATGCGAAGAATTGGGCAACTGTTTGGTTCAGTTGACGAGCGAGAATTGTGAAGAACTGGTGAGCGAGCGAGAAGAGATTTCTGTCTTCGGCGAAATAGAAAGGCTCGACCAGTTTGGTCAGTTCGATCGCATCGACAGACGGAACGAGAACAGCGAGGCAACACGACAATTGGAGGAAGATTTCGTAGACTTGATTGGGAGGGTTGAGAACCAGAAGGTCCACAGCAGTTTGTGCTCGGAGTTGGGCACTTGAAAGAAGATCAATCTTGTAAGACGACATTCTCGCAATGATTTGCTCGGATAGAGTGACAAGAGGGGCGATGATCTGTTCTGGATACGATGCGGGAGGAGAAAATGGGGGTACATATGATTTTAATCGCGATTTGTGGGGAGCAACTCCATCGATCGAATAAATAGGTGTTGAGTCGATGTAGTTCGGGGTGTCTGCCGAAAGCTGTGCTTTGTTCACCAACAATGTTTCAGTGTCACAAGATGTCATTGAACCGAAGTAGGATGGCCGGAAAGATGATTTGTCGAGCGACGTGAGGAGAGCGACGATGATTGCGAAAGCAAAGAAACGATAAGGCTTGTTCCTCGTCCAATGAGACTCAGTGCTCTGAGAAGCAGCCAGAAGATCTGCAAATTCAGTTTCAAAGTTCAGAGCTGCCTCAATCAGTGGCGGAACTTCATCAACACTCAAATCGGACTCCAAGAGGCGATGGAGATTGAGATAGATTGGAAAAATGAAGTTTGATGCGGTACGAATATCTGGGCTGTGTGTGAGCCCCCACCCCAGAATTGATAAGTCTTTGCGTGATGGAGAATCTGTACGTTGGTTTTTAGAGATTAGCTCTGCAAAAACTACCGCTGCCCGCATGGCTTGTGGCTGTGTTCCCGATTGGATGATCGTGTGAAAATGGAGAGGTAAATTCCCCCCAGAGGAGAACGCGAACAATCTCACTAAATCGGACAAATTCGTCGGTCCATCTGGAGAGGATACAACATCAACATGTTCAAGAAATCTACTACAGGCATCTAGACTGATAGACATTTGGAGATACTGGTTCTGGAAGGCGGTCAGATAGACTCGGAGGAGGTTCGGATAAGATGACGGGAGGACGTCTTTGATGAGCTGATTGAAAAGTGTACTTGGCAAAAATTGCGTAGACTGTAACAGACAATCGTATTTTAATGGAATCTGGAGTTGGGAAGCGAGACATATCAGGATTTGGCTCGGGTTGATTGGTGGTCCTTCTGTTGAAAACTGAACAGTTTTTCTGATCAGACTAACCAAGCTTTGCACCTCCAGATAGCAGCGCATTTGAATCGTTGCATCGAGTGACGGCATGGAACGGATATTTCTGAGATCCGCAAGGACTGTCGTTTGTTGAAGTGACGATAAGAGAAGTGAGAGGTCGTCGTCAGTGAGACAAATAACGTGCTTTAGTAAAGGGCGTGCCAAACTCGATATTTGGGGTTCGTGAGAGAGGGAATGACAGAGAAGATGAGCGAATGGGTTGGTGAATATTGATTGAAGAAAATCTTCTGGAGAACACGAGCTCACGAAAGATGGTGATGAAGAAACATCTGACAATGCTGCAACTTGATCCGAGAGATAGGAGAGAAGGAAAATTGTGAGTTTGTCGACATCTGAAGGGAGAATGCTGTGATGGGGAAATGCCTTCTCGCAATAAAGGCCAGAGTTTGATGGAAACTCTGATGGAGGAAGGTGTTGCACAATGAAGTCAGATGTCCAGGCTTCTGATTTGATCCCAGTGATCCCAGTCGGATCTGATCCCACTAAATACCTACAATACCATTTCGTTTCTTTCATTTCAAAAAAGTCTTCTTATATATGATATTTGAATGGAAAAAAAAGTAAAAAGGAAAATGGTCACTTCATAGATCATGAAAATGCAAACTTTGGGTGCTGCTGTTCAGTTTGTTCTACAACAATAATTATAAAAACAAGTCGATAATGCGTTATTATGTCTTCTTTGATGGTTTTTTCTCACTGACAAAAGTCAATGAAGGGAATACATCGAAAAAAGAAGTGTTGGTGATTGTGATCGTGCGTGTTTTTGGGAAATAAGAGCTGTCTGAAATATTGAAGAGCATTATGTGAAAACAAGAAGTGAATTGAACATGATTAATGAAGTGATAATGAGAAAATCTCAAAGGAAAAGAGTTGAAATATGATCTCAGTACAAATTTAGGCACTGACATCAATTGATCCCAGTTTTACCTATTTTGATGGGACTACTCAGATGCCTGCAGATGTCCTTTCGACGAACTGGTGAATCGCGTCAGTCACCTCTGTTGTCAGTTCCGTAGATAGATGCTGTTTCAGGTTCGATATGACCCGCCAACATGACAGTAGAGGGAGATTTGGCAAAAACAACAAGAAATCCCGAATGAAGGAATGGTGTTCTGATTAAGATCGATCTCAATGAAAGAAACGAACCTGTCAAAAATGCGACGAGTGAGTCTTCCTGAGCAGATATGGAGTCCGAATCCGAAACGGAAACATGATAACAGATTGTTCGAAATTCATCTTGTGGAGATGGCAGAGGACGGAGAGTGTTGGTCATCAAGAAGACAATGAAATGGTCGGATCTTCGTTTAGTCTCTCATTTCGCACTTTTTGAATAAAAACTGAGTGTTAGAGCCTTTGTTCACAAATTGAATACACAAACGGAAATGAAGATTAAACATCGCCATCCACCAGCGAGCACAGAAAAAATCTGTGAGACAAAAAAAACTAAAAACGAAGACTAAGTAATGTAACGCCTCACCCACCACTCTCCTCCAACAAGACCGAATCAAGAAAAGAGAGCGACAATCCTTCCGGTTTGGCAGCTCCCGGAACTCTCGCTGCTGGCTGGAAGGGTGTGATCTGTGGCTTTGAAATTGGAGGGAGGATTTGGGCTGAGAAATGAAGAAAGAGACAAAAAAGACAAACTGACGGGTTTGGTGGAGATTGGGGTGGGGTCGGCTTTGGAGAGATAGGTGGAGTTGGAGATTGGTGGAGGAGGGAGGGGAGGGAGAGGACGAGCAATCCCTTTCATCACACTTTTTGGTTGATGTTCCTTCGAAAGGATCGTATTTGGCTTTCGTGGAGGTGATTGGGATGTGGGATGGTGGGTTGGGGGAGGAGAGGAGTGGGATGGTGAGGTTGGAGGTGGTGTGGGAGAGACATGAGGTGAGGATGGTTGTGAAGGGAGGGATGAAATGGATGGAGGGATGGGACGAGGTGATGACGAAGATGTGTCTGCCGAAGAGACAGATCCATTCTGATCATCTGTTCCCTCAGTCTCCTCCTTTATCTGCTCGACACTCTCACTCTCTTTGTCCTCCTGTTCTTCCTTCTGCTCCTCCTTCCTTCCCATCGAGATCATTTTCTTGTTCATCTCAGCCATCAGCATCTGCATCCCCATCATCTGACCCATCCCCGCCGGTTTCCGCGTCGACGCAGCAAGCTTTCTTCTCTCCTCTTCTTCAGCTCTCCTCTCTGCTTCCTCTCGCCGTGTCCTCTCCTCTTCTGTCTCATTCTTCCTTTCCACCACTTTCTTGATTGGCCTTCGGATTCTCGTTTTCGGAGTTGGGAGAGCTCGTTGGATGAGAAATGTTGGAACATGAGATTCATCATTTTCACTATCGTCTTCAGCAGGAGGAGCAGAGATCACATCTTCCACTGTGATACTCTTCGTCGACAGAATCCGTTTTGGGGTTTGGGGCGATTCGACTTGATCTTCCGTTTCTGATGTGAGAGACTGAGTGGTTTTTTGCTTCTTCTCCTCACTCAGTTTGATATGGGCCACGCTGGGAGGTGGAAGGGGGGCTACTCGTCGCGACGCACGAGGACTGGCGAGAGGGGAGCCGATTGGGGAGACAGAATTAATATTTTGTGGGCGTGGGTGACTACGCTCGTTTTTCAGCGTGTCCTGCATCTGTGAGATCTCGCTCATCATCGAAAACATGTCGCCTGAGCTGAGGAAGAAGGCATTCGGTGCCAACTTTCTAGTTTTTCGCTTGATGAGGAAAGTGTCGTCAGTTTGTTCTTCATCAACTCCTTTCTGAATATTGCCTTTTCTTAACTCTAAAACCGCAAGAAATTGCTCCCAAGTGTTAAATGCTTCCGGAGTAATTCTGGCAGTGAGTGGATCGTAATCTCCGAGGACATCATCATCTCGAGTTTTGGGTTTGATCCTGTTGTGAGTCTTTTGGAGCATACGTCGCATATTTCGATCCTGAAAGACAATACTCTTTTTTCTTGTCACAGAGATCCAGGAATCACGTTCGTTGATGGGGATGAGATGTTGGGACGATTCGGAGATGTTCAGCATCTCCTTCCGTTGCTGCTGTCTGATATATGCTCGAATTTCACGTTGTGCTTCGATAGAATGTTCAATTACACCAATCGTGAAGTCGACTTTGGGCTTCAGGACGTGTTGTGGAGTGACTGTCCTCGTGTCGGCGATTGTGGTTGGTTCTTCCACAACTTCGAAATTCTGACTTTGTTTTGTCGCAATTCGGGTCTCTTCAAACTGTTCAGGGAGAGAATCGGACAGTAAGTCGACGTGGACGAGGCTATTCGTCTGATATGATGTCTCTTCTTGAAGGATCCGTTCCGCTTCTGTCGCATCGAGAGCAACATGCCTCAATTCTGGCTGCATCAAGTATGGAGGCGTAGGGTCACACACGTACACTTTTCGGTGTGATCGGAGTCGTTTCACGCGTGGCGGGAGCCGTAAAGACTCGTACTGGTAGATCTGCCCTCCAATTTCATTATCCGCAGGATTAAAACCATCTAATGAAGCAGATACGTCAAGAACATTCGTTTTAAGGCTGTCTTGAGATGTTAGAAGTTCGATTTGTTCCGGAGTTTGAGAAAATTGGGTCTGTTGGTTGGCTTGGGCGATGTGTGTTGAATTTTCGATGGTATTTGTCACACCTTCCAACATTGTGAGGAGACGAGCAGGATCCAATCGTGATTTTCGTCCAGGTTTTTCCGTTTTGACGCCTTCTTTTGAGTCAGATCGCGTCCGATTCTTTCTGAAGACATTTGCCAATGAAGATGAAGATAGAGAGGATTTAATATCGCTGTGGTGTTCCGGTCCGAGGAGATCATGTGTTGTCGTCTGTGAAATGTGTTCTGAGGGTTGATCCGTCTCGGTTGAGTCTTTCGATTGTTGTGAGTCAAGACTTTGTTTGGCCAAAAAATCTTCCAAATGAAAGATGGAGGAAACAACTTGGAGAGAGGAGTGAATGGAATTACAGTGTTCGTCTACGTTTGGAGATAGGAGCGACGAAATACTGCTTTGGATGATTTCGAGGTCAGTGGAGGGGACGTGGAAGTCATTCTCTAAGGACCGCTGCGAGAAAACATGAAAATCACAGCAGCCATACCAATACAATCTGGTTTGTGTCAATGGTGGCAGAGGCCATGGAACATTGCGAGAGAAATAGAGAAGTGAGTTCTTTTCCGGAATCCAAGACGCAAGATGAGACTGAATTACCAGAATTGAAAACTGATGTGAGAAGTGGTGTGGGGGTGAAGATTCGCGAAGTCGGCTGTGACGTGGCTGTGGGAGGCTGTAGTGTTTTTTTCTCGCCTCGTGAGCGGAGAGAACCTATGAACTAAAGTCGGAAAAAAAGGTAGAAAATGAATATAATCCATGAAAAGATGAACAATATGATGGATAATTGCATTCAAACCGACATCCGGATAAATGCTTGATCGTCCCTTCATATTTCTGATGTCAGATTCTGACTCTGTCACACCAATCCATATCGTCAATATCATCGATTCCAGTCCAAATATCCCGGTTTTTTCCTCACTTTCTCAAATCATTTCTCATTTCTTTGAACAGATTACATCTGTCCTTTCCATCTCACCAGCGCAGATCGTTCTTGGTTCGGCAGATAATACGTTTACAGCTTTTTTCCAAATATTGCTTCAGAATTCGTCTATGGGTGAATAGGCCTGAATTTGGCAAAGAATTTCGCCTTGCAGCCACGTTTACAGGCCACACAGACTTCATCACAGCACTCACATTCATCCCATCCTCGAAAGAATACCGAGATGGAATCATTGTTTCTGGATCAATGAATGGTGAAGTATCAATTTTTTATTTCTGTCATTTGATTCAGCTCTTCTGCTGGGATGTCATGACAACATCACTGATCGACAAAATTGATGGCCATAATGACATGATCTCGACCCTAAAATACGTTCCAGAAGTGGATATCATGTATTCGGTCAGTCATGATGGGACAATCTGCACATGGAAGAACCGCCAACTCCTTCGAAGACTCTTCCATCCAACGTCATTCGCTCATCGCTTCGTCTTGATGACCGTGGAGCCAGAATGCTTTATCACATGTATGAGCATTTTTTTGTTATGGTTAAAGGTTCAAACTCGTCACAACTGGAGATTTGGAAAAATGGACGATGTGTTGAAGCGGCTCTACCAAATATCGTTCCATGCAGCATCGCCAAAATCACAGACACTATCGTAAATGTTGCAAGTCCTCAATTGTTTCGTTCTTCTTTCTGATTCTTCTCCAGACAATTGACGTTCATCAACTTGGAAACATCCACCCAGTCGAGCCCTGGGCCTGCAACAAGCGGCATGAACACCCAATTTACCTTCCTCTGCCCTCATTCTATCGCCTTTATTGATGACATTGACAGTATTGGTCACATAACCGTGGATATCATAGATGGAGTGTATCACCCCCGAATCGCTGTGTTAAAGACCACGTCAAAACCAACGTGCATTGACAGAGTGGATGTTTGCCAGTTTTAAGATTCATGTTTGTCCAGGACAACGAAAGTGTCTGCGGATGTGTTGACGGTCGTGCATACATTCACGGGGAGAACAAAGATCATTGGATGACTGACCACCGACTTGTTTCGTACCACAAACAGATGATCAGGTTTGTTTCATTTTCTTCTCTTTGATCGGTACTACAGTCACCCACAATTGAACATTGCCGACAAGCTCCCAACACTTGAGAGCCTCCCTCCATCAACATACCATTCATTTCGAAGATATCAGAACCTCCATCGTCCTATGCTTGCAATCTTTCATGAAAAGTGGATACCTGTTGGCCGAACAACGACTATTGATTTGCACGGCTCATGGCTGCACAAGCACGTTAAAAATTTCAACGACTTTCATCTTTCAAAGGAGGAGCTCGAGGCGAGTCAAGGTGGACAGAGAAAAATCACGATCGATGGTCAGAAGTGGGATCGAGAAGTTGTGGTCAAAACTGCAGAAGGAACGACAATCAGGTATATCTATCAGCTTTTTCTCTCATCCCATATTAATGTAATTCTAGATTTGGTATTAACATTGAAGACAACGCCTATAAACGTGCGAGGGAGGTGGTCGAACAGTTCCACTTCTCCGAATCTCATCTTCAGGAAGTTGTGAGGATGATCAATTACCACCGAGATGAGTTAGACGATTCAGGAGTCACCCCATCCACGCCAGTCGTCAAACAATCAAAGCAATCACCATTCGACAAAACGAAGCTCCCGACTGTGTCCATCCTTCCTGATATCAACACCATCCTTCCAGTGATTCCATATTCAACAGTTCCAAAGATTGATCCCTTTATAGGTCGTCTTAAGGAGTTCAGCACCCAAATCGGAGGAAAGGTTAATTTCATCCTTCTTTACTCTCCTTCCCAGTATGCACTCACACCCGCAGAACTTACCGTCATTACCAAGTTCCTCCAGTCATTTAAAGATGCTGGGTCCAACTTCTCGACGATCGGAGCACCTTCGACGTTCGACACCATTTTCACGTCGAAACTTGCTTATTGGCCAGCAGACAAAGTGTTCCCTGTCATCAACTTGCTCTCAATTGCTGTTCTCTCGACTGGACTCGCCAAACGACTTGGGAATAATGTATGCTCGTCATTCTCTTTTCTCACCTCGTCTCTCGTCTCACATTTCTCCTCCCTCGTCAGACGTTGATGTTGAAGTTGGTCATCCCTGTGCTTTTCATCCGTTCATTTGACACCTCACACATTCTGAACGTTCGAATGGGAATGATGCTTCTGAACAACCTTCTTTTCACTCTTTTCACCAAAGACATTATCTTCAGTCACCTCCCCACTGTATATTTCCCTCTTTTTGTCCAAATATCCTCTTTTCTCTCTTATTCAGCTTCTCCCAAAAGTTCTGAACATTGTGAACCAAACGCAGGACCAATCAGTCACCCATCATCCTTTCATCACCAGCGCTGTTCTCACCTTCATTCACAAGTCTGCTCTTCATTTTCTGACCCTTAATTTCATCTCTCTCGTGAATTATCACCAGCCTTCTCAAAGTTGCCCAAAACTACACAATCAGCCTAATGTCCCACTCTCTCTTCATTGCCTCGATTCTTCTCCGCATCGCAACCATCGTGAAGGACGAGGACATTGATGGCTGCATGGATCTGCTCCACTCGTTCATTCTTCTTGTCTGCCTCTTCTCTCTCTAATCAGTCTGATTTCAGATCCAGGACCCAAAAATCAAGCCAATGTTGATCACAAACCTTGATCTGTCACCGTTCATTGCTCGCTTTACTGATAAGTCAAGGGCTCGCCAATTTGGCACCAATCAACAGCATTCGCTATGGGATTACGCTTCGTATTTGTCGTATTCTTACACACACGACTAGAAAGCAATACTTTCACTTGCCATTTCCTCACTTATTCTCTCCGTGTTTTCTGTTTCGAAAGTCGCAAATCTTTTATTGTGGGTTGCCTCGTCGATCCAGCTGTATTTATGACGCAAGGAACGGATATATTCCTCCGCAATGTTCCGTCGTCATGTACCATAACAGCAATTACTGCAAAACTTGAGGATATTGCCGGTCCTGGTTGTGTCAGATCCCACATCCAACATCGGTCAAACAAGTCCACTGAAGGTGGCACTCAATATCATCACTATCAGATAACAATTGACACACCGGAACACGGTTTGTAGTCTTACATATTTGCTATTATCATCTCATTCTTTAACTTTCTCTCATCGTTTCAATTCTAACATTCATACATCAGCCAAAGAAATTCTTTACTCTGAACGTATTTCATTCGGAGCTATCTCAATTCCTATCTTGGAGTATAAAAGCCTCAATGAAATTCGAAAACCACCAATGACCACATCGGTCAACATCATCCCTGTTACTCCACTCTCCCTCCAAACTATTCTCCATGACAATACACTAAATCCTTTCATCACTAAAATCTCTCTTGCTACAAACGATCGTCCGTGTATGTTCTTTGCTTTGGTTTGACATCTTACAGTCACCCTCCAATTCTATCGCAATCAAGGAATCGATGACTTTTTAAGGTTCTATGCAGGCCGACAAGTTGCAGACACATTCCCGCAAGTCTCTCGGAGAGACGATCCAGTGTATGCAGGAACAGAACTCCACGAAATGTATCCCCACAAGACTCTCTTCGTTGCTGGCTTCCCCTCCACGACAAACGCAATCCAACTCTTCAAACATTTTATGGGATACAATGTAACTTGTGTATCTCTTCGAAAAAACACCGAAAAAGGAACTGCAACAGCATTCATCACACTCGAAAAAGAGGCATTCGTCTTCCATGCCGCCCAAGATCCAAACCTCCAATGTTTCATGAGCCCAACTCCTAATCTCACTATCACCCAATTTATCCCCAAAGACCGCTCAGGCCAGTCAAACTTCGCCAGACAGCAGATGAATGGCGCTTATCCAATGATGCCTTACCAGAACCCACCACCGCCTGGATATGGCATGCCGATGTATGACCAGAATGGGATGATGCCGTATGGCGATCCAAATGTCATGATGCCTTCGTATATGAACGGATACGGAAATATGATGCCACAAGCACAGCCACAAATGATGAATCAAGGCGGGTATCCAAACCAGCAAATGGCATACCAAAACATGCCCCCTCAACAAATGAGTCAGATGGGGCCGATGATGCCAATGCAAATGAACCAATACCCACCACAACAGATCCCCCAACCCATGCCACAAATGCCGTACCAGATGTCACAAATGAATATGAGCCAACCTCCTCCACAGCACATGTCACAACAACCAATGATGATGCCCCAAATGCCACCTCAACAGCAGCAGATCTCGCCCACTCAACAAATGTACCAGCAGCAACCACCTCAACAGCGACCCTATCCTAACTCACTCGATATGCAGCAAGGCTATCAACAGTACTCCAACCAGCCACTGCCCCAGAATATGTCTCATCAGAGCAGAAACACACTAAGAATCGAGCCATTCAATCTCAATGAACTGTCTGGAACAGAAGACGACCGAAGACAACAAATCGGGAACTATATCTACTCCTGCGTCGAGTCTCCGTATGGCGAAGATATGGCATCGAAGATTACTGGCCTGATCCTCATGCTGGAATTCCCACACTTGTTGCAGGTGGTGAGTCAGCCCGAGCTGCTTCAGCAGAAGATTGATGAAGGATATCAACTGCTGAAGGACAAACATTGACTATTCACATCCTCTTCTTCAGATAGCCCTTTATTTCGCGGGAATATGTTCTTTTTCATTACACCAGTTTTCGCAGCTGTCCATGTCTATGCTCGTTTGTCAACGAGATTTTCAGTTATTCTTCGACTTTCATTTCTCTTTGAGAACTATTGTCACGTTATTTCAGAAAATCGTCATTTCAGCCAGATCGAGCCAACACAAAAGAAAGAGTGATGAGCGGGAAAGCAATTGAGCAAAAAGAACAATGGAATATGCAGTATTCCGCCAGTCTCTCAGACAGATGCTCACTGAGTACAACACGGTCTGTCGGGTGGGAGCGAATGTCTTTTGTTCAAAATCCACGATTTCTTCAGTTTTGTTCAAATCAAGAAAATTGTTGCATTTTCACGATAATTGGTCTGTTCATGCTTTCCAGATGAAGACAAGGCTGGAGGAGGTCGAGCAGAAGGTCAAAAAGAACGAAGAAGAATCCAAAGTGGTATGCCCTTCCTCTTCTCTTTCATGGCGATCCCGACGATTGTGTTTCGTTCCCGTCCACATGCGAGCAGGATGTGTTCGAAGGCGAAGGGATCAGTCGCGACGAACACGAGAAACTGAGGGAAGAGCTCCATCTCAAGTCCTTCATGCTGGAATCCACACAGCGGACACTGGGGAAGGGTGTGTGAGGCGGGACTGGTCGATCTGTGTTGTTGTGATTTCTGATCCTGCATCGTTCTTCTTTTCACAATTTGTCATTTCGGTGCTTCCTCCTCATCTCTCGTGTTTGTCGTGCAGAGACGGAGGCACTCAAGAAGACAGTGAGCATGCTGCAGTCCACCGTTTTGGAGAAGAACAGGAGGATCGGCGATCTCGAAGTGTGTTTCATTCGTTCGTCCTTTCTCCCGTTCGACACACTTGTTTCTGTCTCTCTTTGCGATTTGGGATGGTTGGAGTGTGTGAGCATTTGGGCAAGAGCAGCGATTCCTTCATTCCGTTCCTCATTCTCTCTTCGTTCGTTTTCAGACTGAACTCGGCAATTCCACGTCCAACGAGACTCGACTCCGACAAACCGTGTCGGCGATGGAAGAGCAGGCGCGTGCTGTTTTGGACGAGATCTCGCATCTGCGGAGGCGGGCGGAAGATGTGGAGAAGAAAGTGGACAATCACGAGGGAGAAGTGCGTGGCGTGGTGGAGAAGGAGGTGTGGCTGCGTCGCCGGCTGAGTGAAGAGGAGGAGCGACGGCACGAGCTGGAGAAGGACGCCGAAGCGAAGAGGGAAGAGCTGAAGCGAGTGGTGGCTGAACTCAATCGCGAACGAGCTGAAAAGGAGGTTTGCTTCAGTGACGGTCTGGCGAGCTCGCTGCGTGCCTGTTTTGTGTTGCATTCTTCGTTCTCGCTTTCGATTGGGTGTCATTCTTGCCTTTCTGTTTCGCTTCGCGTTTTGTTCTTCCTCATCCTCTGATCTCCCTCCCTCCCTTCCCACTTCCCTCGCAGAGTGTCCTCGTCACCCTTCGGGGATTGGAGCACTCCCACACCGTGCTCAAGGAGAGAGTGGAGCGAGACGAGCGTCGAGAGCGAGAAAGGGAAGAGCAGCGAGACGAGCGGTGGATGCGACTGGAAGACTCGATTCTCCGTCTCCAGCACGTCAAAGTGTGTTCTCTCTTTTTCCTTCGTCGTCTGTTCCCATCCTCGCTCTTCTTTCCCTCGTTCTTGATTCTCTTCTTCTTTCCTTCTTCATTGTCCTGCTTGCCCTGACATTCTTGATTGTTCGCTCTCTTTCTTCTTCCAGCCGGTATGCTCAGATCCCGTGTCGTTGGAACGAAGTGGGATGCTGTCAGAAGACGCGTCAGCAATTCTTCTTCGTTTTGCCTCTTCGTTCTTGCTTCATTCTGAACCATGATTCGTTCTTCTTCTTTTCATTTCATGTCTGAATCGATTAGAGTTCGTTCTTCTCATTTTAAAATCTTCTAAAGATCCAATTGAAACCCATAGAAAGGAAGCTTTCATCTGGTCTTCATCCCAATCACTTTCTATGAAAGTTGTAATTATGTACTTCTCGAACACTGGGTCGACATTGTTCATGTCGAAAAGGATTCAGACAGCTCTGGAGTCTGCAAACCATTCTGTGGTCCTCCACGATGGTTTCGCTATTTTGAAACAATACACGGCCAATGGAACTTCAACACACACACCCTTACTTGTCCAGTATCACAACGACCTTCGTGATGCTGATGTCGTTGGATTAGGATGTTATGTGTCAAAACGGACAATCCCCTCAGGAACTGCCAAGCTATTCACAGAAAAAGCAACTCCTAGCGCATTGTTTGCGAATATGAAGTTGTACTTCTCATTTGCGAGCTTTGGAAGCTTTCAGGTAACACCATGCGAGTATTTAGCGACATATCTCTTCCAAAGAAATGAACAAGCAAAATATCTTGGAAGCATTGAATTTATGGATCCAGAGAACCACATCCCTCTTCAAGCACCTCGTGGATCTATTGATGCTGTGAGGGATTCTGAACTCAAAAAACTCGAAGACTTTGGGGTGAATCTCTGTGAAAGACTCAACGGAGAATCCTTACCATCTATGCATCAAATTGTTACAGAAACAATTCATCCCGCGGACGAGACTCCAAAAGCTCCTCTTGGACCATTACAGATAAATCCTGAAAAGTGCGTTCACTGTTATAGATGCGTGGATCAATGTCCGTACAATGCCCTCCATCTCCCTGAGCCTGGATCAACGGTTAAACTTCCCGTGCATCATGTTGATGAATGTTACGGTTGTTCGCGTTGTTTCAATCTCTGTCCAGTCCGAGCTATCGAATTTCCATCGGTGAAATCCGAAAAGAGAGAACAATATTTTTGGGGGAAATCACACGAAAATTTGAAGGTTAATCCTCCTCCATCAAAGGAAGAAGTGCTAAGTCGCTTCAGAGATTAATGAGTGCTTAAAAATTTCCGTTTTCCTAATTTCTGTTTTTTCAGCCCTTAACACTATTCATCATGATCCTCCTTTCGCCCGTTTCAAAAAATGACAAAATGATACAAACTGCAGCAAGAACAATGATAAAGAAAAACAAGATTCTACTTCCTGCGTTGTGAAGTGGCAGGAGTCGTCTGTTTCGTGTTGCGTGGTGTCTTCCCTCTGGCAGCGTATGTCGGCGAGCCACGACGAGCAGATTGTGCGCGATGCATCCGCCGCTCAGAATCTTTCCGCTTTTCCTCCTTCTCTCGATTCTGTCGACGCTCGTCTTCGAGTTGAAGTCTTCTGAGCTGCTCTTCTTCCTCCGCCTGTTCCGCTGCCCTCCTCTCCATCTCTTCTCGTTTCGCCTCTTCCTCCTCTTCTTGTCGCAGTTTGTCGTTCAATTTCTGATCTTCTTCAATTTTGCGTCGTTTCTCCTCCACTCTTCGTCTCCATTCCCCATCACCCCACTCCTCATTCACATCATCGTCCACTCCCTCCACTCTCGCTCCCTTCCCCTCCAACACCATCTCAATCACCAACCCTGTCGACCCCAACCCACCCCGACGTGTCCTGCCCGTCCGCGGAGTCCGTTCGGCCTTCCCTCCTCTCCTCCGTCTCGGGGTCAGTCCCAACAAGCTTTCGAGACTGTCGCTGTCGGATTCCTTTTCTTCCATCTCTCGATTCGCTTGCAATTGTCGCATCTTCCCCATCCCACTTCCTCCCATCTTCACAACTTCCGACAACACACCTGCTCCCTCTCGCATTCTCCTTGCTCTCTCCTTTTCTCGCTTCTCCGCACGCACACGCTGTTCCTCTGCTTCCTGTTCCCTTTCTTCTCTCGTCTTCCGCTTCGGTGTTGTCGTTCTCATCTGACCATCCCTCTCCATCTCCTTTTTCGTCGCTTCCATCTGCCTCGCCAAGTCCTGCAGCTCCAAATGACGCCAGAGACCTTTCACAGCCACTGTTCGCGTGCGTTCTTTGTTTGTGTCGTATTTCAACACTTTTGGAGTAAATGTGCAATCCTTGAGCTCTTCGTATTCCCTTCTTCGTTTTTCTCGCTCCACAAATTCTTGTCTTCTCTTCTCGTCGGCCAGAAGATGTTCTATCCGTTCTGTCCATTGCGCTTCGCTTGCTGTTCGTGGCCTCTTCGTGTTTGGTGTGAAGGTGTGTTGTGAAGCGAATTCTTTGTCCATCTTTGCTTGTGCCTTGTCCATAGCTTGTCTGTGCTGTGTATCTTCGATAAGATCCTTCAATGTTCGATCTTTCATCGTCTCACGTGTGTGACGTGTGATTTTGGGTGTAGCAGATCGTCTTTTCTGCTCCTCTTCTCTTTCCCTCCGTTCTTTCTCTTCCATCCTTCTGCGAACATCATCCTCAGCCAATCGTTGGATAGTTGACTGGGTTTGTTGCTTACTAATCTTTCGGGTCCGCAATTCGTCTGAATTTTCTGACTCTTTTTCGGCTTCGATTTGTGATGTAAGAATTGCTTTTCTTTGAAGTTTCATCTCATTATATGTCTCTTGTCGCTTCAAAAAGTCCGAATTTGAACCTTTGAAGAGGCCCGATGTTGCGGTTAGCTTGCGTGAGATGTTATTGATCTCCGGTTTGTGGGTGAGCTGATCATCGCTTTCCACGGTGATTTCATGAGAGAGTTGCTCCTTGGCACGACGAGATTTCTCCTAAATCGAGAAGAAAAATGAATTAAAGGACAGTTAGAAATACAGTTTCTTTTTCCATCCGAAGAATCACGTTGTCCTCTTGGAAGTCTTCTTTGAGTCGTGGAGCTGTTTCAACGAGTTTTTTGGAGTAAGGATTAATTTTGGGTTGAAAATGAGACTTTGGTAGTTCGTGCTTGATCCTCAGTTGATTGATTTTCTCCATTTTCTCTCGTTGGAGCTGCTCCGCTCGGAGAGGAAGGGGAATCGAGGCTAAACCCAAAAGACAATGGCAAAACAGAAGATGAATGATTGAAAGGCGTGAGAAGACAATAAGAAAACAAAAAAAAAGTGTTTAACAATGAATGAATGGAGATGATCTAACACTCTTCGGTAGAATGGAGAAAAGAGTAGGAAGCAAACACATACAGGAATCGTCCTTATTCTCCGTTCCACCGAAGAACGATGGCGGAGTGGGGTTGATGTCTGGGTGAAATGTGCAGTCGGGATTCTCATCAACTTCTGCTTGCTCGGCTTTTCGTTGTTCGTTTTCCTTTCGACGTTGTTCACGTTGTAGTGCATCTTCATACAAGCGACGGTGGAAAGGGGTCGTCGATGTTATTGTGCTTGGCTATGCGATGAATAGAGGCAGAGATGTTTCCGATAGCCAGATAAATGAAACAAAAAGATGAATAATGAGAGGGAGGGAGGATGTGAGGGAAGAATTTATCGAATAGAGAGAGAAAAATGAGATTGTGGAATTTTGAATGATCATCAGAAATCGGGTAGAAGCAAACATTCACGTTTGGTGTGAAGGTGCACATGCTAAGCTCTTGGCGTTCTTCTTCCTCACGTTTCAGTCGGTTCGCTTCTTGTTGCTCCCTGATGTAGTTGAGCGAATCATACGGCTTGGGATTTCGTTCCTGTGAAGAAAGTGTTGAGGATTATTCGGAAGATATACTTGGCGAGATTTCGAAAGTTGGCGAGATCTATCGTTAATAGTGGGAGTGAATGTGTGCTGCTTCTGAAATTCATCTTCTTCTCGCTAAACGGTGAAAACAGATTAGGAATCGAGAAAGGCTTGAAACCTGTAAGTAACTCTGCCTGCTATACGATGTGAACTCTCGTTGATTGCGGTAGCGAGACGAACCAACGAGAGCCATCGACAATGAACAGAGTTGTGGGTAAGTTTCGACACGATCTCCAGAAGAGTTGATAAAAACAAAAGCGAACTCAAATCAATTCAGACATGAAATGAAAAGAAGCAGAACGAATCATGGTTCAGAATGAAGCAAGAACGAGGAGGGAAAACGAAGAAGAATCGCTGACGCGTCTTCTGACAGCATCCCACATCGCTCGATCGACACGGGATCTGAGAATACAGGCTGGAAGAAGAAAGAGAGCGAACAATCAAGAACGTCAGGACAAGCAGGACAATGAAGAAGGAAGGAAGAAGAGAATCAGGAACGAAGGAAGGAGAGCGTCGATGGGAACAGACGACGAAGGAAAAAGAGAGAACACACTTTGACGTGCTGGAGACGGAGAATCGAGTCTTCCAGTCGCATCCACCGCTCGTCTCGCTGCTCTTCTCTTTCTCGCTCTCGACGCTCGTCTCGCTCCACTCTCTCCTTGAGCACGGTGTGGGAGTGCTCCAATCCCCGAAGTGTGACGAGGACACTCTGCGAGGGAAGTGGGAAGGGAGGGAGGGAGATCAGAGGATGAGGAAGAACAAAACGCGAAGCGAAACAGAAAGGCAAGAATGACACCCAATCGAAAGCGAGAACGAAGAATGCAACACCAAAACAGACACGCAGCGAGCTCGCCAGACCGCGAATGAAGCAAACCTCCTTTTCAGCTCGTTCGCGATTGAGTTCAGCCAACACTCGCTTCAGCTCTTCCTTCTTCGCTTCGGCGTCCTTCTCCAGCTCGTGCCGTCGCTCCTCCTCTTCACTCAGCCGGCGACGCAGCCACACCTCCTTCTCCACCACGCCACGCACTTCTCCCTCGTGATTGTCCACTTTCTTCTCCACATCTTCCGCCCGCCTCCGCAGATGCGAGATCTCGTCCAAAACAGCGCGGGCCTGCTCTTCCATCGCCGACACGGTTTGTCGGAGTCGAGTCTCGTTGGACGTGGAATTGCCGAGTTCAGTCTGAAAACGAACGAAGAGAGAATGAGGAACGGAATGAAGGAATCGCTGCTCTCGCCCAAATGCTCAGACACTCCAACCATCCCAAATCGCAAAGAGAGACAGAAACAAGTGTGTCGAACGGGAGAAAGGACGAACGAATGAAACACACTTCGAGATCGCCGATCCTCCTGTTCTTCTCCAAAACGGTGGACTGCAGCATGCTCACTGTCTTCTTGAGTGCCTCCGTCTCTGCACGACAAACACGAGAGATGAGGAGGAAGCACCGAAATGACAAATTGTGAAAAGAAGAACGATGCAGGATCAGAAATCACAACAACAGAAATCGACCAGTCCCGCCTCACACACCCTTCCCCAGTGTCCGCTGTGTGGATTCCAGCATGAAGGACTTGAGATGGAGCTCTTCCCTCAGTTTCTCGTGTTCGTCGCGACTGATCCCTTCGCCTTCGAACACATCCTGCTCGCATGTGGACGGGAACGAAACACAATCGTCGGGATCGCCATGAAAGAGAAGAGGAAGGGCATACCACTTTGGATTCTTCTTCGTTCTTTTTGACCTTCTGCTCGACCTCCTCCAGCCTTGTCTTCATCTGGAAAGCATGAACAGACCAATTATCGTGAAAGTGCAACGATTTTCTTGATTTGAACAAAACTGGAGAAATGGCTAATTCTGAACAAAAGACATTCACTCCCACCCGACAGACCGTGTTGTACTCAGTGAGCATCTGTCTGAGAGACTGGCGGAATACGGCATATTCCATTGTTCTTTTTGCCCAATTGCTTTCCCGCTCATCACTCTCTCTTTTGTGTTGGCTCGATCCATTCACTCCACTTTGTTTGATGCCCATCCTTGTATTTGTCAAAATACTCATCTTATATCATAATAAATTCGTCCATGACGACGAATGCACGACAAATAGAAAGCAAAACCAATGAAAAATGGTGATCAAAGACGGAAATTGAAAATCTCCTGAAGCGATTGACATAGAGTTTCCTACACCATTCAAAACAAATAGGTGAGCACAAAAACGACATACTGTTTTCACAAAGACATTCATGGAGCATGACGACGGCCAATCATTCTTCGAGACATTCTGAATAATATGTGCCTCGTTCTGAAAAGATATTATGGAAACAAGGAATATAGATACCAATAAATTGGGATTACTTTCCATTCCATCGGCAATAGCACGAAGAGCCAGTTTAGAAGCACCAAACTCGGGTAATGGGTGGTTTGAGATTTCTGCGTCTGGAATTTTGAGAGATTGGCTCTGGCGTTGACACATGTCCACAAAATATCGAATAGCGACCTCTTCATGAGCTGGTCTCGGAAGGTCATGCGAAACAATGGAGGCTGGGTTCACTGTTTGTATGGGAGGCTGTGAATAAACAGCAGGCGGTGCGCTCACATTAAATTGTGACGGGTTGGGTTTTGGAGGAGGCGGAGGAAGTACAATTGGGTGTGAGATCGTCTGTTTGGGGACAGATGGTGGAGTGTTGGGGTGTGAAGACGGAGGTTGTGGGTGAGGATTCGGTGATGGAATGCTGACTGGAACGGGATGAGGAGGCTGAAGATAAGAAGTTGAGGGTTGTCCATTGAGATCTTGCAGCCGAATTGTTGAAAGGAGGGTTGGTGGTGGAGGCGTCTGATGGAAGCCTGGTGGTGAAGTCATTGTAATTGGTGGGTGTCGTTGGATGGGAGTGTTGTGTGATGATGCCACAGTCGATGAAGAACTTGGAAGTGAACTCGTTGAAGACGAGAATGACAGAAGCCGTGGATATTTGTCATAAAAATGGGTAATGTCTCGCCGAAGCTCAAGAGGTTTGAAGACTTCAGTTCCGGTTACATATTGACTCTGGTCCTGAAGGTCCGATAAATCTGTGTGTGGTGACAAGAAAATGGGATAACAGACTTCTGGTGGCAAAGAGAAGCATGTATATCGAACATGAATAACCTTGTCCAGTTTTAAGAATCTTCAGGAAAGAATAATGTGGGGTAGGGGCTGTTGGGAAGCAGATTGGAATTGTGACATATTTCTGTCAGTGGAAAAGACGGTAAAGTAATGTCAATTTATCATCAAACCGCATCAAAAAGTTCAGGTGTTGTTTGGAGGTAATAGTATGAACTCCGAACAAAGTTTAGGGCCATCGAATCGATCATGACGAGATCTTCTCGATGGGCGAAAAGGCTTGAGCAAAATGATAAAAACTGGATAAAACTGTGTGATATCGCAATTTGTTTGCAATTTGAGGGAGATAATTCCCAGTATTTTCCCTTGGAAGACGATTACAGCCGTTGAATCATGGACGGTCTTATCCATCTGTATATGGAGTGAATTTCCGAAGAAATTGTGAATAACATCCCACAAATGGATGAATGGTTGGTGATCCAGCTCGTGGGTTGGACGTGACATCGTCCTGTTTGTCAGAGAACGACGAAATTAAAAGACAGCGGGCGAGAAATTATGAATCACCACAAAATGAGAGATCGAAAAGAAATCTCGTGAAAAATTGTGGGAGATGCTGACATTGACAATATCTGGTCGAACGGTGGGAGTATTGGGAATGATTTCGAGAAAACAAGACAACAACAAAGAAGTATCTCCCACATCCGTCTAATTATACAGTGGGGAAGGCAAAACTGCAACGCTGACAGAAGCGTCCTTTTTCCATTTTGCCTCCATTTCACGATTTTTATCCATATGATCGTTTCAGAAAATAAACGCTGAGAAACAATCTTGTTGACGTGACGAGAAAAAGAAACAACATGGTTTGATCTTCCAATCATTCTCCTCCAATCGCGTCCAGTCGCTCTTCCTTTCACAGTTTGACTTAATACACTCTTTCAAACTGTTTTTCAAATTTCTTCCACAATCAGACAAGCTATTCAGCCAGATTCGACAATTGTTACTGTTCAGCCAATTCAAGGTGTTTATTGTTTTTGTGTTCATCTTTATTTTGAACATCTGACAACAATCCTGCTATTCTCAGAATTTCTCTCTCACCAGACAAGAATAGCAGTCAAGCTGAAGTGAACACGACTCATGCCGACAGTTCCCATCAAGTTGCTTTTCGATGGAACCAAACAAAACTCCACGTTTTCATGGTGTGTCCTCACTTTTTCTCATCACTTTTGTACTGAATGTTTTCCTCTCACCTTTCTCTTGCCCTGCTTTCTTTCTCTCTCTCAACTATAGCTGAAATTGTTCCTGCTTTGACACATCTCGAAACTATTTCTGTCGGAAATATGTCTCACAGTCGAATCAGATAATTTTGAGGATCACCCCGGACGTCACAGAAGAGTTTTCTGTGCGAACAGGAAAAAACAGGATCTTTCGATGTTCGAGTCAATTGACCTTTCAGCTCCGAATCCTGACTCAAGCATACCTTGTCTGAGATTATTCTGTCATTCAATTGTCAAACTCCGTTTTGAAAGCAGAAAAGGCAACTTCAAAAATACAGCGACTGTTTCACCCTCTTAAACTCGAAAGAAGGGACAAAATAGCGAGATATGTGAGAAAGATACCAATTTACATTTGTCCGTTTCTTCTTTTTAATCCATTCAAAAGGATAATGCCATTGTGGATTCTCACTTTTAACTTTTCCCCCTTTTCTCAGTTTATCTCTCCATTTCGACATTTATTTTACTTTTATCTGTATTCTTACCGAAATTGTTTGCGTAAGTCGAATTGAGCAATAAAAACGAGTTTATCCGACTGAGATCCGATCTCACCCCAAGTGGTCATTTTGGGTCCTCACAGACCAACCAGGCTGTTTTGACAGCGAGCGTCTAAAGGAGCACTTACCAACTCTCCAAGGAAGAAAATAAACACAGTATGGTCTCCCTAGCTTTCTCATGTGGGCGTTGCAGTTTAATCTTCCGCACTGTAACAATTCAACTAATATAGGGAGTGAAAAGAACAAAAGTCAAAGAAAACCGACTTTTGGATTCCAGCGTTGCCAGATGTTCCACAAAAGCGGTGAATTAGTAGCGAAGAATAACAATGATTCAAGGCGGAGGTTTCTGATTAAGGGAGACTTCAGAAGACACTGTTACTGAGGGATACGGTAATTTTGTGTCAATATGAAGCTGTGGTGAACGAGTTGGGGGCGAGATATTAAGAGTTGATGGGGCGCCGGAATTGAGGGTGGGTGGATGTGTGAAAGCAGGAATAAACGTTGGATGGACAGTGACGGGAGGTGACAGAGTGGGGTGAGTTGAGTGAGTGTTGGTGGGAGGCTGTGATGGGCGATGTGTGGAGGTTGATGGGGAGAGAAAGAGGGTTGGTTTCGCTGGGGCGACAGTTTCTGAAGATGGAAGAGCCAGTGGAATCCATCGCAGTTGAGAAGGACCCGACGAGGACTCATTGTGCACACTATTCTTTGGGAGAGAAGAGGGTGGAATTGCAGAAGACAAGTGAGCGTGAAATGGGGCAGTTGTTTGTTGTTGAGCAGGCTCTACTTTGATTTCGACTTCAAGAGAGTCATTTTTTGCCTCCATAAGAGTTTTTTCCATCGCCCGAATTTTTTGGTACCTTTGTCGGCGAGCTTTCCTTCTCTTTCGTTGTCTTTCTTTTTCTTTTTCGCGTCGGGTTGGCTGCTGCATTGGAGATGCTTTTGAGTCTGAGGTTGAGTCTATTTCTGGCGGAAAAGGTCGACTAGTGTCATCATCGAAGTCTTTGGACGAGAGAGAAAACGTTGTCTGTTGTTGTGGCTGATGAAGATATGGGAATGAAATGGGAGGTGGAAATATGGAAAATGGATTGTCGACAAAGACCCAATCTTTGTTGAGTGACAGTTGGTCATCGCGGACAGGTTGAGGAAAAGAGAATTGATCGAGATTCGTATCCAATCTTCCTGGTGAGTATTCAGAATAGAGGTCCGGTGGAGATGGGGAAAACACAAGTGGGCTGAGTTTAGAGCTTAGTGACGAAAGCTTAGAGGGGAGGGACGAATCGGTTGATGGTTTTGTGTCGGATGATGACTCTTTTCCTGAGAGAGCTTGAGACCGCAATGCAACTGATACTTTCGAATCACGAGAATAGGAAAAGCTTTCCTCACGAACTGTCAGAGTTTGCGTTGATAGTTCGTCAGAACCTTCAGTCCGAGTACTCCACGTTTTGTCGAGTGAGAGAAGTGATACAGATCGATGAAGAGGACGAGAAGAATGAAAAAGATTGGGGTGAGACAAGGCATCATAATTCAGGTCGGAGGACTGCAGGGTTGTCAGATCGCTTAGAGTTGATGAATTCATCTCAAACTGATGAATCAAATTGAGAATTGGAATAAGCTCTCAAAAAACAATGATAAACTCCACAGTATGGATGAATAAAGTCGATTTCCTCTATTCTACAACCAAATTAAGAAGATAATACTGATCTGATGAAAAAGTTTGGTATGGGTGTTGAGGTGATCACGAAGGGCAATTCGGTTAACGCAACTTAACTCGAGATACCTTGTGAAAACCGAATAAACAGCAGAAAAACCGAATAAACCACACTTCACTCGAGTTCTCACCCCATAACATTTTTTTCAGGTTGATCTTGACAAACTTTCGTCGAATTGATTCATTTCATCGTGTTTCCTCATTTATAACTTGTCATTATAGGCTTGTCTGACCGGCCAAAAGTGCCGGTCAGTGTCAGTTCACTTTTTTTCAAAGGGTCCGATCTCACCAGATCAAGAAACATCATATATTCATAAGAAACTGGCACGATTGCAGATAATAATGTCACTCTGTTCTTACTGAAATCATGTAACAGTCACTTTTCAATTCTGTCCGCGATCCGTCCCTCTTTCTTGATTCTGGTGCGCTCGATCACGACTGGGACTAGATTGTGGATTAGAGTGGAAGGATCGGACATGCCTGATGGAAAGACAGTCACTCCGACGGTCTCGTCCGACGGTCTCGTCCGACGAGTCGTCGTCCTCGTTCGCCGTGTCGATCTCGACGACAAGAAAAGGATGGATCTAACCTCCATGATAGGGATGATCTGACTCGCTTCAATCCAACACGACAAACAAAGTGGACTCGTTCAGACATGGAGGAGGACGGTCGTCTTTCAGATTAAGCCCAACTCCGTGATGACAAGCAACGTGAAAAGGAAGAAGAAGGGAAGAAACAAAAGGAAGACGATGAAGTCAACCGAAAACTCGAACAGCAACAACTTGAAGTCAAAATGCGGCGGCAGCTCGAAGAAGAAGCCAAACGAAAAGAAACCGAAGAGATTCTTGCCAAACTCCAACGTAGAAACGAAGAACTAATGCAAAGTGAAGACGAACTTCGCAGAATGCTGTTGGAGGATATTAACTGCACAATCACGAACGCATGCTACCGTTTTCTTGACGAGCTGTCGAGTGAGGCATCGCTTTACACATTCAGTCCTTCTCTCTTCGAAAGAAATCATTGTAGCCGTCACGCACGGATCTGGAAACATGAGTCCAGCATCAGAACCAATTTTGATCCTGCATTCTCCTGCACCAAGACGTGGAGTTGGATGAAGAGTGAATAGAACTGGCAGTTTGTTCAGGAGCTGACTCACGCCAATCTATCGTGCCAGATGACATCTTCAACCAGAATCGAACATCATCAACAGGATCTCCTCGTTCGCCTTCCCAGGACTCTTCTTTGTTCTCTCTCTTTCTCCACTTCATCATTCACCTCCTCTTCCGTCATCGCAAGGACACAATCGCGATCAACCGATATTCTGCTCATTACGAAAGAGATGCCGACGGATAAATTGATAAAAGGAACGCAAGGATCATCCAATCCTACGAATTGCACTCCTCGACCAGATCATCGTCGATGTGTTCGACTCATCCAAGCAACGACTGTGATTGATTCTTGATATCAACGGGAGAGGAATGGAGAACAGAACATGGGGAAAAGTGAGCTTACAACATGTCACGGAAAGGCGCAAGACAGTGGAAGACTACAGTGTACATATCAGGCCAGACATAATGTACATGGACATCTACTTGGTTTCTTATTTCTTTATTATCAACGAATATGAGATTTCACTTGTTTTTGACTTTTTCCAATCAGCCTGGAACAATTAATGGGTCGATCAACACTAAAAGTTATCGAACCAAAAGATTCGGTTATATACAAAAAAAACTACATGAATAGATTGAAATAAGTGATTTGAAACAAAACCAGCTTAGATCCAGAAGAAAAGACTCTGAAAATCATGCAATTGAGTTTCGGTCAATTTAAATCTGTTCACCTTCGGAGAAACGGTAACTCTCGATAATGGGTTTCAGAATTTCTCCGGTCAGTGACCGTCAGTACTTTTCGGCGAAAACTGACCGGTCAGTGCCGGTCAGACAAGCCTATGTCATTAGTACGAAAAGAAACAAATTATTGAAGAAAAACTCTTTTAAAAAATTCGAAGTCGATCCGACCCTTATATCGAAATTTTTCCAAAATTCTCACTATAACCGTCGGCGACGCCCCTACGTATTTGAATTGAACTTACCTCAAGTAGGTTCTGTGTCATCTCGATGTAAGTCGCTCTTGCTTGGATATTGGTTCCCCTCTCGCTGTCCGCAGACATCATTCATGGAACTTGGGTCGGGTAGGATTTCATGGGCTCGCGCTAATATGGTCCTCCCCAAGTGTCGAAGTGAATGTCAGTCGCCAGGAAACAGAATGAGGATGCCCAGAATGTGGGCCTAACAGCAAGACGTTGTCTAAAGAATTAGACACAGAAAACAAATCAAATATTTCTAAAAAAACATGAAAAACAAGAATGTGGGAGTTTTTATCATTTATGACAGTTTAAGACTCTTCAACGTCGTTTTGAGAACATTTTTCAACAAAATTGAGAAAAAGTAAGTGTGTGTTGTGAATTGTGATGAATATTTTAGTCAGAATCTGAAATATCAAAGACTCCATCGAATCCTGTTGTTCTTGGATCATAATCATTCTCAAAGTCCTCAATCTCGGCTTGATGTTTTCGATAGAGTTGTTTTCTCCGTGGAATTCGTGATTCTTTTCTTGAAGAGGCCGAAAGAGCCCTCTCATGAAAATCGTCTGGAAGTCGGTAATTGTGTCCTTTTCGAGGTGAATATTGGTTAACCAGCACGCATTTTTGAAGTCTTGCGTGATATGTTTGACGCCAGCAGTGTATTTCCCTCCCATTCGAAGCCACAGCCATTTGAGTCTTCCGAAGAATCTCTCCACTTGAACTCTGTCAGACGCAATTCTCACATTGAGTTCATTCTGTTCTTCTTCGTTTGTTCTTTCTTTTTTCTTCTGTTCGGACGATTGAATCGAAGAGTTGGAAAATCTCCGAGATATCCCATGTCGCCTTGAATTCCCCATTTTGGGTCGTTGTCTTGTGGATAGAGCTCTTTCTCCTGGTCTGTCTTGTTCAGATATTGTTCGATCGGTTGGAGAGTCTTTTGGAGTAGAGCAACATCGTGGATTGAGCCAGCAACACAATCAGAAACGAAGAGCGCTTTGTAGGGTGGTTTGGCTTCAACACACACTTGAGCCTTCATCGCATAACAATAATGATGACCTTCCCAAAGTACTTTCTTATCTTCAAAATCCGTCAATGGTCTGGGGACAACAATTGTTGTTGCATCAATATAAAGCGCGGTGAAAGGGAAATTGGCTTGAAAATTTGGAGTTGGGCGAGGCGGGACAGAATATCGTTCCTGAAGGACAGTGAACAGGAGAGGGCGAATGTGTAGAATTGCTTTAGATGCGAGATTTGGACTGATTCCCAATGCCGATGCCAGTCGATTGATTTTAACTGTTGAGCTCAACCATTCAAGATAAACGACTAATTCATCTTTGAGAGTGAGTTTCCCCTTTGGTCCTGGATGATTGTATTCTGGACAATTCGATTGGATGAGAGCGGAGAGATGAAGAAGAGTGTCTTTCTCCAATCTGAGTTGTTTCCACAAGTTTGCATCGTCATACTTCGACCAAATGATTCCTCCACTTTCTGGAATTGGCACAATTGGTTTTGCTGACAGAAAGACTTGTCTTTGTTTGTTTTTGAGTTCTCCAAGAGACGCAATGGAAGTTGAAGATTCTCGCTTTTGAGGCCTGATAGTGGGCGAAGCTGACCGAATATCAACAGATGATCGTGACGATTGTGAAGATTGAGGTGTTGAAAAAGTGATCTCGAATCTGTCAACGAGTTTTGTGATGAGAAGGGAGAATTGATGGTGAAACTTGGGGACGGGAATCCAATGAAACTTCCAGCAGAGGGTCGTAATCTTCAAAGAGAAAGAACAAAATATCAAAATAAAAGCTCACACTGGAATGGTGTTTGTGGAGTTCCAGGTTTGAGAATGATCTGTGAATGTTGTGGTGACGGTGTCACATTTTCGTCCCTCAAATCTTGACTATCCATCTTTTTCACCTAATATGATCAGAAATCAGTTGAAAAGAAGTGATAATATCAACTTTTTCAGATGTTCTTTTTTTCTCAAAAAACAGTTATGGGAAGGAACTCGAGTGAAATGTGTCAATTCGGTTGTGAACGTGTGCAACTCGGTTTTCAAGAGTTATCTCGAGTTAACCATGAATAACTCGAGTGTCCACAGTCTTACTCAATTGTTTCATTTTTCTCGAGATTACCCATAAAACTCGGGTTGGGTCTAATGGAAGAGGATAAAAATCACTAATGTCTATACAATGATCCTTTTCAAAACTTTGAGCTCGTAATCTACCAATTTGACTCAACACCAGATAGATCGAACCATTAATCCATTTTTTTGTCTACCAGCCCCAATTCTGTTCTGGCCGAGATGACAGTTTTCCTGTTGTCATTAGTCATTCATTGCATATCAGCCATCCCTGATGTCCAGATTCACTCTCTTCCTGGCGAACATTGGGACAAGCTGAGAACACTTCCATCACAGAATTGGACCTCCCAGAGGGAAATAATCCTCCCAAACGATATTGTCCCGATTTTTAATTCGACAATCCTCAATTCACAACTCATCCTGATCGGACAAAATGCAACCACACTTCACAATACCCCAATCGAGACAAGTCATTCTGGTTCTTCACCCTCGACGGGACTCAATGTTTCTGAAAAGTCATCAACACTGCCATCTTTATTCTTCATTGCTAACTCGACTACTTCTTTTATTGGACTTCGCCTCTCACCAATTCCACGCGGAGTCGCCCCAAATTCAAACAGTGCCTTCTCACAACTAAGCACTGAAAGCGAGCACGTTTATTGTGCTGTCATATTTTCATCAAATGTTTTTCTATCTGGCTGTACTTTATATTTGTTTGGGTCAGGCTCACCATTTGCCCTGCAGACGAGCTCACAATCAAGTTCCGATCCTTCCAATGTTCTCACTATTGTGCGCGCGACAATTCTGGCCCCCTCTTCAACTATGTGTTCCGTTAGCTCAATCATCAGTGATCATGAAACTCCGTGTGCGAATACCGTCCATCTCTCGAACGTCAACTTTTCGTCCGTCCATCTCTCAGACACACACGGAGTGGCTGTTCACCTGCCCTCGGATTTACATCTGTCCAGATTTTCGTCCTACATTACTTCAACTCTTGATTCATCAATTTTCGTGAATTGCTCATCTTCTCAAACCTCAAAACTCCCGCGCACCCAAATCTCTCAACGGCTCCTCAACACTGATATATCCCGCTGCAACAACCATCTTCATGGCACCACTATCCGCATGGCCCCCGATTGTGGGCCGGTCTCCGTCTTCAACACGACTTTTCGGGACTGTCGTTCGAAAGGTCATCCCAACTGCGACGAACACGATATCACGTACACTGGCCCTACAGACCCTCCCTTATACTATAATGGGACTGTTTTTGATGCAGACGAACACCACGACTTTTCTCGCTTCGATAATGATGTTCATGTTTATTTCGAACTGTGCACCTTCCGAAACATGAGATACGACTGCGAAGACTCGTCAGACGGCGGAGGAGCGATATTCTCCTCACCCATAAACTGTACAATGACCATCAAGAAATGCATGTTCCACAACTGTTCTTGTTATGGGGTCGAAGACGATTGGGACATTGAAGGCTTTGGAGGTGCAATTTACGTTTCCGGCGGATACTCCAGCAGTGGGACGTTCTCCCTCCTTGATTCTACGATTGATCAGTGCATTGTTGATTATGCATCGGGCGCTGTTCAGGTCCAATCGCTTCCCAAAGTCGTACTGTGCGGAAATATCATCTCTCGATGCAACTCGCCGGTCGGGAATGGACCAGCTTCGTTTGTGGATGTTGATGATACAATTGTCCACAATTGCACCTTCCTCAACAACGAGGGAGCGCTCACAGGAGCACTCGCCATGTTCAATGATGCGTGTGGGCAGACTCTCGTCTCAAATGTCCATTTCCGAAACAGCACTTGCATGAGAGACAGCCCTCTGTCGAAACTTCGTTCAGATTGCTTCATATATCTGTGTATGGCAGAGAACACATATGTGGATTGCACAACAACGTCCAAACGACCGAATGTGTATGCGAGGGACGAAGAATATGATGAAGATTGGTACGAACCAGAGGACGATAACAGCACGTTTGAATACAGCAAGCTCTTTCTGCCAATTCTGGACAGCCTCTCTTGTAGCATCGAACCCACAAGCCAATCTCTCATCCAATTTGCGTTCGCTGGGAAATTTGTTTCCGACGAGCAAAGATACACGATGATTGTGAATGACACAAACACGCACAGCCAACGCGAATTGGAACTTGTCATGCGAGACGGGAAGCTAACAACACCAGACACACACGCACTTCGATACAACACATTGTACACCATCATCGATTTTGCCAAGTCTTCCCTCTCCGCCGAATTGCCTCTATCGCTGTACGCTTGGGACCCCGCAAGCACCATCGACACACTCGTGCCTTTCTCATTCCACACTCCACAAGGACCAACACTCGAAACAATCGGAGGGCCTGTCTTCGACGAGAGGGGATATGTGCTCTCCATCCCTCTCCACACCATCCATGTCCCTCTCGGCGAGTATGTTGTACATGTCCTGACTCCAAGCGGAGACACAGTGGAACTTCCTGCGAAATTCGAAAGTAAGGAGGAATCGAAGATCCAAATAAAGATATTCTCGCCTGATGAAGATGTCGATCTCTCGCTCGCTCTCGACGCAAACTACACAATCGTCAAAATTGTGAAGGGAACGACTCAAGTCCAGATCGATGCCCCAAATCTTCTCCTCCCACCAGAACCAGCCCGGATTGTGTCGATGGCCGAAGCTTCATCAACTAAGAACACAATCTCGCTCAACTTCACGTCAAAACAGATCGCGTTCGGTGTGGAGTATCGCATGGTTCTGCAGGAAGAGAACGGGACTGAAGCCTCCAACCGCATCATCCCAGTCACATTCTCAGAAGCTTCAGCAATCGTCGAAGTCGACATCATCAATTCCTCTGCATCCGCCACGACTCGGAACTCGCTCTCGAACTCTGCTTCGCTATACGATGGCAGGACTTACACTCTCGTCAGTGTATTCGACTCAGAAGGAAAGAAAGTGTACTTGGAAGATTGTGATGTTGTCAAGATTGATATGGTTGCACGTGCAAAGGCAAAACAACTGACGACAACCATCACTGTCCTTTCAATTGTGTTGGGCATCCTCGGCGTGTTATTCCTCTTCCTTCTGATCTTCTTGATCATCATCTGTTGGAGGAAAAAGAAGGAAGAAAAGAAGGATGAAGGCGAAGAGGAAACTGAGGAGAGTGTTGGGTTCACAGAAGAAACTGCCGGCCAAACAGAAGAAGCCGAACTGCCGGCCGGAAAAGTGTCAGCAGAAATGGAAATGACACTGACAGAGACTGAATGGACGAAGAGCCTCGAAACACGACCGCAGCCGATGGATGTCATGAAGGAAGAACCCAACGAACAAGCAGATCTCTCCGACGAGACAGATAGACCACACGCATCTGAACCACTGAATTCGTTACCAGATTCAACTATCAAAGAAGACGTTCCTGTGGAGGAAACACTGGCAGAGAAACAATTGGAAGAAGAACCTGCCAACGTTGACGAGAATGTCGAACGTCCAAAACGAAAAAAGAAGAAGAAACAGGCCGAGCAGCTGGAAGCCGAAGAGGAAACGCCGGAAACAGCTCCTCTGCTCGATGCGGAGGAGGTTGCGGAAGAACCAGCCAAAAAGAAGAAGAAGAAAAAGAAGAAGAAGCTCATGGAAGAGCTTGCTGATGAAGAAGAGCAATCACCTTGATTCTTTTATTGATCTATTCCATAATGTGTGTTTCTGATGAATGTTTCTCAATTTATCAATTTGTGAAAGATCATTTGGGACATTTTCTTATGTTCCTCCACTTATAATGGGTGAGATCCATGACGTCATCTTTAATTAGTCGGTGGGAAACCCCGAAGTTTGTGGGGATCTCCGGAGCTCAACATTTTTTCTACAGGGCGGCCCAGAAGTAGTCTAACCCTATGGGTCGATCACTTCTCGTCGAACAAATTCCGTTGACACCAATCGTCTTTCTCCTCATTACAATGCTTCTTAATTGAACTTCTTTTCTTTTCACCACTGTTTCGTTGATCAACAATCCTTGTCCGCTCAAGAAAGGAGTGTTCAAAAAACGGAGTCAGTCCCGTTTCATGAGATCCATTGAGACTACAGTCGAGGAAGCACTTGTGAAATGAAAAGAAGGGAAATTTAGAAGCATAGGAAAGAAGAGAAAGACGATTGGGGTCAATTGCGCAAGATCGAAGAAAAGTGATCGACCCATACGGTTAGACTACTTCTGGGCCACCCTGTAATTTGATTCTCCGTTTTTCCGAAAAGAATGCGTAATTTGTTCAGTTAAAGAAATGAAAGATCAAAAACACAGTCAAATAGGCAATCAACTTCAGGAGTGACCAGAAGTTCAGGTGTGTCAGAGTTAAGCCAAATTTTCATCTGGTGTCTTTGGGCTAGATCAAACCAATCCTGTTTCATAGCAACACTCAGTATCATTAGTTTGCTTTTCTCCTGTTTTTACTCTGGTATAGACTAAAATTTCCAGGGTTGGGAGGCGTGAGTACATTTAGGCTTATCGTGAGATCTTTTGATCTCACGATGAGATTTTTGGGTGAGATCAGTCTCCTATTTAAGCGTATCTATTTCTCCAACTTTTCTTGTTTTCTCACTCTGATTTTAGAATATTTCATGTCCAAAATGATTCCACTTCACCCCTATTGACTTCCCTTCTCTCTTTTTGTCGCAAAAACGGTTTGATGACGCATCTTTACCTGTTCAAAACTTGAAACAGTCCGTCACTCCTTCCAGCTGAACTCATTTCCAACATAAAAAGTGTCAGATGAGTATTTCCTTCTCTTAACTCACGTTTATCCTCTTTGTTTTTGTGGTTCAAACTCCAATCAAGAGGATCCAACAGCTTCAATGGGCTTCTTTTGACTTCACTTTACAATTCATCATTTCACTTTTGATAGAGAAATTTGAGATAAAATTGTGTTTTGAAAAGCTTTTAGAGGCGAATTGAAAGAAATCAGGAGGTGAGATCAAAAAATGGTGAGATCGGTCTGATCGAATCCCATGCCTGAAAATTTCCCTTTGTTCTGCTTCTCGATGTCTCGATCAACCTAAATCTGGCAATGATGACATTCACTACCAACCTCCTCTACCTCTTCATCATCCTCTCACCCTCCACACAACAACGTACACTCTCGCTCCTCTATTCACTAATCTACACACCCTCCACATCGGCTCACAACGATCATCAATCACGCACAAGATAAATCCAGATGGCAGAGGGAGGAAAAGAGCGATGAGAGGGAGGGAGTGAGGAGACAAATAGACGAAAGAAATCACGAAGACAAGATTTAGAGAGGAGTGAGACAGAGTCGATAGCGTGGATGGCCAGAACGGATAAATATGTGTCGCAGGTCTGCGAAGAAGAGACATCAAGAAATTCAAGACAAGATCGAGATAGATGAGAGGAGACCAAAAGAGGAGAGATAAGGAAGAGTCAGAAAGGCGAGACAGACATGGATAAGTAGAAGGAGGGATGGGACATTCTGAACGTTCACTTCCAAGGCCTGACATCAACAAAGAATGACCAGAGGGGACATGATCAAACATTGAACAAAGATTACATATCCAGCAGGAGGAACTAAATGGAGAAAGCAGAAGTAACCATGTGTGGGCAGTCAGATTCTCATCAAAATCAAAACAGGTTCAATTAGATCAGGCATTATCGAGTTTACTGAAAGAAACAACACCCAGGTTTGTCAATGATGATTTCTCCATTTTTCACTGTCTTTAGCGCACGCATTTTGATAATTTTCAGACCTTCCTGAGCCCATGCTGTTGGATCGAGAGGGCCGCTGCGCTTCCGATAAAGAGAATACAAAATCTGCATAAAGTTTGTTTTTCACTCTTTTCTCTCATCTTTACATGTTTCAAGAGAGCGCACAATGATAATTTCCCTCTTTCTGAAATTCGTGTTGCTGGATCGAGCGGGGCACTGTTGAGCGCCGTCACTGTCATTTTCTTCGCAAATCTTTCGCTTATCATGCGATTTATCCTGTCTTCTCGCACATTCACCTTCCACAAATCGTCAATTTCTCGGCACGACGAAGGTGCCATCTCTTCTCACACGGACCTTGTTTTGTTTTCGATGTTTTGTTGCACTTCAACACACATATATCAGTCATTTACTTGATTTGTTTCTGGAAAAACAATAAACTTCAAAGATTATAATGTCAAAACGCAAAAATGTTGAGCTCCGGAGATCCCCAAAAACTTCGGCCTTTCCGACCATCTAATTGAGTTGTCAATTGCAGAACGATCCTTTTTTTTCTGAAAAGATTCAAAGAACAGCAAACACGAAATTAGGTGATTATTTGGGAGATTTTCTTTGGTAGTGTCTACTCATAGACATGGGACACAATTCAATTTTGGGACATAATTCCCTCTTTGAGCGATCTATTGACAATTAAGGTCCAATATTAGTGAAAATTATTCGTGAACTGGTCTGTTCACGCCACAAAAGTCAACGGAAAGGTAAAATTGTCTTGAAGTGGAGAAAGGAGGATCAAGGTATGATCTTCCCACAACCAATTTGAAAAGATTTCCGTTCTCCGAAAAAAGTCATATCCCAGTCCTTCTCACCTTCCACGTCTCAGATGACATGGCACAAACCTAATAACAAGAGTCCGAAAAAAGTGAGAAACCCAATAATGGATGTGATCAACCATCCAAAATACCCCCTTGCCCGCTCAAAAATCCCCATTCAAGGATCCTGTCTTATCGATGAACGCACTCACGGACAATGATCTGATGGTCACTGAAGTGCAATCCCGGTATGCTTTCCACCATACACAGCTCAATTCGATCTTTTATGGAATGCAATTGTTGCATCATTTTTCTTGCATGGATCTGTCTCTCTCCTTCATCACTCATTCTCTTCCTCTTTTTCCTCATTTTTCAGTGTTTGTCGGTCAAACACTGTTGTTTCAACCAATTGGACGGACAGATTGGTGACTCCACCAATCAGTTCAGATCCAGCATCTTTTCCGTGTTTTCCAGGTTTGCTCTCATTTTTCTTCCTAATTTTTCATTCTCTTCGTATATTTCGGCAGATGCGTGGATTTCATGTTGTTGATCCGGTGATCCAGGATCCAGATGGAGATCTCTGCAATTCGATGGCAGAGAAATGTCAATCAGACTTCGGTCATATCACTTGTGTTTCTATACTGTTTTTATTGATGTTTTTTGGTTAATCTGAGTGAATGATCAGTTCTGAAAATTGGAGAGACCCATCATACAGGGTGATTCAGATGTAATTGTCTTTCATGGGGCCGATCAACAAAGGACGAAAATCCATTTGCAACATCAATAATCTTTCTCATCTTCGTAAGGCTTAGGCTTTTTGTTTTTAATCATTTCATGTCAACTCGGTGTGACTTTCTTTTCTCTCATACTACAACCTTGCAGTTTTGCTTTTTTGACTGGAGGTTTCCTCAAAATATGGGTCAGGATCTCGTTTCTCGATCTGCCAAATGCACATTCAAAAAAGAGTCAGGAGAAGAAAAACAGGCGAGATGGATCGAATGGGATAAAAACAAGATGATTTTGGGGAAACGAAAAGTTCAAGAATGGGTCTGGTCACTGGTCACAGACTTACCAAATGGCCAAGAAGTCCCGACATCTCGAGAAGGTGATGGTGATACGAAAAAGTGCAACGTGGCCATCGAACACCAGAATGCCACCCTCCACTATTATGAAAATTGAGATGAAAAACTGCAATTCGAAAGAGAAAAAGGCGATGGACAGTGAAAAATGTCATAAAATTGAGTGGCCGAAGAAACAACTTTTTTTCAGTGTTTGCACGAGTATGCTCTAATTTGTTGAGAAATGACTAAAACAACATGAAAAATGTTGGATATTATTTTTCTGAGATGATCTTGTACAAAACACCACCAGGGAAAAGACAGTTTGCCATCCCTCTTCAACTTAACTTTTTTGAAGCAACCTGATAGTCATGAAGAAAGAAAAAGCAACACCAGCGAAAACAATGAGCACAAGGAGAAATGGGAATCGAAAGAGCAAAATTGGAGGCCAGAGAAAGAGGGGAAGGCCGTTCAATAAATAATTGACTCCTTTCATTTGAGAGACACTTTAAAACCTGAGACGAACCTGATTTACAACAATGTGAACCTGGCAATCCGAGCCGCTCATGTCGTCTTCTTTTGAACATCCATCATACTCTTATCGATGCATCGACATCAAAACCATCAGATTCAAACAACCAAATGTCATCGTCTTCTTCGTCTGGAGTCGGGGGAATATCTGTTGGTCACCTCTAAACAATCCATTTCTTCGTGATTGCGAACACTGGTTGATTGCCGGGTTCGGGAACGGTCAATTCATCCTGATGTGAATCATCAAAGTCATTTTCTTCTGGTCTGATGGTATATCTTTTTTCTTCTCGCTGGTTGAGGGTTGAAGTGAAGCGAACGACTTTCAGTGGTAAGTTCATTGGCGTGGTGCAGCTTCTTTTTCAGAATGTTAATCTGTTGCTTTCCTTGTCCATTTCTTGTAGCATAGCATCAATTCCTATTTCCTCTTCTGATTGGAAAAAAGGGAGAAAAGACTTAAACCCGCACTTCATTCTTTGGTTTTTTTGTTCATCTCGGTTTTTTTTTTCAAAATAAGGAGAGCAACCACTTTCTCTGATGAATTTGAAGGAAAAGCAAAATCATGCAATACTGGTGGAGTATTATTTATTCTCACATCACAAGCCGAACGAACGACGTCACAGAGAGAGAATGATGTATGTTGGTTTGAACTTGGTTTTCAATTGAGGAAAAAATGCATGGGATTCATCTAGTTCTACTGTGCTTTAGGCAATTTGGAAGAAAAAACTGCACAGCAAACGCATCTGTGAGGTGGACAAACATGTCTTTATTGGTCTATGAGGTCTGTTGCTACATATTCCCACATTTTTTCTCTTCTCTCGTTTCATCATGAACAGGGTCTATTTTTTTGTTTGACTGTGGTCTTTTGGTCTTTTTAAAAGGGATTGTTGGGTTCACTCTCAGATTCAGAATCAGTTTCGTCGTATGCCTGATGGTGGATAAACTGTCGATTTGGCGAAGGATCAACTTGTTTTACAAGTTCATCGTTGGAGAGACATCGGGATGAAAGAGGGAAGCCTCAAGATTTTGGCGTGAAACCTTAAATCGACTGTTTGGGCGGCGGTTTCAACGGAGATCAGCCATGATACCAGGAGCTCTGATTGTTACGTTTTCGGAGGAAGAGGACAAAGTGGTTTCAGATTCTGTTTGAAGATTGCATTGACGCCTCGATCACAGGGTTGAGTGATCGAGGATGCGTTCGAGGGGAGGCATGTAGAGTCGATGCCACAACTTTCAAGGGTTTTCCAGAGTTCAGGTTGGTGGCGACTGGAATGTCCATCGAAAAGTTAAAGTCCACGAGCAGTGGGTTGTTCAAGCTGGGTTCGCCTCTGTTGGATCGCTTTTATAGGATACTTTTCCACAATGTCAGCTACAATAGGTTTGGTCATTCATCCTCGAGGTACTGGGTAAATGTTCAAATCTAATGGTTTGTTCCGTCTGTGAGGACCAACGGTTTTGATCGTGAAATCTTGGTGTCCATTTCATAACTTACCGACCCTTCGCACATTTAATCTATTCTCTCTCTGAGACAGAGTTGTTGCCGCTGATGGACTTATCTGAAGTTGACTAAGTGATGACTCAGCTTGACCGAGTGGTCCTCAAAAGTCACATGAAACGCTGGCAAATTTTGGATCTGAAAGGGGCGGGATTTCAGCAAAACAATAATTCTTATCGTCAACCTAAACAACTGATGAAAGACTCAAAAGTTGCACCTGTCCACCATCGTGTTCCTCCACCGATGAATGTGTACTCCTGTGTCGATTAGAGCGTCCTGTTCTCGTGACAACGGTGAACACCAGTGATATTCAATACAAACTGAAGAACCTCAGGTTCAGATGATTATCTTCTTCTCCTTCCACAGAATTCCTCAACAAAGGCAGTGAGATTCAAGAGGAGTGATCGATCACACCTCCAGCAGATAAAGATGCCTCAAGATGGACAGTTCATCGAGCGAGAATCGCAGTACTGGAAGGAAGGCCTGTCCAAGAATGAGGGTGCCCACCTCTTATATCTGAAAACAAATAGTATCAACTCGTCAAGGAAATTATGTGATAAAATGATGTATCTCAATCTCCAGATGAAAACAATCTCCGGCATAAACCCACCGTAATGACTCTAGCCAGAATTGAGCTTTCCACCTCGGAATTGAGGTAAAATGAATAATCACATCGTTCATCGACCTTGTTGCACCATCAGTGACCACTACCCTTCTGTTAGACCAGCATGGGATAATATGCTTCAAGCATAGAAAAACCCACTCAGAATCCATCTGGGTCTCGTGCAGGGCTTTCCAAAAATACCCATACTTTTCTGGAAGTGGACGAAAAAATGAAAATGCTCGTTTGTTGAAGACCCTTCAGATTCTTAAGAAATCTCTTGTTTTAAACAGAGCTGTGAAGTGAAATAGAGATTGTCCAGTCTGCGGACAACAAATGAACAATAAAGTGGGACTCATGATCTGTCAAACTGAATATGAGGCTATGAGGAGACAGGGGGGATATGAATATGCACTGCAGTTGTTAACGTTTGCGGAGGATGTGAGAGAAGATCGAGTTTCTTCTTCGTGTTCCTGTTATTGGGAGAAAGAAGAGTGGGCTTGAGTTGTTTGAATCGGTCATCTTGTTCTTCATGTTGGAGGATGACGTGGAAGATTGTCCTTTATGCAATTGATCTGCTGGAGGAATTCAGCTATATTTGATCATATCGTTCTCAGCTCTCCTCTCTTCACTTGACCAAGACAATGCCGATTTGGGAGCAGTGGATCTGCTACACTGGAGAACACGCAACTTTTTGGATGGGTGGATGACCGCCTTCACACCAGACAGTGGAGGAGTGGTAATACTAATGACCCTTTCTTGAACACCATGTCCAACAAACTCTGTTCCGATTCTCTAGTTCACTCGTTTAAAATACTGAATCAACATCATCACGTCCCATTTGGACGATGTTGATGTCATCTGTCCGGATTGTGCAGTCATCTAAACCTCAGCCCGACAAAGCGGGTTCGACGTCACTAACTGGAAGTTAACATGTTGTACGAACGGCTGTAACCGGTAAAATGCTGTCTGCATCTATGCAATCAAGTTCTGCACCCTCTACAACATCGAAGGGACAGACTAAGACACCCACGCAGAAGGAGGATCCCTCTTTTTCAGCTTGAGAAAACTGGAATTAATGGAGTAAATCACCGTGCAGAACTGCAAATCGAATGGAAAAAGATCAGGAATTGACTGTCTAGTCGACCAAACGTATATCATCAGATCGTGTCGTGACATGATGATGTTTCAACAACTTTCACGAATTATTCGCTCACATGATGCACTTGAGGTGAAATCTGATCAATTATCGCAACAACGTATGAAAATCTTGAGATTCGAGAAAATCTGATCCCCAGCTACCGCCTGCACGCAGTAATGCAATCCCCCTTCGTCGACGTGATTATCTTCGAAACAATGCCCAAAACGACTCCCATTCGTCTTGTGGAATGGTCTGAAGACGTTTATGAAGAAGGACGATGATGACAACACGTGGATTCCAGATAACAATTCGGTTGATCCTTCACAACTCCAACTTTCCTCACTCGACTCCGTTCCTCTTCTCGGTCTCTACCACTACACTCCGTCACCATCAACTATGCCACACAACACTCTGACATTGAATCACGGGGAATACTGCGCGCTGGTAGGGACGTTGGGATGAGGGAAGCCACTGCTTCTGTCGGCGCTCACAGGGCTAAACGACGCGTGGGGAGGAAGAAGGTTTGTGGGTGACCAAGCCGTGCTCATGCCACAGGATCCATTTGTGCAGGACACGTCACTGCGAAGCATCAATCTATATGGATCAGAGTTGGACAAGACGAGGCTGGAGTGTGTGGTGCGTGCATGCTGCTTCAACACGGATGAAAAAGCGAAGCCCGACGGACTGAACACGTTCGTTGGCGGTCACAGGCGAAAGTTAAGCGGAGGACAGAAGCAGCGGATGTGTCTGGCGCATGTGTGCTATTCGATTCTGATGCAACGCGAGGCCGACTCCAACACATCCTCAGACTCTGATTCAGAATCAAACCACAAGCAAGCTAGAGAAGGCCACAGCGGCATGGAGCGAGTGGTGCTTCTGAACAGCCCACGATCGGCGTGCAATATACAAGCAGCAGACACACCTTTAGAGGAAGGCTACGCTGTACCCACAATTCACTCTGCTCCGTCTCCCTCGCATACTATGGATAAGATAGATGGAAATGAGGAGGGAGCTGAAACGGAATCAGCCGTACAGTCCACTTGTGTGATCACTCTCCACGCGATCGTGTCGTTATTCATTGTTTCCGTTCTGAAAACACTTGCTGACACAGCGGTCGCCCCACTAGAAGAGGCTCTAAAGGAGAAACAGAGGAAGGACGCACAAACCGACACGCGGTCAGATTCTTTCAATTTGGACAACATCGTCTCTGAGGCCCCAGCGATCTGCCAGATGGGACCAGGCGAGATCATTGTGCGGATAGTGGCCGAGGTGCAGGATGATCGTTGTCATGCAATTCCATTGCCGCTTCGGGTGGAAGTCGCTGTTCGGGCTTCTTTCTGTGTGTGGCATCTCACCCTCACGCTCGACATGATGGAAGGGCTTCGCGTGGTCGCGTCATTCGTCGTGCTCTCGTGCAGTCTCCCACCGTGAGATCAGGTCTGCCTCATCCTCCGTCTCACTCCATCTCCTCCATCTCCACCCACGATCTCGACCCGTCCACTCACTCGTCGTCGTCGTCTCCGTCCACTCCGATCGTCGTCTCGTCCTCCACTCCGATCGTCGTCGTCTCCGTCCACTCCACTCACGACTCCGTCCACTCCCTCGATCATCGACTCCGTCCACTCCGATCATCATCGACTCCGTCCTCCACGATCGTCGTCGTCGTCGTCGTCTCCACTCCACGATCATCGCCGTCGTCTCCGTCCGCTCCCTCATCATCGACCACGATCGTCGTCGTCTCCGTCCGTCCTCGATCTCACTCCGTCCCACTCCACGATCATCGACTCCGTCCGCTCCCACTCACGATCATCATCGACTCCGTCCGCTCCCACTCACGATCATCATCGACTCCGTCCGCTCGATCATCACGACTCGTCCGTCGTCATCCGTCCGTCCTCCCGATCGTCGTCGTCCGTCCACTCCACGTCGTCCTCCGCTCCCACTCACGATCGTCGTCGTTCCGTCCGCTCCCACTCACGATCCGTCCTCCACTCACGATCGTCGTCCGTCTCCGTCCGTCTCACGTCCTCCCACTCGATCATCATCGACTCCGTCCGCTCCGTCCACGATCATCATCGACTCCGTCCGCTCCCACTCACGATCATCATCGACTCCGTCCGCTCCACGATCATCATCGACTCCGTCCGCTCCCACTCACGATCATCATCGACTCCGTCCGCTCCCACACGATCATCATCGACTCCGTCCGCTCCACGATCATCATCGACTCCGTCCGCTCCCACTCGATCATCATCGACTCCGTCCGCTCCCACGATCATCATCGACTCCGTCCGCTCCCACTCACGATCATCATCGACTCCGTCCGCTCCCACTCGATCATCATCGACTCCGTCCGCTCCCACACGATCATCATCGACTCCGTCCGCTCCACGATCATCATCGACTCCGTCCGCTCCCACACGATCATCATCGACTCCGTCCGCTCCCACTCACGATCATCATCGACTCCGTCCGCTCCACGATCATCATCGACTCCGTCCGCTCCCACTCACGATCATCATCGACTCCGTCCGCTCCCACTCACGATCATCATCGACTCCGTCCGCTCCCACACACGATCATCATCGACTCCGTCCGCTCCACTCACGATCATCATCGACTCCGTCCGCTCCCACACGATCATCATCGACTCCGTCCGCTCCCACGATCATCATCGACTCCGTCCGCTCCCACTCACGATCATCATCGACTCCGTCCGCTCCACACGATCATCATCGACTCCGTCCGCTCCCACACGATCATCATCGACTCCGTCCGCTCCCACACGATCATCATCGACTCCGTCCGCTCCCACTCACGATCATCATCGACTCCGTCCGCTCCCACACGATCATCGTCGACTCCGTCCGCTCCCACGATCGTCACCGTCTCCGTCCGCTTCACTCACGATCATCGACTCCGTCCGCTTCCACTCGATCGTCATCGTCTCCGTCCGCTCCCGCTCGATCATCATCGACTCCGTCCGCTCCCACTCACGATCATCATCGACTCCGTCCGCTCCCACGATCATCATCGACTCCGTCCGCTCCACTCACGATCATCATCGACTCCGTCCGCTCCCACGATCATCATCGACTCCGTCCGCTCCACACGATCATCATCGACTCCGTCCGCTCCCACTCACGATCATCATCGACTCCGTCCGCTCCCACACGATCATCATCGACTCCGTCCGCTCCACACACGATCATCATCGACTCCGTCCGCTCCCACGATCATCATCGACTCCGTCCGCTCCCACACGATCATCATCGACTCCGTCCGCTCCCACTCACGATCATCATCGACTCCGTCCGCTCCCACACGATCATCATCGACTCCGTCCGCTCCCACTCACGATCATCATCGACTCCGTCCGCTCCCACACGATCATCATCGACTCCGTCCGCTCCCACACGATCATCATCGACTCCGTCCGCTCCCACTACGATCATCATCGACTCCGTCCGCTCCCACACGATCATCGTCGACTCCGTCCGCTCCCGCACGATCGTCATCGACTCCGTCCGCTCCCACGATCATCATCGACTCCGTCCGCTCCCTCACGATCATCATCGACTCCGTCCGCTCCCACTACGATCATCATCGACTCCGTCCGCTCCCACACGATCATCATCGACTCCGTCCGCTCCCACTCACGATCATCATCGACTCCGTCCGCTCCCACACGATCATCATCGACTCCGTCCGCTCCCACACACGATCATCATCGACTCCGTCCGCTCCCACACACGATCATCATCGACTCCGTCCGCTCCCACTCACGATCATCATCGACTCCGTCCGCTCCCACACACGATCATCGTCGACTCCGTCCGCTCCCGCACACGATCGTCACCGTCTCCGTCCGCTTCCACTCACGATCATCGACTCCGTCCGCTCCCACACACGATCGTCATCGTCTCCGTCCGCTCCCGCTCTCGATCATCATCGACTCCGTCCGCTCCCACTCCCAATCTTCTCGTATCCACTTCCTCACACATTGTTTTCCAGCAATTTCTCTTAAATCACTTCATGAATCTACATCTGATTGTGGTGTGACTAGAATGTGAAAAGAGCAAGAATGGAATATCTGAGAAAAGTATGGGGATGTGATCAAAGCCGGATCTCTCCACCAAGATGAAGTTATGACAAAGGCTCCAAGGAAAATGTTCGTCAGAATTATATCAACATGAAAAATCTTAAATCTGAACAAACTGAGCAAGTCGGCTCCATGGGTGGAAAGCCCTGGTCTCGTGCATGCTGAAGGCCCAAGCCACAACGAAACTTATTCCAATAGCGTGCTGACCAACAATTGTTGGGAATTGTTTCAACATTTCTTTCATCTACTGGCTCCTTCATCAACAAGTGTAGTAAAAACAGCTCCAGAAGGTACCCCCGTTCTGAACAGGCGTGTTACCGGTTCCATCATCTCTGGGGGGATTCTCGAGTTTTTTAGGATGGGTCTTTGCTCGTAAGGAGGATCGTGATTGTGATTTCAACCATTCCAATGCGCAACCCACCGCTTTCTATCCTGAGAGTACTTGATGTAGAATCTGCATTGGCAGACGCAATAAAGGCTGGTCTGTGTGGGGCGGGAGCCAACTCCTTGTCCTTGATCCTTTTTATTCATGCACACACATTCTAGTCGGACTACCCCTTTCACTTAGTCTGTTTTCTTCCCAAACTTATCTCCAGCTCGATCCAGCAAAGATCGCAATTCAGAAACAACACGTTCGGCTAATATATCGTCCAAACCATCAGGATATCGGGTTGAAGTTTGATTTTGCATCTCAGCTGTTTCCATGAGTGGTTAAAAGAAAAAAGAAATCGGATAGATTCAGAGACAATAGTGGACAACTCGAATTAGAGAGAACCGAACAAGAGCGTCGATGATAAGACTCTCCCATATTCATTGTTTCGTGACCTATTCTCAATCATTTGTGAATTCACGAACTGAACATTCCTTCCGTCAGTCGAGATCCTTACCTGAACCATCGTACTCTCTTAAGGACTTCCGCCGATGTGTGCGATTTACATTTCTGTCCGACCAAAATGATGTCTATCAAAAAGGTACTCGATTCCTTTTTCAATGCTCATCCACCTCTTCAGGTTGCACAGTCAACAGTACTCGAAATGTTCGCAGATTTGTTGGGAAATGGGACAATTCGACGGACTATGCCTCAACTCTGCCAGTACATTCGATATCTTCTCAGTTGCGTCCTTTTCGCTCTTCAATAACTTCTTATTCTGATTGATATGGGGTTGAATCACATGAACTCTTTGTGATCCCAGCAGAAATCGAGAGACTGTTCGAAGAGCACAATTCACTTCGGAAAAAGAGATCGATCGACAGCGACGTGGAACTCTACAAGGAGCGCTTTGGTGTGGGGACTATTGATGATGTTGATCGTGATGGGAATTGTTGGCTTGTCTCTAACCTTTCTCAACGAATGGTGCTGTCACAAAAGCGCCGAAATTCATCAAACCGCCATAAATCTTGATTTTTTTCTGAGCAATATTGTCAGGGTTCTTACTGATCAGATCAATTTAGGCTAAACGTGAGATCAATTGACCTCAGTCGTCCTTTTTGGGCCTGAGATCAATTTTCTTGGATCGACAGCCCATGAGACCCATTTTGTTCAACCCACGAGAACTTTCACATCGTGTTATCGTTATTTTGGACAGGCTTATATGTGGATAATTCATCTCTCTAGGTTTGTCTTCTTCTGAGATGTCGCATTGAACCATTTTCAACAAGATCTCGGACACTTAATCAAATCAGTTGTCGTTCCGAACCACATTGGAGATTGTGAAGAGTATATTTTCTTTTCTGTCGTAATTTGGCAATTGCTAGAGATATCTTTTTCTCTAGAACGAATTGTCCCAATTCCATATCAAATCATTCCATGTCAATCTTTCAACCATTCTAGTCTGTTCATCTGTCATCATAGTCCATCTTCCTTTCTTCTCCATTTCAATAATTCTGTTTCTTACCTTCGATTGAATTCTTGGCCAGATTCTTCTCGAACATTGTGGGGATTGGCGAAATAGTTTTGAACCAACCCCATCAGCCAAGATCTGGAGAACCTCTGTTGATTTCCCACTGACAACAAACGAATCCGATGAATGGATTGAAATGGCAAATGTATTCATCTCAACCTGAACCTCAGTGAGCATGATTGTCATTCTCTCCAACTCCCAACTGATGTCTGCCAGTCACCTTCATTCAAACTCATCTTTCTAATGTTTTTTAGGAATCAAATTCAACGTTATTCCCATCTACGAACTTAATCTTGCAGGAAAATATCTCCTTCCGTCGATACACACTTCATCAAAGTGACTCTTCGATCGTGGAGAAATCTGAGGAAATAGAAGAAATCATGAACGTTGGACATCACGTATGGATTCTTTCTCGAGATTCACATATATTCAAACCTTGTTATCCAATCCTCACCTCGATACGCCTGTCAAAAGCTTTTCAACGATCTTTCTCCACGTCTTTTCAGCATTAACGATGTGAACAACACAGGTTGGACCGACTCTTTCTTTATTGAGGAATTTTGTCAATATCGAAGACTTAAGTTGCGAACTAAACAGAAAATGGCTCACATCACACAAAAATTCAAATCCGGTGGAGTAGCCATCAACAATTGATAATCTGCCACTGTCACCTCAAATTACAGGCTTTATGCGTACATAATTATCTTCGGATCGACTCATTGTTCATTCGAGAATCCATTCTGATAGATTTTAGAGAGAACAATATTTGTTCATTTTCACCTCACTGATTCAGTCACCATTGATTTCAATCACTTTCATTGGATATTTTTTGATGAATATGAAGTGTAGTTAAAATGGAAGGAATCTATATGTTAGAAATTTGGTGAGATCAAAAAAACGTGAGATCTGTGAGATCAATGTATAAACCCTGAATATTGTTCTGGTGAGGAAATAATTCTGACAAAAAATTGGAGCGAAAGACACATTCTTGGGTCCTGATGCCTCATACAGCAAATCATCTGTTTTCAATCAAATCAAGTCCATTATATTCGAAAAGACCTCAAAAACGATTTTTCCAAAAAAAGATGGAAAATTTGAGCTTCTGTGATTGTTTTCGAGACAAAATGGATTTTTTCGACTTTTTTTAAAGATATCCAGAATTATTCCTTGACTTTTTTCTGAAATGTTCGGATCATCAAAAAAGGATCTGGTTTAAATTTCATGACAATTGATTCACTGGTTGTTGAGATATTGCCAAAATGAATTGTGACAATAGACACTTATCAAGCACACGGCGGTTTCTCAATGAGTAGCAGGAGCTTTTTTTTCAGAATTTTTGTTGCTTAGTTGGACTATATCCATCAGATTCTGGGAAAATCTTGAGTTCTGGCGGTGAAATGAATTTTTGCGCTTTTGTGACAGCACTATAACTCCACCCTGACGAGCAAGGCTTCATCAACAAAATCCAGAAGATGACCGTGAATGCCTGAAGGTGATGAGACAACTGACAATGGATGAGCTTGAAGTATATGTAGTCCTTTATGAACATCTCATCAATGGAGCTCTGGCAGAACTGACAGCTCTCTCTCTGTAGTTCTGGGCAAACCTCATTTGAACGGGTGTACACGGTGTTTTTTGCCACTTAAACAAAAAAAACCACCACGCACCCAAAAACATGTGTTCTTCACCATTTCTTTGATCAATCCATTGGACTTTTTTATGGATCTGTTTTTTGTAGACAAGACGGAAATCACCTCTCAACATACACAACCAGTCACTCTTCACGATCGATGTCCATCAAATCACGTAAACTTCGCCAGAAACAACACACGATGCAACCAGACAATCTACACCATCGGACACACAACACTTCGCCAGACATACTCCACCCATGCCAATGACTGGTATAGGCAGGGAGAATCACAACATCGATCACCTGCCCAGCCAACTCCTCCATCAGCTTCGGACGTTTCTTCATCTTTCATTTCATTTTCGAATCCCTAGTGCAACATTTCTTCCTTGACTTGACAAACAATTTTGGTGATTTTTCGGAAGCTTGTGGAGAGATCATTTCAGTGTGGTTCGATCACAGCTTGATCTTCCGATCTCACTTTCAAGACATATTCACTCTATCACTGCTTTTAGATAAGCCATCATATTTATTCACGAATCGTTTCCGCAAATTGTCTAAATCAAATGTGTAAAGTTTACTCATTGTGTGAATTTCTGTCGTTGAACTAGCCGAGAGATTGGAAACGCCGACCATTTCTTGATTATTTCAAATCTTTATCATCTCTTTTCATCCCATCGGATTGGTTTTCTTCAATTCATTCATTTTCACTTGGCTTCTGTGGGGGTGGTGTGCTGAGTTTCTTCCATCATCTTCATCTCCTCCAGCAGCTCTCTCGTTGTGAGCAATACACCTGGTTTCACTACATGTGGGAAGACGACTTCTGAATCATCATCATAGTTCTTCCAATACCTCAGTCAACCAGCTTCGACCCCAGAGGCGACAAAGCCGCCGGAAATCAAGGTAGAAGACCAAGTTGTTCAAGTGCCCCTCCTCTCCAGACGGGGAACGCCAGCTCGACCAAGTCGCTGAAGAAATTCAAAACAACAACACGAAAGACGCAACTGAAATCGACACCAAAAGTGGGGAATGAGAGACTCTCTTCCTCTCCATTTATGTTTGATGTGCTGAATAGCACGTTTTCAGTGAGTGGAGTTCACACCATCCTGAACTCGGAACGATGTGGAGTCTGTTGCGTAGCTGGCTCGGCTGTCCGTTTAACATCGAGCTCGATCACTTTACCTGGTGACTCGACTCGTTTCATGGTCAGGATGTAAAGTAATGATGATATCAACTTGGAATCGACCATCGTTCTGTCTTCTGTCACCCATCTCTCAAAATCGGACCATCTCGTTCATATTGTTCACCATCTCCTGCACTCTCTCAGTGTGTGCCTGTTCGAATTGGTGATCACGATGTCCTCGGTTTCATTTTCTCCAATTTTTGTAAAAAAACATCCTGATATTTGAGAAAAGCGAAGTGAAGAAAAATTGGTGCATTTCTTGTTGTCGGATCAGAGCCATGTGGTCGAAAACATATCCACCCCGAGTCAATCATGTCCCATGATGATATCTCAAACTTCAGATCTCTTCATCCAATCGATTATCGCATGAATTATTTGTTCTTTTTGAAATAGTGAGAATAGAATATAGATCGTCTCAAAGAATGCAACGAATGTTACTACCTGGATGAAACCTACTTCAGTTTGAAAAGAACAAGAATTCCGAACAATGTCGCATTCCGGAACAACAATCATCCTTTGATCCCAGAACAAATTGAGTTGTCTGGCCTACCCTTCATACTTGTCGTAGCAGCTGATGGAGGATCTTGTATCACCGTCGGTTTTGTAAAAACAGTCGATCTCGCACCCGAATGGAGTGCAAACAACACTGATCGACTCATGTTTATTCCGACAGGTGGCGGCGGAGTGACTCGTGACATTTCTGAGATGGTCTTTCGCGATATAGTCGTTCCAGAGATCGTAAACCACCGCGTGGTCCTTCGTCTCGGTCCTGCTCCATCGGTGTTACAGATGGATTCCGCCTCTATCCACATCTCGGAAACAGTCAAAACGATTGCAGAAGCGAATTGGATCGACTTAGTTTTCCCACAGTCTCACACCAGCAGCAAGATCCCACCGTTGGATCTTTTTGTCAACTCAAACTTCAAAAGTGCTCAACGACGCCTTCTTCCGACACTATACCCCAGAACAGCGGCCGACCGTCGCAATACAATCGCACGCAACATCAAGATCGCTCTTCATCAGGCACTCGACCCGCTTTCGATTGAGAACCCTGAAATGATATTTATAAGGGGCTGGCCGAATCAAAATTGATAACAGAAAACCAAATTTCTGATTTTATCTGAACCAGAAATCCCAACGGGGAACTTTGAGTTCACAGGTTGGTTTTGCCCTCCGTGGAGGGTTGTTGAGGAAAGCAAAAAAGGTAATGTGGGCAAGAATTCACTAACAGGGAACAAGAACTTGCCAGGTTGTGTGGCAGAGATATAATGTTGAGGAGCACTTTTTTTTTTTGAAGGAGTTCCTTGCAGTCACTCCAAGCCCAAACGAGGGCTCCTCATCACAGCGTGTGTTGAATGGACAGTCAAAAGGAAGCAAAGAGAGAAGGAAAAGGAAGAAGCCTTCTTGTGTTTGCTTCAAAGGTATGAACTTCTTTGGCTGTGACCCCCATCGGGACTGGCACCTCCTGGAGAACAAGTTATGGTGAAAGATGAATAGAAGAAACAGAGGAGGAGGGCTTGGCGATCAATCACCCGCACCACTGTCTCCTCGACTATCCCTCCCACATTTCGGTCCTCATTGTGCTCACTTTCGATCCCGTTTGATGAGGACGATCGGCAAACTATATCACTTCTCATTTTCTTGCATCATTTCAACATGATGTCTGGTATTTTCTCACATTTCATCATTATAATTGACTAACCTTGATGTATCATGAAATGATGGACTATGGCAGTTCTCACTTTTAGACACCAATTTTTGAGAAGTGCACGTGTTGGCGTGTTGGCCAGTTCAATTTCTCATCTTGTCCAGTTTATGTCAAAAATATGCCGATCTGCTCCAAAAAAAGCCCAAAATTTTGTATTTTTTCGAAAACACAATTAAATGAAGGACTTCCAATATGTTAAGAAACGAGAAAAGAGATTTCATAAACAGAGAAGTGTGATTGAGATTGTCACAAGTCTTGAAGATTCATGACTTTCGACCATATTTCGTTCTTGACTCTTATGATAGTTTTTCGAATTTCTCTCACGTCCAATGATTCGAAACCAAGCCGAATAGCCTCCAAGAATTCGTCAACCCCATTCCAGGTCATGATCAGGAGCACATGCTGCATTGTAGGAAATAAAAATGGTTTGCACTAAGAACAATCTCGTCAGTATTCACACGATGGAGAGTAGCATGATCCATTATGAAGGCAGATGTGTCGTTTTTTTGGGAGGCTCGCCGACAATCCTCGCTGGTTTGATTCGAAGACGGCATGATCAATTCGTCCACGTATGCATTCCGTTTGGAGAACACCGTCATCTGAGGTCGCGCAGAGAAGGCTACAATATTGAGTCGGTGGAGGAGCATCCACAAGAATCTGATGTCCTTTATTCCCCCACCCTCATCTTCGAACGCAATCAGCACTCCATCCAGACTCATTAAGAAAGATCATTTTGTATCCAGCCCTGTCATAACCTGCCCATTCTTGCAAAAATTCTTGTCGCCTTCTTTTATTCTCAGGAGTATCCGCAGTTAGTGATTTCCTGTCTCAGGATGAGATTCGGAGAAGAGCCTTCTCTCTTAGGAGCTACTGATCGGGAGTCCTATGCTTCAGCTCTCAAACGAACGCCAATCTCTACACAATACTCGGGATCAGAAGGAGCGGTTTCTGTTTGACGGGATGTTGGGAGATCCAGTTCTTCTTCAACGCCAAAGCTCTTTGAAGAGATTCATTCGAACTGAAACACCGACAGACTATCGACCTTCATCCTTCACTCCAAACCATGATCACGTATTTCTGACAATCACTCATCCTCATTTTTCGGAATATTTTGTTCGATTTTTTCCTCATCTTGACGAGATGACCTGAATACGACTCATTCAATTCACCACTCGTTGATCTTCACCATTCTATATCCTCCCTCACTGAAAGATATCTCCAAGGAATTCACTACTCTCTTTTGTGGTGTTTTTACATCTGGGAACATGAATGGAGGAAAATCAATCACGATCCCAAGTCGAACTTGAAAAAAGTGCGTTGACAGCCTGTGTTGATCAACCTCAACTCGAAAATCAGCCACAAACACCAAAATTGTCTGATTTTTGTTCTCCAATCTGCTATATGGGATCAAACTTCACTATCTCTTGGACAACAAATGGTACCAAATCAACATCTACCAACATTTCATCATTGATTAACTTCATTGTTTCTCATTTTTTGAATTAGAATTAAGACAAGTCAAAAAAGTTGGTGAAAGTGAAGTATAGGAAAGAATGAATGATGAAAATACATGAGAAGGTTCATACCACTCAATGGCGGGTTTATCAACACCGGCGGGTTTATCAGATGACTATGAGTCTTTCTTTCAGTTCTCTTCTAGTTTTGAATCAATTAGAATCGATCTCAGCAAGAATCACCGCGTCCTCACGCGCTGTTGTGCATCGTGTGTATGTCCATTGAGTTTGTCATTTTCATCTTAGATTCTTCAACCAAGGCTTTACAATGCTCCCGATCGTCCTTTCAGATCTGTTCTTCGACGTTTTAATTCATTTCTTACGTATATTCTTCTCTCTCTCTCAGTTTATTCGATCCCATTTCACATCAATCCTTCTCAGAAGTTGTGAATTCATTTTCTGAACAGTTTGGGCTAGATCAAGTGTATGAAATGATTTGAGACAGCGATGGTATGTGATTGCGACTGTATCAAAAGAAACTGTGGAAGAAAAGCTCTTTGTGAAGTGAAAATAGAAGAAAGGTTCCATGGTCGGATCACAGTGGGGGTAAATTTACCTCCTCCCTTCAGACATTTAATCTATGCTCTCTCTGAGACAGAGTTGTTGCCGCTGATGGACTTATCTGAAGTTGACTAAGTGATGACTCAGCTTGACCGAGTGGTCCTCAAAAGTCACATGAAACGCTGGCAAATTTCGGATCTGAAAGGGGCGGGATTTCAGCAAAACAATAATTCTTATCGTCAACCTAAACAACTGATGAAAGACTCAAAAGTTGCACCTGTCCACCATCGTGTTCCTCCACCGATGAATGTGTACTCCTGTGTCGATTAGAGCGTCCTGTTCTCGTGACAACGGTGAACACCAGTGATATTCAATACAAACTGAAGAACCTCAGGTTCAGATGATATCTTCTTCTCCTTCCACAGAATTCCTCAAAAAAGCCTCGAGCTTCGTCAACAGAATGTGGATCGATGGGTTTCAATGACGTGTGTCTGCTAAGAAAGAGATACACCCAGCCTGGAGAAGGTATTGTTAGTTCCTTACGAAAATACTTTCGTTTGGATTTGATATGATAAGCCTTTATGAATCGTGCTAGCAAAAAAACACAAACGAAGGCACGCACTTTAGTATTCAGTGCACCTTTATTTTGTTTGTCCAGTGTGAGAAGCATTTTTAGGAGAATGATTTCTTCGTCGGCTTCAAGATCGGGTGACGATGACGAGGTCCTCTCCTATTTTTGAGGGTTCAAAGCACCAGGGGACCTCACATGTTCCGCGTACATGTTGTTTCACATGATCAGGAAATTTGTCAAGCTTCTTCCTATTTAAAACCCACTTCATTTCTCTGTCTCCGTTCTTTCTCACTTCACTACGAACTTTTCTCTTTGCTTTTGCTGTATTCGAAACGCACTTCTTCTTTCGTTCACCCTTCTTCACCTCTGTCCCTTTCTTATTTCTCCTTGATTCTTCAGGAACAGATAAAGCAGATAGTTCAGGAACAGCAAGCTCTGCCTGGTCGATGGCACCATCAGACAATTCTTCATGTCGAGGAATGAGATTGTCAGTCTTCAGAAACGCTCCATGTTTGTCCATTTCTTCTCTTGTAAATGAAACTTCTTGTCCCTTTCTCCAGTCGTAGATCTTCGAGACTGCGCAAACGAATGGTGACGGTTGAATGCTTCCTACAAGATCAGTGAGATTTCTTGTGAGCTCAAGTGTAGACTCACTTGGCTCTTCGACGGAGAACGAGAGCAGACACTCCTGCCGCTCGCAGCCCATTTTTTGTTTCAGTATTCTTTCTGTATCGATTGTTTTTTAGATTTTTTGAGGAGTTTGTCATTTTGGCTGGAGGAGGTTGTCCATTAGCCTTCGACTTTTCTTGTCAGGTGTTGATGGGGACCGTACCTCTGGCTGATCGTCGGGATGACTTTCTGTGTCTTCTCGTCTCTTGGACATTTCTCCTTCAATTTAAAAATGGTGGGAGATGAAGCCATATTGATGAAAAAGGAGATCAAAGAATACTCTGATATTTGAATGTCTGAATTCTCAAACCCATTTTTTGGAAGGACAAGAGAGGGAGAATAAGCAGTACGTGATGAAAATAAAAGCACACCTTTCACTCTGAGGAACTTGATAGTGCATAGATCTGATTCGGTTGTGATGTAAGTAAGATCAAAGACTCGAGAAACAGTTCAACAATGAACATGGGTCGATCTAATCATTTCACTCAATCGTAAATTGATCGTAGTTCTTTTGATAGAACATTTTGAAAAAGAAAAATTGAGTCAAAATCTTCTGGAAAGGGTTGTACTGGGTCAAAAAGGAGGACACCTCTCATGCATCTCCCAGACCCTATTCTGAATATCGTGTTTCAGACTGCCACTAGCATTCTAGTTGTGACTTTCCAATGACCACAGAAGGAGGTCGTTGAGTCGATTTGAAGCCCACAGCCTGTGGAAGATCGTACGTTGAGAGGGGTCGAGAAATTTAGTGATCGCTTGGATTCCACTTATCATGGATTGGAAGCCGTCTGTGCAAACGGAGCGAAATTGAATCCCTTGAAGTTGTCGTACCAAAATCATCGAGCTTACACTTTCAGTCCTTATCGGAGCTGTTTTACCTTCATCGCTGATGGAATACATGATTGGTGTTTGGAAAACGCCAGTTTTCTGTTATGCAACCCGGTTTTCAACGTTCTGTGCCAGGTTTCCCCACTTTTCTACAAACCACTTCACAATAGAATCCGTTGTTTGGTTTTTTGAGATAACAGTCTTTCTTTTGTTTCGATCGGAATCAGAATCGGACGATGAATCGTCAAGAGTGAAATCCTTTCAGAAAGTGGGGGTGAACGACCGAAATAGAATTCAGTAACAGTACCACGGCTCGATTGTTGATCACTTCAAAAGTGTTCAATCACGACAGCCTCCAATTTGTGAAAAAAAGAGATGAACAAAGAAGACGGAAACTGTGAATCAAAAATAAGCAAAATTGCACAATAAAGTGTCGCTGATGGGATTTATACCTGGATCACAGTGAAAAAAGAGAACATGCTGTCGCTAGACGAAAGGGCACTTCTAAATAGACATCGACTCTTCAAGCTGAATTCACCCAGCATCAAGAATAATAGAAGGAAAAGAGAACTGAATCAATTGAAAGATTTTCAGACCTTGATACTGGGTGAATTCATCGTGAAGAGTCGATTCTGGTGCGATCAGGAAAAACATCTGAAATCGATGGAGTGACTTTGGATCTGTCAAAACTTCGGCATCTCTCTTTTAAGATGTTTCTCAGCCAGCTTGATCAAAGATCTCGAATATACTGTTCAATCATCTCAAACACCAAGTCGAGGGAAAAGCCGATTCGTTTATCAGCCATGGGAGGAGATTGGTTTTGAACGTCGGTCTTCGACCTTTTGAATGTTGTCAAAAAGTCCGACCCATTTCGGTGGTTGAAGAAACTTGACAAAGAGGTCGTCTGAAATCGGCATTGAGCAGTGTTGTACAAGCCTTACACGTTAGAGGATTGACTGTTTGAACAATTATCGATTGGAGATGGGCTTAGTCGAGCCCTTCTGCTTGTGCAGCGATCGTAAAGTTTTGGATCTGTCGGAGGAACGAAACGAGGGAACACAGCTTGAAATATACGAGAAAAGTCCTGAATTGGTGGAAGGAATGATCTCTCGTGAAAGTGGAGAGTTCTTCGTTGAGTGAGATGCAGATCTCTATGTCCATTTTGAGTGTTTATTCAAGAAGTGGAAATCGAGATAGCCATCTTGTTGCGTTCGGCTAGATGGTTTTTTCGATGATGGTCCACTTTCGTACATGTGTGTTACTTTTGCACCCATCAGGACGTTGGCCTGGGCCCACTGAAGGTCTGTCAGGAGCGGTTGAAAATGTTGTGTTTCTGTCGAGAACGAGAGATGAATCATTCTTCCACCAGTGGAGTGAACTGGGCATGAGTATTCACGATGAAATCGGCATAGAAACCATCCTGTTTCATCTCATTGTACCATTGGAGAGAGTAAATTGGGGGGGGGGGTTGAAGAGCGCGAGACAGCCTCTGTAATACTGGTGAGTGCTATTTGGATGGTTTCATGTCTCATCTTTTGTCTTTCATCTTTACTATACCAGAAAACGAAGCATTCACCCGCATCTCGCCAACCTCTACTTCACTAGTGTCTCCGTGCAGAGTTAACAATACCGACATGCTGGACATGTGTCCCAACATTCATTCTGTTTCTCCAAACGTACCAGCTTCAATACGGTGCACCAATATCGATCCTCCCAACCAACCTATTAGTCACGTGACCCATGTCGTTATGGGGTAAACAAACAACGCTGAAAACTACGACTTCATGGATCTTCGAACATTCAAGGATCCTCGAGTTTCAACATCAAAATGTCCAGTCTTGGGAGATGGAAACTGCTTTTTTTCGAAGCGTTTCTTTCTCCCTTACATCCACCGAAAACTATCATAGCAACCTCCCCAGCCCATCCACACAGTGTAACCAATCATATCGCTGGTGATACCCATCTATCTGCCTTAAAGGTATGGAATCCAGACGAACGGCGAAATAAACTTCCAGAAACTATCCCAGATCAGGTGTGAATTCTAGATCATCGAAGAAATCAACTACGAGCTGCAATCCAGCCATGGTCGGTGTCCATTCTGGTTTCGTCTCGGATTTCCACTCCTCCGACCTCATCAACCACATCACTCGAAGTCACGCAAATCAAAAGAAGTTTGCCACGCTGGTATCACAATCTGGACTTGCCCAACGAAAGTTTCGAAGGAGAGCTGGTTGGATTGATTGCTGAGCACCAGTATGGTCAAGGCATGCCATTCATTCGAGCTATTGCCCATGAAAGTCAAGAATGGAGTTCTCAGTTGTTCACAAACAATCACACACGTTTTTCCTTAATTAATGAAGCGAAGGACATGCTCCTCTTCACCCACGAAAATCTTTTATCAAGTGATTCCCGCTCTTTGGATGAGGCCGTTGAGAGCCTCGCAATTCGCTTAAAAAGATTCATTCCACCTCTGACTCGTCTTCACTGTTCTGTTCATTGTCAGCCATCCATCCCCTGATCAACGTGATCAAAACAATGCATTGCTCCACCGTTGAGACGGAGCATGAATTTGCTATCATACATTCTTGTAAACGGAAATTTAGAAATAAACTGACGATCACACACCTGGAGCTCCTCACGAAAGTGTCTCACAATTACCCTGCCATTTTGGACTCTACAGACATCGATTCAATTCTTGAAGAGAGAAAATCCTCTCGAATACGTCCCATCAAAAGACAGGAATCCACCTCCCCCTGAAGAGCCAATTTACCTCGTTAAAACCAGAACAATCAACTTGTCTTTTTTCCACTATCCATCTCACATTTAGAAATTTTGCTCAACCTAGAATCAGTTTTTCCCGAAAAGAGAATTCCCATGAGAATGAAATCAAAATCATAAATTAGAAATGAGGTGAGGTTTTTTAAGGGTGAGTCAGGTGAGGACCCGATCCAAACCCTGCACATGAAGGTTTCAAGCATGACACAATCACTTTGCCGACATGTTGTTGAAACAACAGGGAGGAGCGTGTGAAAGAAGGTGGACTGAGAGCATTGTTTGTCTCACGATCGCGAATTGATTGATATCGAAGAGTTGTAAATTGATAGAGAAGACGAAAGATGAAATCATGCCTGAATCGAGATCATCCATGAAAAGTCTTTAGAGCGGAATGAGCTCCCTCACAGAGTCCAGTTGTGGTACAATTGAAACGCGGAAAGCGTTTTGTTGCGCATTCGCAGACAGAATGTTGAATACTCCACCAATTCTGCCCCAAATACTCAGACATTTCACTATCTTCATCCAATTCCGATATTAGTTCTGAGAAGAGAGTCGTCGCTTCCTCTTCGGTTGAGACGTGAAATACTGCTTCCATCCTCTTCTGAATTCCAGTTGCATCCTCATGTGAAAACAGCGAATGAGATTTTGTGTACACGCTCTCCGAAGCGTGCCACGTACACAATAGGCGTTGTGTGGTCAGAAATACTTGGAGAAGGGCTGCTCGAATATTCGCGTCCTTGTCGGTCATTGTAACCAACGGATCGACCGGGAGTATCTTTTGAAGAAGGTGATAATCGTTTGCGTTTGTTCGGTAAGTTGTGTCCAATACCAAAAATTGAGCATTTGTTCCTGGCAAATCCAGTTGTTTGCTCGAGCCTGTTCGTGAATGATTTCCAACTCACTTTTCTGATTTGTTTCGTTCCTTCTCATCTTACTCGCATAGTTGGAGAAATCTTTGGCACGAATGATGAGCAGGTCTGGGCGATCCTAATGCCTCAGCCTTTTGTGAGGCATTTGTCTCCAATATTTGCTATTGTCGTTTTCATTGCATTTGATTTCTTGTTTGAATGTCTGCACTGTTAAATCCTTGTTCCTCCATGGTCCACGGTCCAAACGGTTCCAACTGTATTATGGGTTTGGATCAAACTTTGATGCCATAGAGCCCGATGCTACGATGCCAGATAGTCTTCCCCCATTTCTCCACAACCAGCCACCCGTTTTTAATCAAACAAAATGCATTAAAGTCGGATAGATCTCGACAAAAGATGTTCACGAAAGAATCCGTTTTTTCCAGAAAAAGAGCCGGATTGGTGACATGGGACGAATTGGTGACATACCTATTACACATTTCACATTTTCTTTCAGAGGAAATAGTGAAGAAGATGGCTATTTTCAATTAATGAATGAAGTGATCAGAATGATTTGGGGAAACAAATGAAGCCTTCACAAATGGAAGATCCATCACAAGAAGACAACAAATTCTGAGGAACGGAGGTCTCTTCAACTTCTGACCCTGAAGGCGGGCGAATTGGCAAATAGAGTTAATCGAGCACGATAATCACATATTCTCAAGGTTAGAGCAAGGCCGCTTCAGGGGTACCTCAATTTTCAGGGGAAAAACTCGAGCTCAGGGGAAAAACTCGATCACAGGGGAAGATCTCAATCACAGGGGAGAATCTCAATCACAGGGGAAAATCTCAATCACAGGGGAAAATCTCGGGCCACAGGGGAAGAATCTCAAGGACAAGGGGATTGAAGGTGGATCAATTTTTGAACATGTGTGGATTAGGGAGTTAGAACGCGGGACTTTCAACCCTCGGTCCCGGGATCGAGGTTGGTCATCGGCACTTTTTCTCGTTTTTGAAACATTTTTGTCAACGATCACAGATTCTCTCTCTTTTCAATCCGATTTTTTGTTTAAACTTTTCAGAAAGGCTCTGCGATGAACAGAATGTTGCTGATGAGCGGGCAATCACGATCCTGCTTTTTTTCTCAAATTCAGACATTATTCTCCAAAATAACTTAACATACAACATAATAATGACATGTTTGATGCTTCTTCTTCATCTTTTCTCATTGTCCATTCACCCATTCTCAAAACTTTCGCATTCGTTTTCCCACTCTCGATCTGTTATGAACCAACGAAAGAACTTTCTCATCTCTCTCATATTCTCGATCACACACATCCCGATCTCTTTTCGCCGAAATGTATATATCTGTTGGGTGGTTCTCGTCCTGTATGAACTCTTTTTTCATGTCTCTACCCTGTTGTTCTCTTCCGTCCAAATCTCAAGTATTTGATCCACTTCCACCCTTCATCATCGAATCTTCTTTTGCTTTATGTGTGTCGTGCCAGAGCAGGACGAATGCATTGACGCTTTCAGGCTGATCGGTTGCATGCAGAGATCTCTTCAAGATTGGAGAAGTTCATTTTGAAATGCTGACCTACCCATCATCATGTATGTTTGACAGTTTATACTTCATTATTTGAAGCTGATTTGCATGTCGAATGCAGCTAAGTCACAGACACAATCCGACTTTAATAACATGTGAAATGAACACTGAAAAAGCCAGTACCAACCTTCGACAACAATCCTGAAAAGTGAATTGTATGCTTCTCGTTGCGAATGTCTGCCAGATCAAGAACCGGCCAGTCGTCGCAGATCTCCTCAGAGTGATGTTCAATGCTTTAATTCACACCTTCTGTGAAAGAATCTGAAAGACCACCGCCAAAATTCTCTGAGTTGCTCCCGGAAAAGGCAACCACAAAGGTTGAGGAGGAAATTCCAGCAGAAGGTGGTGATTTGAGAGAGGGAGCGACTGTGGAGTGAATGCGGTGAGGAGGGCGAGCTGCAGAAGGAATATCAACACCAGTCCAAACCTTCAACACTCTGAGATCGATGACAGCACTGGAGAATGTGGAGCTGCCGACTGACGCACTACCCGTTGATGCTGTCCTGCGGCGAGCAGCAGCGAGTGTATATACACTGTTTGACTTTCCCACCCTCTCTCTCTTTCACACCTTCCGGTTTCTTTTCCTTTTCATTCACCTCTTCCCCTTCTCTTCACTCCTCTCAGCACCATCGCACGAGCATTGGCCAACAGCCCCGGTCTGCTTCTGCTGGACGAGCCGACAAGCGACCTGGTTGCGTATACATCGTGGTATGTGTTTGTGCGGGACGTGATGGTGGCATCCGAGAAGAGGATGAAAGAGGAGGACATAAGGAATACGCTTCTGATGAAAAAGGCGCTGGCCGGTTTGCACAGTGTGAAGACATGGAAGAAGAAGGACGGACAAGCGGGAGGGATGTTGGGGGAGGAGGGCAAGGGGAGGGAGGGGAGTGTATGCACAGTGATTGGATGATTCCAGTGTGCTCTTCTGTGCACGAACCGTGGGACAACGATCATGTTGCGTTCTGCAGTAGGGAGGACGAGGAAGGGATGGCGTGTGTGTTTGAGATTATGGTGGAAGAGCAGGGCGACACAAAGACTCTCTTTCGCCAATTTTCACTCAACGCGAATCCATTCTCGAACCAGCGGATGGGAACGATTCGGATTGATATACAGGAGAGAGTGGGAGAGATGCTCAGATGAAGTGAAGTGGAGCGGAAAAGAGAGGATACAGTCCAGATTTTGGTGGAAGCACGAACACAGACACTTTATTCTCCTCCTCATTCGTCTTCCACATCGAACGTCCAATCAGTCCTCAGCCTCCAACAGACGCCATCCACATCATCAAAGCCACAGTTCATCTCGCAAACTTGCATCTCGGCTGTCCTGCTCAACTCTTCGCCTCTCACCGACTTGGCTAGCATTGTTGCCGAAGTCGATGCCAACGAAGTGTTCATGCTTCACAAGACGAACATGCTGGAAGAGATCGGAGCAGAGAACGAGCTGATGGAGAGGTCGTGTGCCGGAATGATGGACTGGATTGGGATGGGCGGGCTGCCAGATGTGGACGAGGAAGAAGAAGAGAGGCGGAAGGAGACAGAGGCGAAGGAAGAGGAGGAGCGGCTGAGAGAGGAGAGGAAGGAGCAAGAATTGAACAAAGTGGCAGAGGAGACAAACGAACAGGAGAAAAGAGCGAAAGAGGCACAACCCCCAACTTCGGACGAACACCCATCTCACATCCCACTCCACTACCGTCTGTGTCGCCGCCCGTCCTCCATCATTCCTCTCTCCCCTCCACACGGCCCTTCTCCACCTTACCCCTCCACATCCTCCCTCGTCCAATACAGCTCGTACTTGTCTCCCTCCCGCCCCATCTCAACCAACTCCCTCGCTCCATCAGCGCTGGGGTAATGAGGAGTTACTGATGATCCGAAGCGATGTGCAGGCCACACACAACGAGGATAACAGAGACGAGCTGGATCAATACAGCTACAGTCTGCTCGGAGACTATGAGTGATGCGTGGGAGGGTGTGTGGGGAACAAGGAGAAGCGGAAAGAGCTGGACGAGCTTTGGGGAGTGATCCGACAAGCGAAGAAGATCACGATTCGTCTCTGATCGCATTGGTCACTCTTCCCGACCAAACACTCAACATTCACATCAATACATGAAAAGACAAAGAGGAATCTGAAAGCGATGGAAGAAGGAGATGCACAGAGCAGTGTCGCAACAGGCCAGTCGGAAGTGGCTGTGTCAGTGGAGCAGGCGAAGAAGGCACGTGAGGAGCTGGAGAAGTAGATTGAGTCGACAATGTCTCTTCCATGTGCGATGATCTGAAAGATGATTGATCGAGAGTGGGAAAACGAATGCGAAAGTTTTGAGAATGGGTGAATGGACAATGAGAAAAGATGAAGAAGAAGCATCAAACATGTCATTATTATGTTGTATGTTAAGTTATTTTGGAGAATAATGTCTGAATTTGAGAAAAAAAAGCAGGATCGTGATTACCCGCTCATCAGCAACATTCTGTTCATCGCAGAGCCTTTCTGAAAAGTTTAAACAAAAAATCGGATTGAAAAGAGAGAGAATCTGTGATCGTTGACAAAAATGTTTCAAAAACGAGAAAAAGTGCCGATGACCAACCTCGATCCCGGGACCGAGGGTTGAAAGTCCCGCGTTCTAACTCCCTAATCCACACATGTTCAAAAATTGATCCACCTTCAATCCCCTTGTCCTTGAGATTCTTCCCCTGTGGCCCGAGATTTTCCCCTGTGATTGAGATTTTCCCCTGTGATTGAGATTCTCCCCTGTGATTGAGATCTTCCCCTGTGATCGAGTTTTTCCCCTGAGCTCGAGTTTTTCCCCTGAAAATTGAGACACCCCCGCTTCAGGACAAGAGGAAATCTGGATCTCACAAAACAAAAGGCATTCCTCAATGAGCTTCAAGAAGATGCGAAAAAAACGGAACGAAGCATTCAGACCAGACATCCACTCTCATCAGATCACGACCTCAGTCGCAAACGTTCCAAGGGACAAAATCTCCTCGCCGCTCACAGTGTGAACGGTGAAGCCGGAAGAACGGGCGGAAGATCGAACCACCGCCGTCAATTATATTCTAGAGAAGGGAAATGGAATTGGGGGAAAGACTGGGAGACATTGGAGGGCATGGGAAGAGTTCGGAATGGCGGAGACTATGAGAGAGGGGGTCAGAGTGGAAATGCTCAAGCGGGAACCTCCAGCAACTATTGGGAGTCCCTTCGAAGCAGGAATCAGCCGAGGGATCGTCCAGGGTCAAGATCACGTTCTGATCCACTCAGACAACCAGGTACCAGTGGCAAACATAAACCGATGCTCCTCTGCCCTGACTCTGGTGGATCTGTTCAAACACTTGTTCGAAATCGCGGTCTCAATGTCCATTCGTCTCTGGGCGGAGTTGATCCCAGGCGAGCTGACCTTTTTTGCGGACAGAATATCAAGGATCAGGGATGCGTCAGATTTCAGTCTGAAACAACCAATTTTCGCAACTATGGTCGACCAGTTCCAAGTCACTCCAACAATCGACGCATTCGCAACGATGACCAACAGGAAAATCGAAAGGTATTGGAGTCTGCTTATTGAACGGGAATCAGCGTGAACGAATGCTCTGAACCAGATCCGTGTGGCAAACTTCCTTTCGAGATGGATTGAAAAGACTCAGTCTACTGGCACAACAGGCGAAGAAAGGAGTGCTTTGTGGTTTTTGTCACAATTGGAATGTATTGGACAAGTTGGCGAAGCGTTGGCCGTAAAGGCAACAATGAGAGGGATCCGGAAAATTAAGTCTCAGAAGACGCGGTATTCGGATGTATTCGATGCGAGTATGACGGAGGATCTGCGATCGAAGAAATGGACCACTCGGTCATCGATGGATGAAGAAGGAGCCATCCAATGTTTCATCGTCTCAATGATCCTTCCTTACGCTGTGAGATTTATTGAAATTGCACTAGCAAACAGGGAATCCACGAGATTCCTCCCGGAGAAAGGGGGGGATCGTTCTTTGGATGCACATCAAGACTGAGGAATCTGCAAGAGATCACAAACTCGAAGAGGACGAGATGCCCGAGGGGCAGAGAGGATGTGACTTGTAGGAAATACTGGATAAGATTAAAGGAGAAGATTGGACTGGTCAGATCGTGACCGGTGAACGAAGGAGGTCTCCAGGGGAAATCTCAGCTGTTGCAGGAACTTTCCTCCCCGAAGCAGGCGTCAATACGGATCGGTACAAGCCGAACTCACTCAAACATGCCGGACTCTCAATTCGCGAGAAGAGGGGGTGGACGAAAGATCAATTAGTCAAGGGTGCCAGACTTGGGGACAGAGTTTTGATTCCAGACAATCCAATCTCACAACAGCCTCAAAGATGGAGACACATTTTGACTGTTAATCTTCTTTTTTACTGACTTTTCTCCTTGATCTCCCCCATTTTTCATCGAGTCACTTCTCTGATAGTGGTCAAAAAAGAGTGGTGAAACTGTTTGAAAAAGGGTAAAAATCACAATTATATCGTTGTTAAGAATAAATGGGCTGATGAAAGCAACCATTTGCTAAATTTATTATCTCACAAGTCTGGACTCACTTTATCTTCATCTCTTCTTTCAGAGCCATTATCGAGATAATAGTGGTGTCACCAAACCGTCCGGAGTCACCAATCCGGCCTTTTTTCTGTGAGGGACTATTTTGGTCAAACTAAGAACAAAATAAAATTTTAGCATTATACTCCCACCCGATCCCGAGAAAACCTCAAAATACGTTTTACGTTACGAATGCACACCTTTTTTTCAACTTTTTGCGGTCATTTCTCCACAACCAGCCATCCGTTTTAAATCAAATAAAAGGCATAATAGTCGGATAGATCTCGACAAAAGATGAACAAAAAATAAAAGGATTTTTTTCCTAAGAATATTTTGCCGAGAAAAATATGGGTTTTTTCCGATCTTCCCAAATACGCAGAATTTTTTCTCCAAATTTTTGCAAAAATGTTCGTTTCACCAAAAAAACGTTTGTGTGAAAAATTTCATTGAAATCGATTCACTGGTTGTTGAGATATTGTCAAAACGATGTTTTTCATCGGGCAAAAGGGGGTATTTTGAGGATTTCTCGGGATCGCGTGGGAGTATAATTCTTAAATTTCAGATTTTTCTTAGTTTGACCGATATTGATTTTTCCAGAAAAAAGGCCGGATTGGTGACATGGGACATATTGGTGACACAACTATAAGTTCCGATATGTCGCCACTTTTTCACAATGTCTGGTCGTCTTCACAGTCCTCCGTCAAAATAACGATAAATTGGTGGAGAAGAATTCCGTCCCACTCTGCCTCTGCGGCTAGCACGAGTCAAAACATAATTATCTTCGTCTCCTGGTTTGTCATATTCGTTTTAACGTTGAATCTTGATAGACATGGATCGTGAAGACAATTATATCAAGCAAGGTTCCTTCGCCCCTGTTGCAGAGAGTGGCTGGTCAGACTCTAAACTTCTGGGGAACGGGAGAAATTAGCATTTGTGCGATCTGTTTTCCGAGTGAATATCTCTTCTTCGCAAAGTTTGCGAGATCGATGGAGTACGCTTCAGAGAGAAAAGAGTCGGTTTAGTTTTTGTCATTTTTCACATTTTCATCATTTCTAAATTCTAGGACAAGCATCTCGGAGCCACCAGTCACCTCACACAGCTCACTTGCCACAAAGTCGGGTAATACGCCAAAGCCATCCAAACTGACCTAAACGTGCTGCATTTCTGAAATGGAGGTGAAAAGGCATCCTGATAAATCGACAGTAACCATTCATCCCCAGCATTTCGAGACTCATTTTTATTCACCACTTACTACTCGTTGTTTTGCCATCTCAACAATATAGTTTTTGGAATTTTTCGACTTTTTTCACTGTAGATTAGGCATGGCTGACCGGCACTGACCTGTCAGTTTTCACCGAAAAGTACTGACGGTCACTGACCGGAGAAATTTCGGAACCCAGAATCTGGAGTTACCATTTCTCCGAAGTGAATTCGAGCTAAACCGAAATAATTGGTGTTCCACCTGATCTGCGACAGAAAAAAGGAACTAGGTCCTGACATTCAACAATTCATGATAATTTCATCACAATCAATGGGTTCGATCAGACTTTTTTTTCACCAACTTGTGTTCTCATGAAAAATACTTGAAGAAACCAGATTTTCAATTCACTTAATGTCAAATCATGAAGTGGGATATTCAGAAAGCATTATAAAACTGTGAATCGCGGACCTGAAGTTGTGATCTCCTCTCCACACATCACACCTCTCTATTTTCAAAATCAATCAACTCATCCTCTCGCTTTCTCGTCTCTCAGCAAATCTTCGATAATCCATCGTTCTGTTTCGATCCTCAAACTACTCATCACAAAACCACGCTGGACGACTGATTGGAACAGAAATGACGGAACAGCTGTGGACAGCCAGTGTGGAGCGACAGCGAGGATGATCTGAGAGAGGCGAGAGCGAGGAAATTGGAAGATGCCTGGCTGACATTCTGAGGTGTAGAAGAGAGAGCGATGTGATTGTTGGTGATCCTCCACTCAGAACGAAGAGCGATGCTATTCGGGACGTGGTTGAGCAAGTCAGTGTCGTTCCTGTTTCAATCTTCACATTTCCAGATGTCACATCGAAGAACGGAGAGGAAGGAGACACCAACTTCATGGTGTTTGATCCACTCATTTCCAACTCTCTTCCTTAAACTGATCCAGAAGAGACAGGAATATTAGCTTCTACATTCCGACGGTGCGTCAGACACCAGAATCTTTCTAAATGCCACATAAATGGCTCGTTGTGTCTGCAATGGTGTGATTGTCCCTGATTCCGCTCGCTCTGACCAAAGTGAGGAAAAACTACGAGACAGTGCGAAATTGGAGTGTGGTTGAAGTGACTTTCAGGAAATCGTTCGTCAATGCCGATGTGGACACATTCATCGCAACAGAATGCGAAAAGAAGGGGGAGGTGTCGTCTTTCATCGTAGAAACGTTATGCGTTGTTGATGGAGGAATAAAACATCACGTATAATCAATGAGAGGGAAGGGACATGTTTCTGCCTTGTGTTGAGCAGAAGTACATGGATTGAAGTGACTCGATTCGGTGTGGAGGGGAGTACTGGGAAAACAGAGATGATGGAATCGAAAATGGTGAAAAAATGACTAGTGATATAATTGAGACGGCACAATTACAGGTCATTCAATGCGACCGTTCTTCTTTCGATTGATTCACGAGTGAACCACTCGAGGTCTATTCAGAAGAAAATTGAGAACAAGACAGAATTAACTGAAAAAGAATCATACCAAGCACAAGAGGAACGCAGAGAAGAACAAAACGATCAGATGATGATCGCAACATGCAGCAATATGAAGAAAGAGAGAAGTATCGCATAGACAATTGAACAGAGGCAATCACACGATTTCAAAACACAGAATATGACATAACTATCTGGAATCTTGCTTGTTTCTTATGAATAGATATGGATTTTCTGATCTGGTGAGATCCGACCCTTTGAATTATTCTCGGGTGACACTGACCGGCACTTTTGGCCGGTCAGCCATGCCTACTGTAGATGAACACGAAATAAAAATTGTGAGTTAACACATTCCAGCAGGAAGGAGTCGGATCTCGGACCCACTGTAGATCTGATGGGATGATCGACTCACAAAAACCCCTGTTGCCTCATCCGAAATGCCAGACGAAACTGTCTCATATTCTATCTAAAATTCATAAATTTCACCCTAATCAACAGAAATAAACAACTGGAAGTGAGTTACGCCAGTAGATTTCTGACGGACTAAGTTGAAACTGTCTAGAACGAGAAACACGTCAGAAAAAGACGCAATAACGAGAATAGAACCGTGGTCTCATGTGAGACATGAAAAAGGCGTCTTAGAGACGTCATCTGATAGAGAAACGAAACCGACTATTAAACAAGCAATGAGACAAAACGTCAGTGAAATAGGGTGAATAAGTGTGAGGCCTTGAAAAGAATGAGTTGTTTCGTGGCGATGTTTAAATCTGATTCAAATCGCGCACGTCGCTGGTGATGAAATGTCGGTCGAAGAGGCGGGTCAGATGGCGGACGGAGATTGCTTGTCGAGCCAAGTCCTTCCCACGCAGCCCATCGAAGATGATGCCCAGCCGTTGGATCATCACACGGTGCTCCAGTTTGTGCGAGTCAATCTGTTCGTTTGTCAGCGAAGAGGTCTTTCCCACCGACACCTTCGATGCTCGCCTGTCTTCCTTGCTCTTCTTCCCTCCCGCCTTCAGACGGTCCACCATGTTCTGCTCCTCTTCCCGGAACGCTCGCTTCGTCGCCTTCATCAGCTCATCCATCGCTGTCTCCTGCATCCCCGCGCTCTCGTGCTGCTCGTGCATCCGGATCACGTTGTTCGCTGCCTCAATCATCTTTTCTCTTTGGCCGTCGATTCCTTTGTTCCCAATCTTCATCGCATCCACAAACCGAACATAGTTCCCATCGTCGGTGTCGAACGAGATCAGCTCGTCCAGTCGTCGATCCTCCAGTCCCATCCGCTTGAACGTCATGAACGGTAGGATGATCACAAATTGTAAGAAGAAGATGGTGAGTGAGAAGGCAATCATGAAAATCAGAAGATTATTCATGAATGCGTCCTTGGCAAGGCTAACATTATCGCACATTCGTTCCACCATGCTCACAGTCCCCTCACGCAGGTCCTTCCTTAAGACAGAGTTCATATACCGGAAGAGAGGGTGTGTTTCATCGAAAATCGACTGATCTTCCTCTTTCAGGAACTCCCCGTACTGCAGAAAGCGCGAGATGAGAGATTGAAGTCCGGCCATCTGATCGGGTGATTCGTACAGTCGTTCGAGAAGCGGTTCACTATCACACGACGATCTGCTTGTCATGAAACAGTCATCGAGTTCAAGCAATTCTTTGATGTTGAAGGCATTGTCATATCTGGTCACCGTCCGGGTGTCGATCAGCCTGTCGTCTGTCTTAGATTCCGTTGTTGTGCCGAAGTGGGTGATTAGACTTGACTTTTGGAAGTAATCCAACGACCCTGACAGAAGTTTCAGTGCATTGGCACTGTCGACTTTCAAGTGAGACGAGTCGGTCCAGACAGGGTTTGTGCTGGTTGGGTGAGTGATGAGTTTGGGGAAGACGAGAAAGGGCATGTCGAAGGCGAGGTTGAGAAGGAAGAAGTTGCAGTTTGTCAGACAAATGGGTCGGATCGATGCGAGAAGGATGTTGTCCACGCTGTCTGTGAAGCCGTGGAAGTTGGTATAGTTTGGGATGAGGTACACAATTAGGACTGTCAGATTCGCGTAAATGTGAGCCATCATCATAACCTTCGTCATGAGTGGGATCCCGCTGTGGATGGTCTTGTGACCGGCTGTCAGATCCTCCACTGCGTTCTCGAATGCCTCTTCCCACTCAGCGTCGTCTCGCCGAGTTTGATGGTCGTCATCCTCGTCCCGCTGGGTCAGAAGAGAGCGAGCGGTGAACTGTCCAAATCCGAAGTCTGTCTTCGTCTCGACTGGTGGTTGTGTTTGCTGGTTGAGCGAGAACGGAGGGATTGCACTGCTCGTCAATGGTGTGATGGGAGCTCCTGTTTGTGGATCGTACATCATCGGGGAATGCGGTGTTGGTGTGTAGGGTTGGTGGAGTGACTGAAGTTGAGGTGTGTTGTACACATCATAATTGAAGTGTGGCGAGTCCATTCCCACCCCTCCACCCAATTTCCGTCTTGGGAGAGTGGCGACTGGAAGAGGTTCAACGTCGTTAAGGGATCCATTCGGTCCGAGCAATTCTTTGATCTCTTCCAGGCCTGTTGAGGATCGTTCAGTGTTCGATGCCTTCTGTTCAGACGATGATCTGTTTGAGTTGTTCAGGGCAGGCGATTCGGTCGTCTTTTCAGCGATGTCCTCGTTCTGTTCGTCTTCCATCTCATCTTTGTCTTCCACCATCTCTTCGTAATCTTCTTCTTCCTCTTCCTCCAACCCATTGTCCTCTTCCTCTTCTTCCTCGTCCATCCGAGTTGTTGTGTTGTCTCCTCCATCCTCCGTCAACAACCTCGTCACTTTTTGGAAGTTGCTCTTCTTCACTTCGATGCTCCTTCGCAGGATCTCCTTTCGTTTCTTCGTCACGCTCACTGACAGCAGGATGTAAGCGAATGTCATCAGGATGATCACCAAAGCGAGGGGTGTCCCACCAACAACAAGGAACAGTGTTTGCATTGTCCCGGCTGCAGTGTTCGCATTGTTGGCATAAGCGATGAGTGCTCGCTTTCCTCCATCAAACAGTGGATGGTACGAGTTGTACTGACACGAGATCATTCGAGAGTGGACTTCCTTGAACTCGGTCGGCACGTCTTTCATCGCTCCAATTTGCGTGGACAGCTGAGCCATGTCTGCAACGAGGTTCAGAAACGATCTGTCGGCTGTCGTGACATCGATTGTGGTGTTTGTCGTGGCGTCGAAGAAGGCGGTTGCAACAGGAATGTCCACATACTCCCACACTTCGTTCTCGACGTTGCTTTCATACACCGTCTTCATCAAGTCTGTGATCTTGTGTCCGTAACTGGTGAAGTATGGAAGAAGGTACGTCACTGTGTCGATCGTCTTGTTCGTGTCTTCCGCCTTGGTCCAATCCCACACAAAGTCGTGGATGAGGAACTGCAATCCAATGATGCTCAACCGACAGCCAGAAATGACAATCGATCCAACGTCCCTGATGTACCCCAGCGCGTTCACAAACTGTCCCGACACAAAGACTGACACGATGTAGCCGGCAATGAATCCAGCGATTCCGATGAAGTGTCCCGCTGAGATGAGAAGGAAGATTGCTGTTGTGCTGCTGCCCTTCTTTGATCCGCCCACACCGATCATGTCCTCGATTCCCATCTCTTGCTGTGTCTTCTTCTTTTTCTTCTTCTTTCGAATGGGAACGTGGCTTCCTGTTTCGCCGCGTGGGTCAGTTCGGAGGGTGCCTGTGATCGTCCCTTCCTGGACGTCGGTTGTGTCTTCCTCGATTTGGTCCGCTTTCGTCAACACGTAATCGGCCATGTCGTCGTCGCGCATGATCTTCTGCAGCATAACTCCGTACGAGCGAAGCACTGCGACGTCGTTTGGGTGCTGGCTGAGAAGCTGCTCGTAACTCTTTTTCGACGACGCTTCCGCTTTCACAATCTGGGTCAGCTGTTTTTGGAGAAGCGCAAAGTCTGGTTTTTGCTTGCTTAGGTTTTCATAAAATTCAACTTGGGCATCGCGAGCATCCTCTCTGTCGTTTTCTGCTTGTTCGAGCTGGACTTTCAGGTTCAGTTCCATTGCTTCGCCTCCCCCACTCCCGTTCTCTGCTGATTCGCCCTTCATCACACAATGAATCAGAAATCGTGTTGCAATGCCAGGTCTGGCCTTTTTGCACTGTCGAAGCATGACTTGAGCTTTCATTCTGTTTTTTGAGACGGTTTGGAGAAACAGGGCGTAATCAGCAAGAAGAACCTTGTCTTCCTTCCGCAGCAGAATCGCGGTGGTGTAGATCCCGTCCACGTACTCCACGAGCGCCCGACTTCGCAGCTTCTTCACAAGCACGAACCGAACGGTGGGTTCCACGCCCTTCCTTCCCACATGTTGCATCAGCTTGTGTTTCCCTTCTTCCGACGCTAAATCAAATCGGGGCAGCAGTTCGTTGTCTTTGGTTATCGTTACGCCCCAGGTACGCCGTTCTTGAACCTTCAGAAGATGGAGGAAGAGAAACGAGAGGCCAATCCCTCCCCCAATCCCAACAACCCCGAATACGATCGTTCCAACAATCGTTCCCGTTCCGGAGTCAATCAGGAATCCGATTTCAAGGCCGAGTCGAAGTGTTCCATAAACACTGAAAAGAAGCACAACAAGGAAGTTCGATGTCCGCGAGTAGAATGGCTGCATCATGATCACCGCAAGAATAATCCCTGCTGCTGTCCCCACACTCACAACTGCACGCCAGAACGCCCAGTCCACCAGAAGTCGCTGGCAAAAGACAAGACCCATCACCAGCACCGCTATGCATGTCTGGAACTTTCCTGATGGGGCAGCAAATAAGCCTCCTCGTTTTGGGTTGCTTCGAACGATGAAAAAGTGGTACATCGCCACCGCCACAAAATAGAGGACCAAAAATATGATGGCGAGGATCTCGCCAATAACATTGAGGGTATCATCACCTCCGAAGCAAACCGCACCCGAGTAACGGTTGAGGAGATCTGATGTTGGAGTCGGCCTGTAACAGTCGAAAGCGCTGATACTCATGTTGACGAACGGAATGATCAAAACTTGAAAGAAAAATAAGAACGCAATTTTTGTTACTAACAAAATCCACGGTTGATGCGTGAATAGCCACTGATACAGTCGGGAGACCAAAATAAGTGCAACAATAAAGATGATGAGGAGTGCGAGGAGTGCGATTGGAACGATTCCGTAGAGCGTCTTCATGACAGACATAAGAGACGCAAAATTAACAAATCCAAGCGCATTCCCTATTATTGTGGGCATTTTCGTTATTGGGTTGACGGAAAAGAAAGATAGAGTGACCAGTTCCAGGAACATGAAGCAATAATTGATCATTGGGAGGACTTTTGCAGGTTGTTTGGGCTAGAAAATAAAAAAATAGTCAGCAAATTATATCTCGAAAGTATAAAAATGACGATACGTTTTCATAGAGGGGGAAGAGGATGGTAAAAATGAGCGAGTCCTTCTTTGAAGTGACATCAAAGCTTCCGCCTTCAAATGAAGAGGCGGTGAGTGCAGAATTTGTACTCTTTCGCTCGTCCTCCATTTATGTATGTCAGTGTGCGGTAGGTCGAGGCTTTTGCCTTTTCAGTGAGCCCTTTATTTGAAAAAACCCGTTGACCAAACAAATATCAACCCTTTTTCTTAAAAGTGTTTGACCATTCGTACTTTGACAAAAGACAGATGACAATATATCTATGAAAATTGCTCATTCCCAGGACTAAATGCAGAAAAGAGCGAGGCAAATCAGAAGAACGAAAATAGTGCGAACAGAAGCAAGTGGAGACAGCATCCGAAAAAGAGATCAGATCTGTTCTTTCGCAGCTATCCAGCGCTCATTGCTTGAATTCTTTCGTCTCCACTATCCTTGCTCTTCCCACGAAGCCATCTGAACTGGTGTGTCGGATCGGATGTCCACACACTCAGTTCTGTGTGTCGGAACGTGGCGGGAAGAGCGAAGGAGAGCAGGTGGAAGAGTGAGTGACGAAAGAGCGAAATCAGGCGATGTCAAAAAACTAGTGCAGGTCATCGGACTCGAGTCCGATTTCGACCAACCAGACGAGAAGTCCAGTTTCTCCTTCCACAACGATTCTGTGGAAGTTGGGAGGGCAGGAGAGAGAATAGAGTGGTGTGTCGAGCGGAGAGGAAGACGAGAGGGCGAAGGTGTCGGTGAGTGTGGGATTTGGGGTGAAAGTGGAGGAAGGATCTCAAGTGGGAGGATGGTTGATTGAGGGATGTGTGAAGACGGAGCGAGAACAGGCTCAAGCAGACAAGCCTTGTCGTCTCCGATTGCGTTGCGTTTTCCACGGTTCCTTCGTCTGTGGCGAGGCATATTCCACTCGGTGTCAGAACTATCTTCGTCTTCACATCTCCAACGAATCATTTGTCTCATTCTCTTTCGCCCTCCCCTCCCTTCATCTTCACTCTCACACCACTCCTCGTCCTCCATCTCCTCAGTCTTCTGTCCTTTCACAGGACACAAACTTCGGAAAACGTCTCTGTCGCTGTCCTCCGTTCCATTTGTTAGCGCAGGTTCACTCAATCTTCGATGGCAGTTCGGCAGAATTCGGCTCGTTCCATTCGACAGCGGCGCGGACGGTGATATCGACGGGTTCACCAGAGCCTCTTCACAATTCGTCCATTTGTTCTCCGGCTGCAGGATAAACGGCGTTGGAGGGACACTCGCTGTGTTCATCGTTTCTTCCGAAGCAGATTGGTGGATATTCGGTGTTGAACGATCGGAGCGAGAAAGCGAGGCGAGAATGGGGTCGGTTGTGCTTGTTGGACGAGGAGGCACAGGCTGATGAATGAAGGGCAGCTCGATCCGCACGCGAATAGGCTCGATGTGGGGTAACAGGAGTGACGAGGCGAGCGGTTCAATTTTGGACGGAGTTATGGGAAGCGACAGAATCGGCAGGATCGGAACAAGTTCACCGATGCTGCTTGGATAGTGTGTTTGAGGATCAGGCGAAATCAATCGTTCGAAAAATGGGATGGGTTGTGGGCCCAAGCTGAGTGGGGGTGATTTTGAGGCATCGTTTTGATCGATTTCGGAATAATTATTGGAATGATCTAAGAGGCTTGATTGCACAGAGGAACCAGCCAGTGATGGTGTTTTGTTGGGTGAGATGTCTGTTTCGTGTATATTCTGCAATTTGGCATGGATCGGCGACTGTGGAGCGCTGAACGGTTGATTCTGCAAATGAAGCCAGTATTTCGTGGATATCTGATCTCCCAATAATGGGTTTACAAAAGGTGTCGTTAAATTATCGTTTGGATCACTAACAGGGTGATATGACGATAATGGAAAGATCGCGTTGAGTGCAAGGTCGAGTGAGATACCTACAATCGTGTCCGAACACGATTGAGATAGGAAGTTGTTGGTGGAATAAATAAGGGACAACTCAAAGTTCATCAGACACCAAAAATCAGCCCAAGCTGAGAAGAGTGAGTTGGCGAATGATGATTTTATCATTAACACCGAACATGGGTGAATATGATCATTGAGACCTTTCAAACGAGACAGTAAAAATGTATGTGGTATTGGCTCAGTTGAATTCCGGTGAAGAAATGAATGGCTTGACAATGAGTGAGAAGTTGAATTCGAGTAAAACGATTGAACTGAAGGTGTAGGGTCCGATAAAAATAATGAACAAGGGTCTGTCATTATAATTGGGTCATATTGTTCCATGAACTGAATTGGTTGGTAATTGTTCTGTGGAAGACAGAAGAAATGAAATGAGAATGTGAGTCGAGAAATGGAACACACATATGGATCATGCATACAAATGGGAGAAGAGAATAATATTGGAAAAACAAAAATAGTTGCAGTCGGAAACAATGTGGCGAGTGACAGTTTCAGATTTGAGTGACAGATAGTTGGAGGTGTCACAATGCCGACTGTTGCGTTGGGCAAAACGGAAAGTAATGAGGAAATCCATTGAATCTCATGTGATGTTGGAGCTAAAGCAGATGGGAAAAGAAGGTGGAGCATACAAGGCGTGGGATTGGAGATGACGATGACGTACAGTGGTGAGAAGGTCCGTGATGCAACATTATGGGAATCTAGTGGAGACTGAGGGTACAGTTCATTGAAGGAGGTATGCTCACGGGATGTCATTTGAACCTCCAATGAGGAGGGGAGTGGATTGATGAAAAAAAAACTCAGATGGTTCGATCACCATGCCTCCAAAGACTCACAAGAAGAGAAGCAAAACTCCGTCTGCATCTGCAAATGAAGCTCCTGTAAGCGGACAACCTTCTACTGATCATCAAAATCCAATCTCTGAGCTAAAGCATGAAGATCCAGTTGACACGACGAATGACAACAGTTCTGATACAAGCATCACACCACCAGACAACTCTGCTCTTTCACGTAGTACACAACTATTGGAGGATGTGAAAACCAGACTCCAGCAAAACCTCTCCTCGGAGAGCCGAAATCAGATCAAAGAAAAGCAAGCCACGTTGAAAGAACTGATGAGGACTCAAAGCGAGCATTTAAAGATGATTGATGCAATATCAGCGGATGCCAAGTATCTTTCATCCATTTCTCGTTTTATCATCTCTCTTTCACTTCTCCCATCACAGTACGCCTCCGAACTCCATAACATCAAAGCTCTTCATGAATGACGGGAACTCGCCAGAAAGAATGACTGAAACATTGCGCAACGGAGGGATTCTCAAAAACAAATCCAGTAAGATGCCCTTCTTCACCATCCTCAGGAGAATTGCCCAAATCACATCAGTTGTGTTAATCTGTGGATATGTTGTAGTTCTACTCCTAGACTCTGATGGACAGGTTGTTCGGAATATTTTCATCGAGAAACCAGAAGAATTTGCGCGGCCAACTTAGAGAAATAGCGAACTCATGTCACTCTCTTCTTTTATAAGATTACTAATCGTTGTTTGGATTATTATTCAGCAGAAAAGGATTATAAAGAAAATGATGATGATAATGAGATGAAAAAAAGTGTTCAAAGACGTTAGACCTAGAATCTGATCACTTGATCTCCAAATTGTTGTCTGACACGCGGCCTGATCCGTGTGAAGGATTTTAGTTGCCAATGCGATGATCTGTCATATGCTCGAACCTGAAAAAAGTAGAAATAAGGAGGATTTAACGAGAAAAAGAGAGGAGAAATGTGAACGATGTGAGAACATAGTAATGAGATGAATATCCAATCCATACGAAAAATTGAATCTGCCGTGGGATGTTTTCCACAAAAAACGGAATCCGCCTGTCATTAACAAAGTATACCATCGTTCGCTTCTTCAGATCGACTTCGAGTGAAAGTGTCGAGCCATCCGAGAAAGGAACGTGAGTTGAAGTGTTGTGTCCAGCATGGAGGATGGATCCAACACTTTTGTACATTATACATTGAGCGTCTTCGCCTGGAATATCTGATGGATTGATCGTGCGAGGTGACTGAAATATGCCGAATCCCGTGACATACTGCGAGCAATTAGTCTCAGTTGGTGTGACGACTAATCTGTACGCTCCTTTTGTGAGTTCTGGTGTCAACGGAACAGTTATCCCTTCCTGTTGAGTCCAGACAACCATGTCACGAATAATCTGCATATGACCACCTGTCGGAATGAAAAATTGGAGTTTTGGGGCCTTGGCAATCTTTTTTACATGCTTCTGAGTTTCTTTATCCGAGTCACTCTCTTCTTCAACGACTTTCTCTTCAGTCTCTGGCTGATCGATTGAAGCGATGTGCTTCCTCAATTGGGAAAATTGCTGGAAAGAATAAAGTCAATAGAGATATAATATGCTTGTAAACACTTAAGAATAGGACATACAGTGTACATGTGAGCGTAGAGCCGATCTTCGAGTGCCCGCAATTCCCCATAAGATTGTGTGCTTAATTCTACAGTTCCAGAACTAGACGGAACAGGTGGCATCTCTGTCTCGACTTCTGGAGAGTAAAAGGCTCAGAAGGGGGAAGAGATGCAAACCGAGAGAAGCGAGGATTTCTGTGCTTATTACTTTTGATCGAGCCGAGTTAGACCGATAAACAACGGTGAGAGCATCAGAAAGGGCTTTTGGATTGGTTTTCGTAGCAAGATTGATGAGGCATTGACCAGTGTTTTTTAGGAATGAGTGAATTGTAGTTTGCTGCTCAGAGGACAGTTTGGAAGTGTCAACTCGAAACATTGCGAGACACTCTGAGACAGATTTCGTTTTCCCTCCGCCAGATGAATGACTGACTTCAGACCCCATCGAAAAATAAGAAAGGGTCAAAAAAATTAACTGGTGTTCAAGGGGGTTACCTCCGTCATATACAAAGTTTACTCAGTTACCATATTTTTATCACGGCATCTGTTGAAGGAGATCCAATCTTGGTCGACAATCATTGATCAACCCTTGACTTGCCGCAATCATGATCGTCCTGGCATTTGTTCTCCTATTCTCCAAGACAGTGAACTGTGATGTGTCTCAATCCATTCGTGGCCTCATCAGACAATATCCAGAACTCAGACCATGGTTTCCTAGCGTCAATCACAGATTCTCCTCAAACTCAAGTCCATATCTCTCCCGTCCCTTCTTTGACACGTCAAAAACTGTGTTTAACGCCACAGACTTCATTAGTAGCAACGATGGTATGTGACTCTTTTTTCTCTCAACTCATCTTTCCAAGGCGAAGAATGCACTGACCGCGATATCATTGCCCTGTATAGCAACTGTGTGGATAAAAAACGTGCTGTTGCATTTGTGTACAAAAGTGGTTGTACTCCTCCTAACCCAGATAACATACTTCCACCCCCCATCGTTGGCCAAAGCTGCAACCTGATCTGCGGAAAAGGCCAATATTATGGTAAAAATGAGTCATTTGGGTGCCATATTTGTCCAGTTGGTAAATATGCATCCGGAACATCCATTTTATACGAAAATTGGACAGAGGATAAGAAAAAATTCACCCAAACATCATCCAACCTCGATATTGAATGGGAAGTGAAAGAAAATTATATCACATCGGGGGTAGTTCAAGCACGAACTAAGAAGACCCTTAGCACAGAGGTTACCATCTTTATGGAGGAGGGACGTGTTTCCTTCGATTTTTATTCCCCCAAAACTCTCTTCGATTATGGTTACGCTTCGTTCACGATCGATGGACAAACTGTTTCAGAACTCACAACAAACAAAAGCAGCAAACAACTGATCGCAAACTCTTGGACAACCGTCACATATGACCTCTCTTTTGGAAAGCACACACTCGCCTGGACTTACGAAGTAACCGACTTCTCATCAGTTGATGTCAGTCTCGCTATTCGTCGGGTTGAAATCACCGGAACTGTGGGCCTTGTCACCTCATGCTCAACCTGCGAGAAAGGATTCTATTCTGAGAATGGAATCAAAATCACCTGTCCATCTGGATCCTCTTGTGATGATGGCACCATAACTCAATGTGAAGCCGGCAAAATGTCACCTCCCGGCTCTTCACGATGCTATACCCTCTCGAAATGCACTCCCGACGATTATCACATCGATTTCACAGGCACACCAAAGTATGTCCTCAGGAACGACTCACTCTGCGATGCTGAAGGTGTAACCCCTCCGACTATCCCTACCTCTGACAACAAGTGCAATCCTGGAATGTATCGACAAGGAGGGACGTGTGTCAAATGTCCCAAAGGAACGTACCGATCAGGCGATATGGCAGACGATAAGTGCCTCGACTGCAAAGCTGGCTACAGGGCAACCCCTTCCACAATATACTCTTCATTCACAGATAAAGAACTTGATGGGAAGAAGCTTCAGACTTTCTGTGTCAGTAATAACCCCTACGACACCAAAAACGAAGCCTGCGCAACAAAAGGATTTGAGCCAAAAATGACGAGTCTTTATTCCGGCACTAATCACTTCGGTCCTGTCACTGTGGGACTGAGGATCAACCTGAAGGAATTTGGGGAAGGAGTTCGAACTTCAGATCTTTTCCAACCAATTTTTGATTCGATCTCGATTAACTTCAGGACAAACATGAAATCTGATTCTTATCTGCATTTTGCGACATCAACAGACAATCCTGTCGTCGTCAACAGCATGTCCCAAAGGATCGGAGACGACATCGCAGAACAGGAAATCCTCATTCCACTGTTCGAAGGTGACGAAGAAATCCTTATTCTTTGGAAGAAAGACGAAAGCTCACGATATCCATCCTTCACAAGGGATGAATCTGACCACCTTGTCCGTGACGACCAATACGTGGAAATCACACAAATCGACCTCGCATCTGCCACCAACGGCACTCACGGAGCTTCTCAATGCACAGAATGCCCCAGCGGAACATATGCTGAGAAGAACAGCGACGTTTGCACGGTTTGCCCACCAGGCACTTTCGCATCGTCTAACGGGTCGTCAACTTGCGCCAAATGCGAAGACGGATCATATGCTGACCAGAAAGGGTCGATTAAATGCCGAAAATGCGGAGATCACACAACAATGGCAGAAGACAGGGCGTCCTGCATTAACAACGCAGGGTTATGTGGATTCAAGGCTGAAGATGGACGAATCATCAATCTTGAGCCGCTGATGGCCAAGCCTGTCACCATTGCTCGCAATACATTCACAAAACCTGCTTCTTATCGCTGGAAACACTCTCGCAAAAGTAACGCTGTAACCGAGCCGTGGTCTTTGCCAATTGGGAACACATCCGACACACTCCTCTTCAATCTCTGCAGTGAAGACTTCAGCGACGATTTCTGTGTAAACTTCGATCGAACAGTTGTCAAGGCACCAGTTTGTGTGAAGACAGTGTGGAACACAAGCTACGCTGTTGGAAAGGTCGTTGATTGGGAGCCATGGGGGATCGTGAAAGAACCGAGGGAAGAAGAAGAGAAGAAGCTCGATGTGTTAGAATCCGACACTGCACGAATCTCACCCATTCTCGAACGATTGCGGCCGATCACTTCAGCTTTCTCTCGCACGGACAGAGCCAGCAACACACAAACAACAGCGTATGGCCTCCAACTGAACTACCTTGATGGTGAACCGTGTTATTACTACGACGAGAGCAGTGGACAACTTCTGAACAAACCGTACACAACACACATCAACTTCACGTGCCAGCCAGACGAGCCAATCGACAGCAAACCAACACCTGCACACGAACTCGGAGACGACTGCTCGTATCGTCTGAATTGGAAGACACCCTACGCCTGCATGCCGTGCATGGAGCGCGATTGGGAGGAAGCAGTAGGTGTGTGTGTGAATGGTGAACAGAATGTGGTTGTCCTTCGTGATTCGAAAAAGTTATGTGTTGGCGGCTATAATGGAATTCTTGAATATGGAAAAGTCCACAACAAGACAGACGGCACACCACTCGACATCCCTGCCGACTACGCTGATCTGACACAATACGTCTACACTGTGTCCTGCCCACGCGTGGCAAGGCTGGGAATTGTGCCTGTGATCATCTTCTGTGTGTGCTTTGTGATTGCGTTGGCAGTTGTGATTGTCATCGTGGTTGTGCTGTGCCGGAAGAATCGCAAACTCAAGTTCCAGTTGTTCCAGAAATCAAATGTCGACATTTACACCGACGACATCGGAGGGCAGTCGCATCGAATGCATGGCGAGGAGCTGGAGCCGTTTGAAGAGGCAAACGAGGAGCAAGGGGGGTTCAGAAGAGAGCCACAGGTGGAATTGAGGAATGAGGAGCAAGACAAGGAACCTACGAGTTCAGTGTAATGCTATGTAACGTCTAATCACACACACATATTCTTGGGTTTGGTTGTTTGCTGAATCGATGAAAACAACGAAAACTGTCGCCAGACAAAAATAAGGGATCCTGAAGTGAAAGTGGGCTTGGCGATTAAGAACAACGTTGTGGGCACCGATCACAGCATTTGGACAGGCTATCGTCGCATGCTCTGTTGCAGACCCTCTGATCAAGATCACAACTAAGGGCCGCTTTCTGTCCAACAGCCGACGATGCACAAACATCAAATTTCACAGAGCAAGTGTTGAGGCAATCTTGATGTTGTTCCTTGCATTGTTGAGGGCACGTCATGGCTGCGAAAGACGAGGCGAAAGAAGCAGTTTCGTGGAGCATTGCTTCACAATTCTGGCGAGCGAGTCGTCTTTGTTGATAGCAAGTCACCTCGCAGCTGATCGCGCAACTGCACTGGTTGAGGCAGGACTGAAAATCGTCCTCTGCTTGGGACAGGCAGACACCATAATCAAACTGAAAGAGGGAAATAAGGGGAAATCGGGAAAAAGGGGAGAAAGTGGGGAGAGGCAGAGATCGAAGAGAGATCTGATGGATACTTCAGCATTCTGGAACGGACTGGCTCCAGCCGGGCAATTCCCAAGGCATTGGATATTCAGTTCGTCGCATGTGAGTTGGCACTGTCTTCTGTCGCTCTGACATTCCATTTCGCAATCAGCACCACTCTGTGATCGGCGTTGTCTGCAGCGGTTGATGCATTGGTTTGTGTCTCTATAAGGAAGTAATGTCGTCAAAACAATGCTATACCTGTCGCATTGATCCAGACAAATCTGGAATGTGGACCCACACATGACAAGACAGACATCTGATGTGGCGCTGTCACAGTCGAGACCACAACTGACACTCGCAGTTCGACACTAAGAATGAAAGAGAACAGAAAAATAGAGGATGAAAGAGTGAGAATAACGGAAATTAGGGGATGGATAGGCAAAAAATAATTGTTTTGGGCAAACCTGTTCTCGACAAGTTCGAAGTAGCTTTTTGCAAGATGCACGATCAACAAGAGGAGGCTGTCCAATTGGAGGGGTAACACATGTCCTGAATCAAGAAAGAGGACAAATAGTGATGGGTTGCAGAGAAATGATGCGTAAAAGTTGAGAGACAAAACCCGAAATAAAAAGAGATTGGACGTATGGAAATTAAAAATACATATAATCATCGTTACAGAGGTTAAGACAATGCGATTCATCGTTCTGTTCAGATCGCCAAAATTTTTGTTCAGAAGTTGAGGATCACGAAAAATGACATTTGTTAAAACGTGAATATGAGCAGAAAAAAGACAAACAAGGCATGCACCGGCACATGCATCAAAAGATGGGATGGAGCATTGGGCTGCACAGGCCGTAAACTGTTGGGTACAGGCAGAATTGGCATCCTCCTTTCTTTCGTGACTGGGCGAAGGAGATATAGAGAGTTGACAAAAACAGCAAAAACACAATAAAAAAGGGTGAAAAGGCGGAAAGAGCAGACCAAAGGGACAATCCTTGAGGTGTGGAGGCTTGGAGCTGACAGCGCTTGAGATCGATGTCTGCCTGATCTATGCATTTTTCCAGCTGGAGTGAGCAGACATCCTCACATGAACTTGTCTGCACAGGAGTTGCAGCCTTGATGATATTTAATAAAAATTATCGATTGAAGAGGAGGAAGGAGAAAGTTGAGAGATGTGAAAATATTGGTCTATATACCTGCATTTGAGCGAGTTGCACTCCACAATTAACTTCACATTCTCGACGAGACTCTCTGCAGGCAGATAAGCACCCGAGGTCCGATGCAGGGCTGAGAAAAAAATGAATTAGGTGAGCGATGGATGAAAAAAGGAAGGTAAATTTTACCAAGACTCGAGGCATGAAAGAAATGCGTTTTCGCATGCTAATGGGCAGCTAGCGGTTCCAGGACGCTTAGATTTATTTAGTTGAGCGAATACGGAATCTGGTTGAAAGATGTGAATTCATGACAGGATCAGACAGAATAGTGGACAAAAGAGGAGGGAATTGAGGAGCATTCGAAGCGTTTATGTCACTGAGCAGGCGGTCTTCGACTGTAGTCGAGTCAACATGTCGATTGATGTCTGTAAATCAGCCCATATTTCATGTTATCAATGCAATAAATTGAAGGAAATCCGGAATTAAAACGAATGAAACGAGACAATAAATTAGAAAACGAATGATGATTTGTTTAAATATCTTTGTCTCTGTCTGCATCCATGTGAGTGGAGCTGTTCTTGTGTTGGACAGATTCCGTCCGACACCAGAAACAACAGAGGAAAATCAGGATTATTGCAAGGATAATGGGAGAAAGGAAGATGACAATCATCTTGAAATTGTGTGAAGGACAAAAGAAGGCAGACTGTTTTTGACGTGTCGAATCTGATGGACAGTGACTCGATCGCGATATCGATAGGGTTAAATCGTGCATCAGACGGACGATATCGAGATTTTGACGGAGGAAGCTACAAGAGAGAATTTAGGGTGAGGAAGCGACAGACAGATCCATTCTTGACTGATTCTATGAAATCGATGGATTTTTCGAGAGTCCATTCTGAATCGCAATGACGTGTGGTCCAATTAAGGCTATGAAGTTGATATGAATAGATTATCCATGCAGAAAGAACAAAAATGATGATTTGATTGTCATCATGAAAAAAGAGATACTGGCTCTCAAAATTCACCACGAATATATTAGGGGTACATAGAGAGGGAATTTTGAGGTATTCCGGCAAAATTTCCCAGAAATCACTGTCAATCGTTGAGAAGATGAGGCTCTCATCCGAAAAGTAGTGGAGGCGGAGAGAAGTAAACACATCCAGAAATCTAAAATGGGAAATTGAGATTGAATATGCACAATGAGCAAGAAAGGATGATTACTGTTTCGTTTCTTCTCCCTTTCTTCCACTGAAGCGCCCCAAAACGAATTTTCTTGGTCCGATGGGCATTCGGGTAAATTGTGGTGAAAATGGACACAGATCAGGAAATTCATGTCCCTGGAACCACATTTCAAGTTGGGGGAGTGATGGACATTCAAATCTGTGTCGATTGAAACTGGTTTGTTCTTGTTCTGTCGCATTGGAGGAAGAAGGAGAGATATGATCTCTCTTATCGACTAGCATGATGTCTGAGAATGGATGAACGAATGATGTTTGGTTAGATACGGAAAAGATGAGAGAAGGAGATGTGTCGATTTGTTTTGCCCAAAATTGTTGGCATGCAGTTTCAAAATCTGATAACAGCTCATGTGAAACTTTCAATGTGTTGGAGAGGAACGAATACACTGTTTGTTCTGTTTCAAGCTCTTTATTTAGGGTCGGGGTTTGATCCGGCCATTCCAAATGAAAGAAAAGTGCGATTGAATTGAACTTGGCCTCAGCAAACTGCTGAAACGGTATAGGAATTGTCGAATTGACATCAGAAGAAGGCCTTGGAGACGGCGTAACAATAAGGAAGTGAGATCGAGGTGATGGTTGGAAGAAAGGAGAATGTGGGTCGCTGTAGTTTAATGAAACAATTGGAGTCTGATGAATTTTGTGAGTCCATTGTCGAAGATTGATGAGGTCGTATTCATCTTCGAATCGAGCAGCTTCAACGCCTGAAAGATGGAACACAAGAGATGGTGATAACGAATGAAGAAAGCGGGAAGGTTGAACCGTCTTTGTAATATATCAGTTCAGGAAACTTCGTAACGTTCAGATTTTGGCATGATTCTTTGTAGGATTCGCAATCAAACTCGGCAGCTTTGACACCCTGCGGAAGTAAGACAGACAGCTGATCAAACGTCGGCTTAACACGACGGCACTTAGGGCACCTATACAGTACATGACGATAAAGACATTAGAAATACCAGGGGGCATAAAAACGCTGAGAAGTTGTGTTGAGGGTGAGAAAGAGGGTGCAGGGACAATATGAATGAATAAGCCAAGAGAAGAGACACACCACTCTACATGAGAGAGCAGGGGGAAGATAAGATAAGATGATTGGGAACAGACACGATGAACAAAGAATAGATGACGAACAGAGTTTCATTGACAAGGTGAGCTTCCGAAAACAAAAAAAGAGTGAGAAGAACGAGTGATGTCATCGTATCTGAGAAGATGAGTCGATGAACAGGTCTGATTTGAGGAGATTAAGAAGATGGAGCGGATCCTCCCAACATTCATTTCTTTTCCCGATGACCTTTGAAAATCGTATTTATCATAGCCCACGTGATCGTCTTCAACTAAAAAGTCTGCTTTTTGTCTTATATCATTTTCCCCAGCAAGATGCAACCCGTGTCCATCAATCTACTGCTTGCTCGGCCTTTGTGCAGTCGGAGGCGGGGTGTATGCCATGGCCAGGTTTGACATGTGGTACCTTTCGGCGGTGTGTTTCTCTTTTAATTATGTCTCCTCTTAGGCTGTCTTCACTCCTCTCGTGTTCGTACTGGCATTCATTGTTTGTTATTTCACGGTTGAAGGCTCCGCAGCTTCAACACCTTATTATTCTCCTTTTTCCTGACGTTCTATTGTTGAATATCTTCTGATTTTTTTCTGCTCATCTCTGCCATCAATCTGATCTCTTTTTTTCAGAACATTCTCATTACACACCTTACCACAACTACAATCACCCTCGATCCTGTTAATGATGAATTCACATTCAGAGTGACCCCATCGTTGTTCTCTCGTCTGTTCTGTAAGAAGGAAACATTCAGTCGGGAAAAACTCCATGATATTACGATGGTATCATTCACAACAAAACACTCACATGTATCAAACAGACGGAATCCGTATGATGAAGACGGGAGACTCTTAGTGGACCCGCGAAATGGAAAGAAAACACACGCTCGGATGAAGTGTCGATTGCACACCACAATTCAGAAATACATTTGTTCGCAATATCTCTCATTCGAGGAACTGCAAGTGTTGGTTGATTTTGTTCATGAATATCGCGGATGGGCAATGCAAAACGGATTAGTGAATCCTCTATTGGTTCCCGCAAATTTCAGAGAATTACTCGCTCAACGTGCCGAGCCAGCAGCTGAACTGCCCAATAGAATGAACGCCCAGGCGCCTTATATGGCTGGGTCTGACTCAGCAGAGCTGAATTCGTTGTATTCCTATCGTCCGCCGCTGCCATCTCAAAGCGACTCTTATGCTCCTGCTTCTCTGCCTCCGTATGCGTATGCCCCTGCTCCGGCAACAGGACAACCTGATGTCACCACTTCTTATCCCGCCGACCCACCAAGTTCGCTGCCTTTGAAAGATGAAGATGAACCAGATGTGTTTTAACGGGTGAATGCTATTTGACTCTTAAATAGCTCTATGTTTGTGCTTTCTTGGTTTTCCATGTGTTTTATTGGTTTATTCATCATTTTCTGTGTCATTGATGTGTTGAGATTCGGATCTTGTTTCTTCGTGATTCTCGAACAATCGAAGACACAAATCATTATCAAAATGCACTTTGAGAGAAATAAACGTGATAATCAAGATGTGAAATCATTATTGTGGGAATCAAGACAGTGAAGTGAATGTCACTCTTCGGGCCCAAACAGATCCATCCAACTTCGCTCCACCTTCCACTCTTTCTCAATCGTCTTCTTTCCCTCCGCTGTCTCCTTCGGCGAGATTGCTGTGGGCACGTCGCTCTCCTTCCAGTCCAGCACAGCCACTGAACACTTCCGACCACTCCCAACCACTTCCTTCTCCTTCTCCTTCCTCTTCCCCCAGCTCTCTCCGCCCTCACCCGCAATCGGTCCTGCCATTGCCAAGTGCTGCCTCACATGCCCTCCTCTCCCCTTCCCGTCCTCTCTCCGTCTCTTCGGCGTCACCACATTCACCCACTCCCATCCTCCCCCAACCCCCAATCCCTTCCGCCTCTCCCCAACCACTCCCGTCTTCGGCGTCGGTGCAACTGCCGAGCTCAGCGAACGAGGCTGCGACGACGGAAACACAGACGGGTCGGGGACTCGCTGAAGCGGAATGTGATGGTGAAGACGAAGCGACGCGATCTGATCAGCCTCTCTTCGCTCCTCGTCCTTCCCGTCTCCTCCCCCAACTCCCGACGACCCAAAATTCCACACTCCCCCTTCCCCTCTCTCCATCTCCCGACTCTCCTCCACAAGTCGCACGCCTTCCCCCAAATCCGAGAATCCAGTCACAACCATCGACGCCGAGTGGTGAGCCGTCAGCAGGTGCGGCAGAAGCGAGAACGGGCACGGAAGACGCCCAACCTCAAACGGAACGAACGACAGCGTCGGCGCTGACCCAAACACCTCACTCGCCTTCTGCCCTGCCATCTCTCCCACTCGCCCATGAGCACGCACTCCAACTCCACTCTTCCCCATCTTCCCACAAACGCCCTCCAACACATCCTCTTCCTCTCGCTCTGCCATCCGCACACTCTCCTTCACTCCCTCCTGCATCCCCATCATCTCAAGCAGATCTCGACGCACACGCTCCTCGGCCGCTTTCCCCACAAATCCCCCTTCTGCCCCAAGGACACCCACTCCACTCCCACCAACCCCTTCCCTCCCTCTCTCACCCTCCAACCCCAGCACACCCCACTCCACACTTCCCATCCCTCCCTCCCACACAACTCCCTCCTTCCGCCCAACAAACTTCCCAATCACTCCCTCCGCCACTTCTCGCTTCAGACGGTCCTCTTCCAACAGCATCCAGTTCTTCACTCCGCGCACGTCATGCACAGCTTGCGTCAAGCTCCCAACTGCCGACACCACAAACGACTGAAGGAAGTCCCACTGCACGGTCCGGCCTCGCTCCCTCCCTTCCTCGTCGGCTTCCGCAAACACTCGAAGCTCGTCCGCCTCGCCCTCCATCCCACGCTCCTCGCGCGACAGCCATTCCAGCGTCGACTCACTCACTCCTCGCTCTTTCTCCAAAACAAGACCCGCCCCACGCAGAATCGACAGAAGCGCCGAAACGCGACGCCGGTCCATCCCACAACTCGTGTTCAGCTCGTCCCGACTCATCCTTCCTTCGTGCAGCGCACGCGCAAGATCGAACACTGTCGCCTTCTGTTCTCGTCCCTGCCGAACTTTCTTCCCCTTCTGGGTCCGTGCGTGTCCTCTGAGCACAAATTAGAAAAAAGAACAGCAACAAACACCATCGACGAGTCAAACGACCCTGGCCCTCCATACATCCCCAAGAATCCTCCATTAAACCCAAATTGCCCCACATTTCCAAACATCTGTCCGGATCCGGAGTTCATGTTCAGTTCCATGAAAAAATAAACACATTCGCACTTTGCGAACACTTTCGTTGTAATCTCTCCCTCATCCTCATCAAAATCACATATTGTCCACAATACCCTGAATATGGATGATCAATTAAAAGAAAAAATGATGACACAAAGAGAATGAAGAATCAATCACTCAAGAAACCATCATCATCCAGAAAACAGACAAATTCAAATCAGAAGAAGGACGATTCGATCATACCGATGCATGAAGAGCTTAAAAGGATCATGTGTCGCTTGATCATTGTCATCGCTGACAATAAAACCGTTAGACAGGAAGAAGAAGAGATGTGAAAAGTGTCAAGCTGTTTCATTCATACGGTGACAAAAGGCAGAAAAATGGAGAAATAGTGATGGACTACACGGAAAAAATTGATGAGAACAAGTTACAGAGAATTTATGTGCGAAACAAGAGGAAAACGGACGGATCAGTGAGCCATCGCAAAAGATGATCGATTCTTTAGAGATCAAGGAACTGTATGCATTTTGTTGACTAAAATGTCATTTAAAATTCATAATTTTCCGGGCAAATGATGATAGTGCCCTCTGGACCGAGATTTAGTTTTTCATTCTAATGCCCTTTATCTTTTCTTTGATAATCTCCTCCTAGAGTATCACTATTTCAGACTCTTCTTATACGTCGGGTTTGAAATTTCTCATATCATCTCATTCTCCACAACCTTTCCTTGTTATATCTCTTTCTTGAAGGGTGTTCATGAACCATGAACTCACACTTGTTGCCCCGGACAACTCTCTCTTTGTAGATGATGAAGATGATGCTGATCACTTTGCTCCGTTGTTTCCTGATGATGAAAATCCAGAAGGATATTCACGTTTGCATATTTCCGACATTTTCAACTGATTTCTCTCACTATCGTGTGTCAGAGGTTAGCACTTTCACAGTCTTTGGAAACATTCTGAACTGCATTATTGGGACAGGTTGTTTCGGTCTCACTCTTTCTTTTTTCTGATTTTTTCATTCATTCCACAAACACCTCCAACACCGTCTCCCACCTCAAGCGCTTCCCAATGCCTTCTACGAAACTGGAATCCCATTAGGTGTCATCTTAATGGTCTTTTGTGCGTGTTTTTCTGTGTTAGGTGCAGTTTACGTTTGTATATTCTCTTTACACATCGATCCTTTCTCAACATCATTTTCTCTCTCTCCAGACCCTGGAAATGTCTGCACGCGCTCGAGGTCACCGATATTCCCGACTCAATGGGCTAACACATCACTCTGATATGAATAAACTCACCTTCAAGCCTCTTGAGCTTGGTGATAGTTTGGAAGGTCTGCCTCTCGATCCCTCCCCATCAATTCTTTCTCAGAATTTTGTGGGCGGCGTGGAAACGTGTTTTCTACTGTTAACATGCTTATCTATACCATCGGTGCCCTCTGGGGATATGTTTCAATGTTTGGCTCAGCGGCAGCCAACCTCATCTCCCACTATGTTCTCAATGAAAAAACTGAATGTATCATCGAAGCGACGCATGGCCCTTCTTGCCATGCTGTCTACTCCGTCACTGTTCTCCTGTTCGCCATCGCCATCTTCGGAATGCTCACTCTCCGTGTATCAACCTTCTCCAGGCTGCAGCTATTTTTCACAATCTACCGTCTTGTGGCTTTTCTGCTGATTTTTGTATCGTGTTTCGTTTCTCTTGCCAAAAATGGCGCAAGATGGCTCGATAGCGATCAAGACCATCCTCCATTCACTTTCCGCTGGCAAGGATTCACCAGAATGTTCTCCTCTGCTCAATTTTCCCTGAATTGTGCAATGTCACTTCCTGGTCTGGTTCAGCCGATGAAATCTGGGAAGAAACGGGCAGCCCAAGTTTCGGTGTTTGCCATGGTATTCTCCTGCATTATCTTTATTTTTATGGGAGTCATCTGCTCACTTACTATCGGCGATGATGTTCTCGTCTTTTTCATCTTGAATTATGGCAAATTCGGAAAGAATGGATTCTCTAAGTCGTCGACTTATGAAGAATCGTTTTTCTCGGTTTTTATCAAGTTAACAGTGATGCTTTTTCCGCTTCTCAACATTCTGTCGTCTTTTCCCATCCTGTTGAACACTCTTACTGCTGCCCTCACACCATCCATTCCTGAGAAGTGGTCAGCTCGCCTTGGCTCACTCTCAGTCGTTCTAATCAAGTATGCGCTGGCCCTCTGCCCATTCTTTCTTGCCCTCTTCTTCCCTGACCTTGGCATCATTATTGATTTCTGTGGGCTGGATGCAGTCTTTGTGGGCATCCTCATTCCTGCGTTTGGACAACTAATCTCTCGAAAACGCAGCAAAGGAGCTGTCTCCACTCCTTATTCTGGGTTCTGGTCCCACGAGTGTTTTTCGTATCTCCTTCTTGTTTATGGCTTGATTGTCTTTTTGTACAATCTTGCGATCTTCATATTCACTTATTTCGTCAAAATTGGCAAGTCTTAGTTTTATCACTTCACCTTGAAGATATCTGAATCATTTTTGAAGAAAATCGATCAAACCCATGAATTCAAAAGTGTCGGGTTGATCGTCATCTCTCTTTCAAATGGCAGTGATGTTCATCTGGAAAGGATGTAACAAAATCCGAATGCGTAGCATGACATGTTTTGATGGATTCATGGGCGCCTTTGTCATGTATACCTCGTCCATTCAATCAATTCTTCATATACCGTTCAATCACTTGACTAGGGGGATTCAACTGGCGGTCGTGATTACATACTACTTCATTGTGACCCCTTATCTTGCCACCATCAATAAATTTCTCTCATTCATTCTTGGGGTCATCTTCGCATTCTTGATGTTCCTTGACATCATGGCTTATCAAGGAGTGTTGTATGTTCCGTCGTCCCTTTGTTTCATCTTCTCTTTTGTGTTGTTTCGATGAATAGTTGGATGGATCCAGGTTAGCCATTTGCCATCGTGATCATCTTTGGAACAACATATCCCACCATTTTATGCACATATTCTCCTTTCTTAACACGTCTCAGGAACACAAGATCAAAGATGGGCTGATGAGAAAAATCGAGAAGTTGAAGCAAAGGCATTAATCCTTCGTCGCGAGTTTGAAGAACAAGAACGTGAAAGACTCTCTAACATAGCCTCTGAAAGGTTTTAACCATCATCCGTACATCCTACTCACTGTTTTCTCCCATTTATCATCTTATTCTCTTCATCGGTGTTCAGTGCAAACCTCGGAGAAACTGATCTATCTCCACAAGGAGATCTCTCGCAAATTCAAGAGCCTCAAAGGCCCTATGCCATTCAGGAAATGGATACGTTTCGTCTTGTTTCAACAAACACCAATACCCAGCAAGGAACTGCATCGCACATGTCTGTCATTCTTATCTCCTCTCTCTCGACAATTTGCTCTTCTTCCCCATTTTTCGTATCATTCATCTCATTTTCTCTCTCTCATCTCTTTTTCGCCATCTTCCCATTCAGGACTCTCGAGCCACCCTGTCTCATTACTTCTTTCATCACTTTCCACACTCTCCCATCATTCCTCTCATTTTCTAGACACATACGCCAGAGTGGCACGATATCTCGGATATTCGTATTGTGAGAAATGTCAAAGTGTCCGGCCAGACCGAGCCCACCACTGCTCAATCTGCAAACGATGTGTGATGCGAATGGACCATCATTGTTTGCTATTTCGCTCTTCAAAATGCAATTTTTGTCGGTTTTTCCATTTCTCTGCGTCAGGTCCGTTCACAGGAAATTGTATTGGACAGTACAATCACAAACACTTCATCATCTTTCTTCTCTACACCTGCCTCGCTGGAGTGTTCTATGTTGCCTTCTCCATCCTCACTGTTGCCTCTGTGTGCTCTTCTTCATCATCATCTCTCAATTCCTCTCTCCCATACACAAATTTCATGATTTCTCATCTTCGTCCAGATCTTGACAAACGACCCGACGTCCATGACGATCCAACTGATCTCGATTCTCATCACTGTCATGTTTGTCATCACACTCGCTCTCTCCGCAATCATGATGCTCACTACGCATTGTTATTTCTGTTTCTCCAATCTGACCACACTCGACGACCCAACGTCCAATATCAAACGAAAGTTCCGGAGACGAACAAGAATTCAGAATGCAATGACGATCTTTGGAAGAACAAAGAAACAGTTTGTCAGACTCGTTTTCCCGACCGTGTTGGTTCTGTTCTTTGAGTGTTTTTGTTATTCTGATCGCATCATCCAACACACAAACTCACCTCCTCTCTTTCTTTCTCTTTTCTTTCTCTTTTCTTGTCAATGCAGCTGGTGGAACCCTCTCATCATCCCCGACGTCTCCGAAGATGAACTGTATAACGCTGAAAAAATCAATCTTCTTTCTGACTTTGAATAAGTTAGTCCAAGCTTGCATAAAACAACATTTCACTTATCTGTTCGATTTCCGTTGGGATCTGTGATGATTTTATTGAAATCAAACGAGATTTTACAGACTTTTGAATTTTCATCGATGTGATTCACATAATTGTTGAGTTCGTTGTGAGAAATAAATGTTAAGGGTCCATTTTGAACTCTTTTTTATGCAGTCCCAACGACCATCTAATGAGTTCCGTGTTCAACAAAGGTCTGGATATATGAATTGGCCTGCCATTGCGCAGCTCAACATGGATTATATCAGGGAGAATTCCGATCTTAGCCAGCTGAACGCTCTTCTCAATGATCTGACCTTTTCAATCGTCACTGAACAGATATTATCTCAACAGTCACCTCATGCAATCCTTAATCTCATTCATTCTCTCCAAATCTCGGTGGAATATCTCTTTTACACGCAGACTCAAATGGTGAACCTCCAAAACAAGCATCTACAGAACTTAGAAAAGAACAAAGAGAAGATTGTCTCACTTCAAGCCAATGTTGCTGAACTCAAGAAAAAGGAAAAAGAGAAAGATCAACAAATTAAGGCACTTGAAGGGATTCAAGACATCTTTATTGAGAAGCACCCTGAACTCTTCTGTCCAGAGTGTACACGCCTTTTTCGCACGCGAACAGCACTGGAGAGTCATTTTCGAAAACATCATCCACATTCGTCTCTTCCAGATGCACATTCACATTCCTCTGACAGCGAACACGAAAAGAAACAATCAGAACACAACAAAAGACTGGAGACAATGATTAAATCTCTGCAAGCCGACTTAAAGCAGAGTCAAATCGAGAATAGATCGAAGGAAGAAATGCTTGCTAAAATTATGACCGAAATGCAAATGATCTCCCAGAATCAACAAAACTTGAAAGAATCTCAACTGAACGAGTCTGACCAAAAGGAAAGAGAATTGGAAGCGAGACTCCTTCAGAAAGAGCGGGAGAATTCCGATTTGCAACGAAAACTCGCAGAATCACAAGCGAAAAGTGAAGAAATCTCTTCATTGTACCAATCACAACAGAGCCAACTTATGAAGAGTATGGAACAAACAAGAAGAGAAGCTGAAGAGAAGGAGCAGCAATTGTTGGAAGAAAAGAGGAAACTTGAAGAGGAAAAGAAAAAGGAGGAAGAGGAGAGAAAGAAGGCAGAAGAGGAGAAACAAAGGATTGAAGAGGAGAAAATGAAGCTTGAGGAGGAACAACGGAAGAAAGATGAGGAAAAAAGGCAAGAAGAAGCACTTCGAAGGAAGGAACAAGACGACCAGATTAGGAAGCTTCAAGAACGCCAAGATCTGATCACAAAAACCGAAAAATCACTCCAAGATGATCGAGAAGGGTCAGATAATGCGCATAAACCGCTTCCTGTCATCAGACCCCCCATACACAAAAAAGGGAAGAAGAAAAAAGAAGAATCGAAAGACGACTCAGACAAGGACGTTGAAGACGCCAAAGATGGTTCTTCAGCGAACGATAGTTTCGAGTCGATGAACGAACTTCTCGAAAACTTCCATCGTCGTCCGTCACACGTCAAATACAACAAAGACACAAAACTGTTCCGTAGAATATCATTCGAGCATCCATCGCTGACCAGTTGTTACCCATTTTCTCTCACCGAACTGCGGGATGGCCGGAAAGAGGTGGATGAGGCGTTTATTGAGGAACTGGCGCTGTTTGGAGTGGATGAACAGGAAGGCAAACCTCGATTGGCAAAACACGAAGTGGACAGAAAAAGGAGAGAAAGGAAGGAAGACTGGCAAAAGAGGACAGGAAGAGAGAAGAACGAGCGGAAGGAAGTGGAACAGACGCTCGAAGAAGAATGGAAGAACCCAAATCCACGTCGGTTGTCAGAATTTCTGAAAAATAAAATCGGTTTGGTCATGATGCAGCTGAAATGGGAAAAAGAAGACGAAATCCGGCGGACACAGAAGGAGATGGAACTTCGGAAGATGTCCAGATCAAAAGGAAAGAAGGGGAAAGCGTTTGATCCGAATGAAACATTAAAAGAAGATAGTGAAGAGGAGAGACAGCGAGTTGTGGAAAGGAGGGACGAATTGAAGAATGAGCGAAAGGAGTGGAAAAGGACAGATGAGACGACGATGCGAACCAGGTTGAGGGAAATGATGGATGTGATGCTGTATGGAGTGGAGGAGGAAGGAAGAGAGGAAGACAGCGAAGGATGGGACGAAAGGGGAGAGGGCGAAGAGGAAGGGAAGAGAAAGACGAGTCGGAGAGAGAAGAGCAGAGACCGTGACAACCACACTTCCGATGACGATTCGGAAAGTGAGAAGCGAAGACCGAAGCGACGACGATTGGAAGTGTTGCGGAGAAACGAGGAGGAAAGTGTGAGTGGAATGGAATCTCTCGACCGATCATTCGAAGAAGAAGAAGAAGATGAGGAAGAAGAAGAGTGGGAAGAAGAGGAAGGGCACGAAGGACTCCCTGACAATGCGAGTCAGCATAGTGAGCACGGGGACGAACACCACAGCGTCTCTGCCTCTGCTTCGTCGAGCGAGGACGAGACGGGAGAAGAGATGATCGCTGCGATGGCCAACGAACGAGCCAGACACGCGAAAGATCAACAATCGCCTTCGGATGAGGAAGGGGAAAGCGAGAAGAGCAGTGAAGAACAGTCGGTGTCCGCAGAGAGTGAAAAATGCGAGTCAAACGATGAGGCTGTCTCACCACCACATCCTTCATCATCAGAATCAGACAGCGAGCAACAAGAGCAGCTGGATAGGCGAGACCAGTCGCCGAAAAGGTCGGCACGAGCAGGATCTCGGTCCCCGCCACTTGATGAGTCGGATTCAGAACCACCGAAAACGAGGAAGACGAGGAAGAGTCCGAAAGAGACGGAACACTTCTATCCTCGCTGAACTATTGTTTTTATTTCCGGCTGACCCATTATCTTTATTTGTCTTGATTTCACACGCACTTAGCTTCCTGTTTTACGCGCACTGATTCCGGAAAGAAGATCAAAAGGAAGAACAGCAAATAAACACTGATAGACGAACAAAGATGTTAGAAAACCTCGTAAACAACAACTAAAAGATAGAACAGAACAGATCAGGTTGGCTGCGGTGAAATACGTTCATCGGAAGGCGGAGAGTTGGGAGAAGTTGAGTCATCGTCGTCAGGTGATTCATTTGGAGTGATATCTTCGAAATTATCAACAAAACAAGGTGTGGATGCAAGAACTCTGGGAGGAGGAGGGGTAGGACGAAGTTTGGCTGGTTGGAAGAGAGGATCCATTCCATTGGGAATTTGGAGTGCTTGTGGCTGAATTGAGGGTTGATGTGGTTGTGTCTTGCGCATACTTTTAACAAAAACTGATGAATGTTTGTTGAATGTCAAAAAATAGAATTAAATCGGTTAAATCAAAGAAATGGGACAGACTTCCAACAAAACCCGACGTCTTGGAGCCAAACCTCGCGAGTTTATTAAGCCATTTGGGGAGAGGATAATGGTCCTTGAAAAGAATGTGAGGGCTGCCCGAATAGATCAAACCTTGCCGCATAACCGATTTATGAAGTCTTCCGTGAAATCATGACAGTTGTGGTGGCAAAAATGATATTGCTGGGAAGGATACTCCCGAGACATCTGGGCGATGATTTGGCGGAGTTGGGCACGGGATATATGCGCTTCTCCAACATAATGACGTGATTTGAACTCGGTCCCTGGCCAGGAATGTCCTGGGGGTTGTGACCAGACACCTGTTCCAATCCTATCACCTCCAAAGGCCCATTCTAGATAGAAGATTATCAAATAATGGAAAAAATTGAATCGAACCTTCACCATCAATCTCGGTTCCACTGTGATAGACGCCCTAGTGATGATGGAGATTACGAAATAATGAAAGTTCGTACCCAACCAAAAGGGAGATGTAATTCTCTCCCTTTGACAAATAGGGTGTAGATGTTCACCCACACACTAAAACTTGTTGGTTCATCAAGATCCAAAATCATGTGCGAAGTCATGGGACGATCACTGTGTGTTTCTGAAATCCCTTTAGAAAGTCATCAAAGTGAAATGTTTGCTCTTCAATCATCAGGAGGTTGATCTGCTGGAGTGTCCGGAGTTTCGGGTTGTTTTTCGGCATCTGATTCTTCTTCGTCTTCAGACGACAAATCAGTATCCTTCTCAAACGGATTGCCAAAAACCAAAATTTCCTCGTCGCTCTCTTCCTCCAAAATCGCATCCTCCTCTTCCTCTTGCTCCACTTCTTCTCGCTCTGCTGGAGGTTCTCTGTTTTCCACGTCTTCGTTACGCTCTATTCGCTCTAAAACATGCAGAAATGGGTTTCTCATCGGTCCTGGAAGCCTTTGGACCAATTCACGAAAGGCTTCGTCTGGATTCTCGAGAAGATGATCAATTTCGGCTTGATCACGATCCGGGATGTCCGCTGGTTGTTCAACTGTCTCGTTCCTCCCTTCATCTTCATGGACTTCTTCTTCACTGTCTGCCTCGATATTTTCTGGTTGAGCAACAGCATCTGCTGTGGGATGTAGCTCAGCGTGAAGCTGTTCAAGAACTCTTCTCCGCTCATCCATCAACATTGCTTCCACGAGTTGTTGTCTTTCATGTTGCTTAGCTTTCTGATCTTCGAGAAATTTGGCGATCGATTCGGTGAGCGGAGTTGAGCACAGTGGGCATCGGTAATTCCTTGAGCCGATCATCAAATTCATGCAGGAAAGGTGAATATAGTGTCCGCATAATGCTTTCGAGAGTTGTTTGCGCGATGTGAAGAGATCCTCAAAGCAAACAGGGCAGGGATTCTTCAGAGCATTGTTCAGACACTGGTGATTTTCAAAAGATGAAATTGGGATGCAACAACAACACTTTGGACAATGGCGGATGAGTTCCTTCTTTCCGACACGGCATAGGCCACCTTGAAAGATTTAGGTCAGAGAAAATGGCAGACATTCATCACAATGAAAGGCTTCGAAAAAAGGTGTTGCTACGATGAGTTTGCAGATATTGCAGCAATACAACCCAAACAGGGCTTGACAGTTTGAGCATTCTTGGGCAAAGGGGACTACGTGCCGGCATTGGTAGCAGAGGACATGCTGAATGTTGGATCGAGTGATGGTGTGGTCTTCAGCTTCATCGTGACAAACCCTACAGGGGTAGAACTTGTGGCATTCTGGGCATTCTACCTTGCAACCCCGAACATAGTGCTTGCAGCCAGGGAATATCTGAGGAATTGGATAAAATGATGTCTTGCTTGCTTTTCTAATTTCTTTATTCTCACTGAGTTCTCTCACAATGATTTCAGAGAGTTCAATTGGTGTGACTTCAATGCCTGGTTTGTTTTGGACTGACTGAAGTTTGACTGAAATGAGTGAACCTTGCGTCTTGAAAGAAACTGTTCGGGAGAAAAAAAGGAAGTAAACACTGAAAAACACACTTGAAACAAAAGATGGAGATAGATCTTGTTCTGTCAGGCATTGGGCAGTAGGTTCCTGACTGTCCGTTGACATTGGACGAAGAAGATAGATCTAACCACAAGAAACGAAATGAAATGAACCAGAATAAAATGGACTTAAATGAATTGTCAAATCGCAAAAAATAGGCATCATTCATATTGAGGATGATGGCGTCCTATTTTTCCTTGAATTCGCACTCCAGACGGCGGTGGGAAAGGTGACGAATAAAACTCGGTATCTGCCATCCCATGATCCCCCTGATCCCAATCTCGAGAGACCATATTGTAAGGAGGGTTATCTTGGAATGCATACTGTTGAGGTGGACGACCATTGCGGGAATAAAGCGGGGAAGGAGCAGATTGTGGGTAGGCGGATGGGGTTTGGAGGGAATTATGTGAATCAAAGGCAGGAGATGGTTGGAACTGGAAGAGAGCTGGAAAAGACGAGAAAACAGACTGGGAAGGGGGATGGGTGAGTTTCAGGGTGGGGACGAGGAGTTGTGAGAGCATGTGATTCCTGCATTGGGAGGGACGGGAAGGGAAAACTGGAAAGAATCGAAAGGAAAGCAAAACAGACCCATCTCGTTGTTGCAAATGTTGAAATTGGGAAAGTGGGACGGGAAGAGCCATTGAGACTTGAATTTCTGGTTCGAACTGTCCTCGTCGGAATCTGTCGCTGTCTGGCTGTTGATAATCCCAGTCAGTGTCTCGCTCAGGTCGGTTGAGGGGAGAAGGGTGGGAAGAGGGAGAGATGATGTGGTGGAGGTGAGTGGATGGGAGACGGATCGGCTGAGCGGGGGAATGTTGTGGGGCTGAGTGAGAGGAGGAGAGAAGAGTCGATGAGAAGGATGAGATGATCAGAGAGAACGCAAAAATGAGAAGAGAAGAGAACACGAACATGAGAAGAGGAGAGAGTGGGAAGAGAGACAGACAGTGAATGGGATCGAATGGATAGTGTCGTGCTTGTCGACATGAATCGCAGAGTTTGGGTTGATTGGTCTGTTCTCTGTTTTGGAGTATCTTCTCCTCTTGTTCCTTCTCTGCCTCTCGACGACGTTCTGCTTCTTTAGCTTTTTCTTCTTCTTTTCTTCTTTCTTCTTCCTTTCTTTGTTTCTCTTCACGTCGCGTCTCCTCTCTCCTCCTCTCTTCTTCCTCTGCACGCTTTTCCTCTTCCATTCGTCGCTCCTCTTCCCTCAGCCTCCACCGCGAACCCCCTCCAAAGACAGCGTCTTCAATTTCTTTCATTCTTCGTCGTTCTTCCGCTTCCTCCTTCCTTAATCGTTCAAGTTTCCTTTCTTTCTCTTTCTGTCGCTCTTTCTCAATTGCGGCAGCTTCTCGTCTTTTCCTTTCCTCCTTTTCTCGCTTTCTCTGTTTTTCTTTTTCTTTGCGAATGGCTTCGGCTTCAGCTTGTTTTTTCTCCAGTTCAATCAACTTTTCCTCTTCCCGCCGCACCCAGAGCGCTTGTCCATCTAATCTCGCTTCTCGCTGCCGAATCATCTCAGTTTGTTGACTGGCGTACAATTTCTGGGAAGAGATGTGAAATGGAAACAGAATTGAGTCAGAAAATGGCGAAAAACAAACTTCGATCATCTCTTTCTCTTCTTTCAATTGCTGCAGCTTGGCAAGGAGATTTCGTTCACTTTCAGATGAATCATCATGAGGCTGTTGCCTTTGAGGCGACAGCTTCTTCGTTTGTAGTTTCTTGGATGGTGAAGATTTCCTTGATTGAGTCCGTTTCTTTGGCTTTTTAAGAGAATCTGTTCTCGTTATTTCCTTTTTTGTGTCCTTTTTTGGGATGTTTTCGTCCTTTTGTTTCAGTTTTTCAAGGGTTAATGCCAAATTCTGCATTTCTTTGAGGATCGCTAAATTTGCCTCTTCCTGTCGTTTCACTTCCATCTCACGCCGAGAAAGCTCCTCTTCATATGCAGATCTCGTTGTATCTGGATTGGAGTAGCGAGAGCTCAATGGATAAGCGCGTTCATGACGATTTATTGGGATCGAATGTTGAGGAGTATTTTGTCGCAAAGGACCTGGCTCATGTGAATAACTTGTTCTTGCAAAGTGACGAAGAGGACTATATGGTGAATTATTGGGTGAGTTTTGGGGATTTTGACTTTTGAGCGAGCTGTAGAATGACTGGCGTTCTTCGTTGATTCTCCGCGCAGCTATCAAAGGATGAGGATAATCATCAATCGAAGAAGTGACTGTTTTTGACAAATTTGAAGGTGATGACGAGATGTTTTGTGAGTGAGGTGAAGTCTGTGTTGGTGGACGGTGTCTTGTTGTGTGTTGTGTCGGTTGATGTGGGATTGGTTCGGGAATCGATGAGGACGGAGAAATGGGAGTATTTGGTGTGATGTTATTCATTGAAGTCTCTTGTTGTGGGTTTGAAGGTGTGAGAATCGATTCGACGAATTGTGAAACTGGCGATTCAAATTTGTGTGTTGGTGAAGATGTTACGGGGTGATTTTGGTGAGATATGGATGCACTGGGACGAGAATTCGTCTGAGATTCCGGTGACATGAGATCATCTGTTGTATTGAGTGGCGAATTGGATGGTTTTATCTGAGTGTGATGTGGACCAGAATTTGAAGGCGGTGTTGTTGATTCATTTCCCAAAAATGTTTGAAGTGGTGAATTCTGCGGAGGAGAGCGATCTTTCGTCAAGGATGAGGGATGAGTGTGTTGAATGGATGTGAGAAGTGAATTTGCTTGGTTTTCCAATGGAGTATTCATGACAAGAGGATGTATAGCTCGAAGGATGGCCTCCAGCCGAATTGTCATCGATTCATCCGGTTGATCAGACATGATATCTCAATATGACGAAGAATCAGACCATAACTTCAGTCGAACCAATTTGTCTGTTGTCGATGACACTCACCTCCAGATTCCGGGGTTTTCAGAAAGTATAGAGGAAGAATTGGACAAATAGCGAATAAACTAAAACTAGATAACGTGAAATGAAGTGAAACAGGCTCCTAATTCTCACCATCCGATTCCCATGCTGCCTTGAACCCATCAGCTCGTCCAGCAGTCTGCACTTCAGTATGCACTTGTTGTGGGGTGGGCATGAATGACGGCACAGCGGCGCTCAGAGTGTGAGCCTGGCGAGCCATCGGGATTGGTGGAGCGATCCCGATTGTTTTGGGTACGTTCGGGTTTTGAGAATTCATTGTGGGGTAGTTCCATGGGATATTTCCGGGTGGGAAGGTGTAGTTAGCCGCCTCATTTCCAAGAACAGGGAAGGAGATTTGGGTATCTCTCATGTTGGATGGCGAGCGATACGCTGGGTCACTGGCTGAGAGGCGTGGAACATAAGTTGGTTCACGTTGAGCGGGGTATTGGCTTGGTTGCCCAGGAAGCGGGGTTCCTTGGGGCATGAACACTTGGCGGTTGTAGCGGGGTGGCGTTCCGTAATTATTTGTGTTGCGGGACTGGCGGGATTTGCCGGAACCTGATCGCTTCTTTTTGATTGGGTTTCCTTCAGCATCAATCACCTCTTCATCAAAGTCGTTGGCTGATCCATCTTCGGCATCGTCGTCGTCGAAGTAGCGTTCTTCGTCGTCAGTGTTGCGACGTTTCTTTGTCTTCCTGTCGCGGCGTTTGGCATTTGATTCGCTCTCTGAGTCTGGGTCTGAGCCTAATTCGCGGTCAATCTCATCTTGAGTGAGGTACGACGACATGTTCGACGAGACGCGGGTGTTTCGAGCAGATGTGGTCTGTCTGGCTCCCTTAAAGCATTCACTAAGGGCAAGACGTGGGTTCTGGTATTGGCCATGGGGGACTGGCTTGCTGAGTGTTCCTTGGCGAGCTGCAATTTTGAGGGCAGGGATGTCTTTGATGAGGAGAGCGAGAGGGTGTTGCTCGAGCAGTTCAGAGGTTTTGCGGAAGACTTTGAGGTCATGGTCGAAGTTGACAACGTATTTTTCATCCTCTGGGCACTGAGCAACCATGGGTGTGTGCGAATCGCAATAGTACGCAAAGAATTGCTCTTTTTCCAGCTGTGGAGATGGGAGGGCCTCCAACATGAAGCGGTCTGAAGAGAGATGTTTATTTAATGAGACGCATACTTCGTACACCACAGTGCAGATGAAGAGCTTTGCGGCATCCGATGTACGAGCAGACGACAGTTGCGCCGCTCTTCTGATCGCAGTAGCTGCATTGTTGCATTGAACGCTTCCTCGAAATAGAGTGGAGTTCAACACATCCTTGAGAGAAGGTGACCTGAGGTGTTTGAAAATAATGGGATCAAACTTCGGGGAGGTACAATGCACAGCATGTGTGGCAATATGTGCGAGGTTGGGTCAGTTCACTCAAAGCACCGCCAAGATGGCTGCAGATTTTGCATCGGCGCTTCTCATTTGGTTTTCCGCCTGGGAGTCGGGCGTTGTCCTTGTTTCTGATGAAATAATGATATAATACCGAAAAAATGAGTCCACATAATGGGAAAAATACAAGGACAATAAAAATGATCGAGAAATGCGGTAATATCGCTATTCAATTTGAGGCGGAGATGATCCATAATTCAAACCTGCATGGCCTGCAATACCACGAATCCGCTTCTAATTCATCTGCACGAATTCCGTAGCATGAACAGTGCACTGCTACCTGGCATCCATCACAGTAAACAATAGGGTCTTCATCTGATGCTTCAAAGACACCGCAAACAGTGCAGGTTTGGTCTACATGAAGAGGAGGTATCATATATGAACAAGATGATGTCACATGAGAAGAGAGAAAAAAAGAAAGCGAGAGAAGAGGATTGGTCTGGAAAAAAAATTGCTCGGAGAAGAAATTTGAGATCTTCTGTTGGTTCAAACCGTCTTCGGCAATTTGATCGTCAAGCAAATCTGGGTCAGCTGGGATAAATGGCTGGGAGGACAGAATAAGTTGAATCGGAAATGATTTGTGAAATTCAAAATAAAAATTGATCGGCGGTGAAAAAAAGGAAATTGTGAGAGGTGTGCGGACGAGGTATCAAAATGGTGAAATCTCACAAAAGAAGGGAAAGACGTGGAGGAAGGAATGTGGAGGAAGATAGGTTTTCTGTATACTTTAGGAGTTTGTTGATCGCTCATGTCGTCAAGTTTATGCACAAATGATGGGCGAAAAAACCCGGAGAATGGTTTGATCAGAATGTGTCACTAAAATATCTTTAACTCGAATTGTTTTGAAGGGATTGATACATCCCGAACTTCTTTCACCTTTACAGCCGTTTCGATCCATTTAGAGGCGGAATCGTCCAAAAAATACAAGATGACGCCTGAAAGTGTCTTCAGCCATATAATCGAAATGATTCATCAAATCTCGGAATGAGTGTGCGATTGGATCAATTCATGATGAACCCGATACGTTCAAATCGCAATATCCGTCCTCTTCGATGCATTATCGATTCTGAGAACCGACACGACTCGACTCCCTGGTATGACTCCCAGATGAAGGAAAGAGCATTCTGTCGTGAGTACATTTTGGAAGATGAAATTAGCAAACGGGGTCTGAAAGGGAGACATGACAAATCAGGATTCAGTGTGTTTTCGAACAGCTCAGACGAGGATGCGAGAAACAGAAAGAATACCAGATTATTCACACTGTGCATATGGTTTTGTCCACATCTGTGACCCGTACTGAGATGAAATGGTAGAAGATAGAGAGAAGGACAAGCAATGGTCAAACGTCCTCCTTTTTTGGGATTAGTCAGAATGAAATCGAGTCGGAGGTTCGGAAGGAATCATGAAAACAACAGGAGAGTCAATATTGTCATTATTTTGACACATATTCAACACCACAGATTTCAAAATATTCATCATGGGCTAGGTGATCCATTCGTAAACGATGGAGATTGCGGTTACGCGCACTCCGAAACCACCTCAAGAGGCCCATCCTCGCTATGTGCCTCAACCTTGTCTGTCCATTTCTTTCGTTTCACTATTCCACGACATTTCAGTCTCAAAAGGCGTTGTGATCCGAACAATTGTCTTTATGTCAATCTTTGCGTTGTTTTCATTCATGCTCATGTTATTTGGAGCGATTGGACCTTGGACTTATGGAAGTAATATCTTCACGTCCATCTCACTCGTAATCATCGGCATTCTTGGGACAATCTTCTCCATTACACTCATTTTTCTGACCCCTCATGCTCATAAACATGCACAGCTCTTCGAGTTTTATTCTATTGGCATCGGATTTCTCCGTTTAACATCAACAGGAGCACTGTTCTTCGGAGTTCTTTGTATCCTCCACTCATTCATCGAACTACGCTGGTTTATCAACGAAGGATACTATGAACGAGACAAAGGATTGAACCAACGATGGGTGGAAATATATGCAGACATGCCTGACTACAAATTGATGACAGAAAGAGATTCTGTTTACCCCAATCATATCCTCCTACTAACACGAGGGATCGCGGCATGTGCAGCCAGTCTAATCTTGTTCATCCTCACAAAACTGTTTCAGGTTGGGCACAATGAGCTTGAAAAAGATCGAGTATGCCTTCCACATTATCATCATTCCTCTCTTTCACTCATCGTACTATTTCTGCTTCCAGGCTCGTGGATTCACCATATTTGCTCGCTTTGTCTTTCTAACATATGTTATCGCGATGCATATCTCGTATTATCCTGTTTTTGGTTCGATCGATCACATGGAAGCGGATGTCAACCGCGTCTTCTACTGGGTCACCATAACCATCTTTTCAGTCGTTATCCTCATCGAATTCATCTCTTTTGTTGTCATCATTGTCTTATTATCGACTGGTACTGTTGCCGATGCAGCCAACAATCTCCTCACCAAAGAACAGAAGGCCCAGATGGAAGCGGAAGGCGACCGAGAAGAAGAAATCAAAATGCACGTCTTGCACATGTCTCGCTACACATGCACATACAGGATCTTCAAATTTATCCCTGTCTTTCTCTGGGGCGCAATCCTTCTGCACATCACGTGCCAGTTCATTCTTGGGGCAGCTACTAACTACAGTAACAAGCAAGTTTATGAAGAAATCGAAAACGAAGTGCATTCTTTCCTGACAAACTGGGAGAAAGCTGATCTCGCCATGTCAACAGGCCAACGACTCGCACGTCCAGCTGTCTGTATTGATGTGTACTGGTCAGCCATTATTTTTGGTTTGCTCATTTATTGAGATATAATGTTATGGTTTTGCGAACTTTTCTCTTTTGATTAGGAACCACACTATGTTTCTTTATCTTCGAGTCTCTTCGTGATCGATCAAACACTGCTCGCTTCCTCAAATCATACACTATCATCAATCCTGCTTCCGTCGTTTCCCCATCCCATTCTTCCCGAACTCCCTCGAGCAGAAACAGCAATCGTTCCACAACATCCCACTCTCCATCCACACGCAATCCACGCGGGAGCCAGGTCATTAACATCACAAATGTGCATCCTGCCTACGTTGTCCAGACCCTCAATCCGCTCGGACAGCCTGAAGTCGAAATGAACGAAGAATTCCGGATCCCATCCCGATTGCATGGAACCAATGAGTATATCCAGAACGACACGAGGACAGAGGATGTACAACATCAGACAGAGAATATTCCTCCGCACAGTATCGCTGTTGGGCGCCAGTCACCAGAATGGAACATCAACCCACTGAACGTGAATGGCCCAGTGCCGAAGGAAGTGATCAGATGAAAAATGGAATATATTGATAGTTTTTGAGTTGTTATGTCTTCTTTTACCCCCACTGAGATGAAGCTTGTTTTTCGACTCGTGGTTGTCTTCATTGACTCTCACTTCAAGAGATGCTTTTTTAGAATGAAAGAAGACACATGAAAGGGCCGTAACAACAAAGTTGTATGGTTTCGGTCAATGAACAGAAAGGCGTGTTCTGTGTAGATTTCAGAGGTATTATTGTATCCCCTAAGAAAAAATAGAATAAAACTTACTGGAAATGACGAGGGCTGCTCTCTGTAGCCTTTGCTTTGTCATCCGCTTCACCTGTCTGGAAAGCAGCAATATCGGCAGACAGGAAGTGACTGTCGAAAAGACGAAGGAGCTGCCGGATTGAGATGGCTTGCCGAGAAAGAGATGTCGATCGAAGCCCGTCGAACAAATATCGAAGTCGTTGAAGGCAGATTCTGTGTTCCATGCGATGCTTCTCCATTGCCGAACGGTCGAGTGACGTTGTGCCTTCTTTCATCCGATTCTCTTCCATCCGAAACTGGCGTTTGACGAGCGTGACGAATTCGTCCATCATCGACTCCAGCATGCCGTTTGATTCTTTATCTTTAAAGATTTGGATTGTGCTGTTCAACGTCGCCACAATCTTCTCCCTTCCATCATCGATTTCTGCATCATTCGTCATCATCGCTCCGACCATTCTCGCTTTGTCGCCGTCTTCCGCCAGCTGGACAACCAACTCCTGAAGTCGAGTATCTTCGATTCGGATTCGTTTGAACGAAACGTACGGAGCTATGACGAGCAGCAGGATCAACACATACATGAAACAACCAGCGATGGTCAGGGCAAGTGACGTGGCGAGGAATGTGTCCTTGTTCTTGACGTATGCCTCGGACATCATCTCCACTTCGTGCATGCTGCCGTCGTGCAGATCGTATTGCAGAGCGGAGTTGAGAAAGAGGAAGAGTGGATGGTTTTGGTCAAACAAGACAGGATCTTCCTTTTTCAGAAACTCTGCGTACTGATAGAAACGTGACATGAGCGCTTGGAACCCGGGGAGCATTTCGTATGATTCGTACAGACGAGATTTGAGAGGGAGGGCTTCGCAAGCCGATCGATCCCGCATGAAACATGTGTCTGCCATGAGAAGTGTCTTTACGTTGAAGTCTGTGCTGAATCGGTCAGTTCGGACAGCGTCAATTGTCTTGTCTTGTGTGGTGTCTGGCTTGACTTGCCCAAAATGTGACACCAGACTCATCATTCTGAAGTATCGAACAGTTCCTGCGAAGTATGTCGAAAGCACATCCTGCTTGTCTGTCAAGTGCGATGAATCCTGCCAGACAGGATGAGTGCTGGATGGATAAGGGACGATTTCGGGATACGTGAGATATTCAGTTTGGAAGGCGAGAGCGAGAAGGAAGTAGTTGCACTGGCTAAGAATGGCTGGACAGAACGTGGCGGGGAGGACGTTGTCGACGGAGTTTGAGAGGCTTTTGATTGACATGATGGTTGCGGTCATCACACCTGTGACGAGGAGGAGGATCAGGACGAAGTGGGTCGGCATGGTGATTCGTGTGGTGAGTGGGACGATCCCTCTGATCGACTTGTGGAGTTCATCCAAATTCGCGACGTCGTTCTCATATTTCTCTTCCCATGCATCGTCGTCTCGTCGTGTCTGTCGTTCTTCTTCGTCCTCATCACGCTGAGTGAGGAGTGAGCGTTCTGTGAAGAGAATGTTGTTGAATTTGTTTTCGGGTTGGGTTGGGACACTGCGGAGTGAGTGTGGTGGAACAGTCATTGGATTTGGCGGAATGATCATCGTGTTTGACTGAAGTGGTCGGATTCGATGCAAATTGCGTGGAGGAGAGAAGATTTTTGCGTTTGGTTCGCCATCCGACAGCACCGATTCGGTGTTTGTGTTCGGCAATTCGTTGGGAACTGAGGCGAGTTTGGAGTCTGCTGTGTCTGGCTTCTTTCCATCGTGGGAGCTGTCAGGTGTGAGTGAGTTTGATGTCTGTTTCGTCGAGTCTTCTTTGATCTCTTCCATCTCCTCTTCTGAGCTCGATTTCTGTTTCTGGTCTCCGTCTTCATCTTCACAAAGTCGTTCTGTTTCAAGCATCGATTCTCCATCGTCTGCTTCCTCCATTTCTGGTCTCAGTTGTGTTGTTTCACTGTCGTCTTCGTCGAGAAGCGTGCGAGAGATTTTGTTGAGTGCACTCTTCTTTACTTCGATGCATTCCCTCAACAGCTTCTTCCGATGCGACTGCGAAGTGATCGCGAACACAGCATATGTCGCCACAATCAAGATCAACACAACCAACGACGACAATCCCACAATCAGTATCGTCAAAGAATACATCACAGTTGCACAATCAAACGCATTGTCTGTGTATGCAGTGACAGCGCGCTTGCCCGCTTCGTACAGCGGCTGATAGCAGTTAAACATGAGTGTGAGCATCCTGTTGTGCATCGCCTCGACGTCTGTCTTCGGATCTGTCGATGAGCCCATCGCAAGTCCAAATTGAGTGATGTCTGAAACGAGTGAGAGGTAGTTCTTGTTCTCCTGGTAAACATTAGTAACGTTCCGGTTGACCTCGTCGTAAGTGATGAACCCGTACGGAATGTCCACTCTCTCCCACACTCCTGTTTCCGACCCTCCTTCATAAACTGTCCGAACGAGCTTGGTCAGCTCCGTGCCTGTTTTGTTCAGCTCTGAAATGATTTCTGGGACTGTTTTGATGGTGTGACCAGTGTCGTTCATTTGCAACCAATTCAGATTGTATTCGTGAATGAGCAGTTCGAGAGCGAGAACAGAGATTTGTGTGCATCCTCCAATGATCGTTCCAATGTCTTTGACATTGTTGAGTGAATCCACGAACATGGTCGATCTTCTCCGAATCGTGATGTGGGCGACGATGAGACCAGCAACGCCGATGAGATGGGTGATTGAAATGGCGAGCACTCCAATTGTGAGAACATGAGCAGTGTCAGCTTGGTGTGTGCCGAGCAAGTCGTCAACATTCACAGTTTGTGCCTCCTTCTTCTTTTTCTTCTTCCGTCTCGGTGCCAGTGATCCTTGATGTCCTCCATCTCCCCTCACTCCCCCTCTCATCTGGAAATCCATTCCAGGCATGGAATCAGATTGATCTTCCTCGATTTGGTCAGCTTTCGACAGTATATAATCAGCCATATCTTCGTCACGGAGAATGCGTTGTAACATCACTCCATACGAGCGAAGCACAGCGACGTTGTTTGGATGTTGGCTGAGAAGTTCTTCGTAACTCTTCTGAGCCGCATTCTCGGCGAGCACAATTTTGGACAGCTGCTTCTGAAGAAGAATAAAATTCGGTTTTTGTTTGCTCATATTTTCATAAAACTCAATTTGAGCATCACGGGCGTCTTCTCTGTCGTTTTCTGCCTTTTCGAGGTGAGCTTTCAGGTTCAGTTCCATTGCTTCGCCTCCCCCACTCCCGTTCTCTGCTGATTCACCCTTCATCACGCAATGAATAATAAAACGGTTCATAATTCCAGGATTTGACTTTTTGCACTGCTGAAGAAGAACTTGTGCCTTCACTCGATTTTTGGTGATGGAGAGGAGAAACTGGGCGTAGTGAAGAAGAAGGACCTTGTCCTCCTTTCTATGCATGATCGAGAAAGTGTATATTCCATCTGCATATTCTGTAAGTGGGCGCGTGCGGATATTCTTTCGTAAGATGAATCGAACTGTGGGTTCCACGCCCTTCCTTCCCACATGCTGCATCAGCTTGTGTTTCCCTTCTTCTGACGCTAAATCAAATCGAGGCAGCACTTCGTTGTCTTTGGTTATTGTTACGCCCCAGGTACGCCGTTCTTGAACCTTCAGAAGATGGAGGAACAGAAACGAGAGGCCAATCCCTCCCCCAATCCCGACAACTCCGAATACGATTGTTCCAACAATCGTTCCCGTTCCGGAGTCAATCAGGAATCCGATTTCAAGGCCAAGTCGAAGTGTTCCATAAACACTGAAAAGAAGCACAACAAGGAAGTTCGATGTGCGCGAGTAGAATGGCTGCATCATGATTACCGCAAGAATAATCCCTGCTGCTGTCCCCACGCTCACAACTGCACGCCAGAACGCCCAGTCCACCAGCAATCGCTGACAAAACACAAGACCCATCACCAGCACCGCTATGCACGTCTGGAACTTTCCTGATGGGGCAGCAAATAATCCTCCTCGTTTTGGGTTGCTTCTGAAGATAAAATAATGGTACATCATCACCGCCGCAAAATAGAGGACCAAGAATACAATTGCCACAATTCCAGCGACCATACTTAGTGTGTCGTCAGAACCCAAACATGTTGTTCCGAGAGCTCTGTAGAGAGGGGTAGAGTCGCCTGGTGGGGTGTAGCAATCAAAGGCATTGATGGAAAGGTTGACGAACGGAATAATCAGAACTTGAAAGAAAAACAAGAAAATAAGTTTTGTAACTGAAAGAATCCAGGGTTGGTGAGTGAGTAGCCATTGGTATAGTCGAGAAACGAAGACAAGGGCTACTACGAGCAAGATAAGGAGCACAGAGATGCCGATTGGGACATATCCGTAATAATCCTTCATCGGGAACGCAAGTGATGCCAAATTTGTGTATCCAAGCGCTTTGCCGATCACAGTTGGCATTTTTGTTCCCGAGTCTAGCGAAAAGAAAGATAGGGTCACGAGTTCGAAAAAGACGAAGCAGTAGCCGATCATCGGAAGTACACGAGGGGGGCGTTTGGGCTGTGGCAGAGAGGAGCAAGATGAAGAAGTGATGAGAACGAATATTCACAAAACCTTTTCATATAGAGGAAAAAGAAGATTGAAAATTAGGTTGTCTTTTTTGGATGAAATATCAAAGCTTCCCCCATCAAAAGAAGATGCGGTTAGAGCTGAGTTCGTGCTTTTTCGTTCATCTTCCATTCAATCTGGAGGTCTTTGAAATATGGAAGTGCAAGATGTGTTCTGGGTTTGAATGTAAATAATGTTCAGATCGAATTGAAGAATCACCCATGGCAGAAACCCACAATTGTGAGGTCTCAGCTTAAAAGTATTGCGTTTTAATCCCGTTCTGGAGGATCCATCTATCTCCATGTGTCTGGTTTTCGGTTAAAATCTCCTTTTTCATGACAGTTCTCGAACCTCCGTTTTAGGAATTGTCCATTTTCCTTCTTTTCGATTGGTATGGATGTGTATTTCGATCATCTCTTGTATCATCCAGAATTTCTATTTCTTCTCATATTATATTGCAAAATTCAGTGACTCTCACTTGTTATTCACCATCTCTCCACTTCTCTTCCTTAGATTTCGATGTTTTTGCTTGCATTGATTTTCTTACCACTATTTCAAGCCACCAGTGAGGAGGATATTGTTCGGACAGTAAACAACGTGAAAGGCGGACTCTGGAAGGCAGCCGTCTACAAAGGAACAAAATTCAATCTTGAGGCCGCCAAGATGAGCTTGGACTCCACAATCCTCTCAGAAGAGAAACTTGATTACGTCCCTTTCAAATCCGGGCCAGAGTCTTTTGATGCCCGTGAAAGATGGCCATCATTCGCAACGCCAGTCCAAATGCAGGCAAACTGTGGAGGCTGCTGGGCATTTGCAACATCACAAGCCATGTCATATCGTTTGGGAATTGCTGGATGCTACAAGGGCTTGATGTCGACACAAGACCTGCTCTCGTGCGATAAAACGAACAATGCCTGCAGAGGAGGAAACCCACTCCGTGCACAAATCTATGTTGCAAACGAGGGAATCACAACCGACGAGTGCATACCATTTGTTTCTGAATTCGGACGCGTCCCGCTTTGCCCATCCAAATGCACCAATCAATCTGAGATCCAGCGCTTCAAGTACAAAACACCGTTTGGAGTCACAGTGAACGATGTCCAGGCTATGCTGATGGAATCCGGACCGCTTTATGCACGCTACAACGTATACGAAGACTTCCTTAACTATAAATCAGGTATCTATGTCCACACAACTGGAGTGAAGGTTGGTTCGCATGCTGTGCTGCTGCTGGGATGGGGAACAGAAAATGGAGTGGATTATTGGCTGCTGCAGAATTCGTATTCCGATGAATGGGGCGAGCAGGGGTATTTCAGAGTGCGACGTGGAACGAACGAATGCGGAATCGAGGACGGGTTCTATGGCGGAATTGTTGACTGCAATGCTTTGTGATCCAGTTGTGCGAAATTTTGTTGCGCATGTCAGTGAAATGATGACTATACACTTCTTCCCTTCGTACTTCATGAGTTGCACTATTATCGATAATTATTGTCTTGATATAACCTTAACATGAGTTGATTTGTGTGTCCTGAGGACATGACTGTACGTGGATCATGAGAAGAGTCGTCTGTGGGTCAAAATTTTGAGTGAAAGAATTTTGATCCAGAGGACACTACCATCATTCACCCGGAAAATTATCAAATCTAAATGACATTTTAGTCAACAAAATGCACACAGTTCCTTCATCTCTCCGGAATCAATCGACTTTTTCGATGGCTCGCTGATCCGTCAGTTTTCCTCTTGTTTCCCTCATAAAGACTCTCTTACTTGTTCTCATCGAATTTTTCCATGTATTTCATTCCTATTTCTCCATTTTTCTGCCTCTTGTTACCGTCAGAATGGAGCAGCTTGACACTTTTCACATCTCGTCTTCTTCCCGTCTAGCGGTTTGATTGTCATCACTGACACTTCCCAAGCGACACATGGTCCTTTTAAGCTCTTCATGCATCGGTATGCTCGAATCATCTTTCTTCTGATTTCCAATTGTCTGTTTTCTGGATGATGAGAGTTTATTAAGTGATTGATTGTTCATTATGATTTTATCATCATTTTTTCTTTTATTGATCATTTATTTTCAGGGTATTGTGGACAATATGTGATTTTGATGAGGATGAGGGAGAGATTACAACGGAAGTGTTCGCAAAGTGCGAATGTGTTGATTTTTCCATGGAACTGAACATGAACTCCGGATCCGGACAGATGTTTGGAAATGTGGGGCAATTTGGGTTTAATGGAGGATTCTTGGGGATGTATGGAGGGCCAGGGTCGTTTGACTCGTCGATGGTGTTTGCAGCTGTTCTGTTTTCTAATTTGTGCTCAGAGGACACGCACGGACCCAGAAGGGGAAGAAAGTTCGGCAGGGACGAGAACAGAAGGCGACGGTGTTTGATCTTGCGCGTGCGCTGCACGAAGGAAGGATGAGTCGGGACGAGCTGAACACGAGTTGTGGGATGGACCGGCGTCGCGTTTCGGCGCTTCTGTCGATTCTGCGTGGGGCGGGTCTTGTTTTGGAGAAAGAACGAGGAGTGAGTGAGTCGACGCTGGAATGGCTGTCGCGCGAGGAGCGTGGGATGGAGGGCGAGGCGGACGAGCTGCGAGTGTTTGCGGAAGCCGACGAGGAAGGGAAGGAGCGAGGCCGGACAGTGCAGTGGGACTTCCTTCAGTCGTTTGTGGTGTCGGCAGTTGGGAGCTTGACGCAAGCTGTGCATGACGTGCGCGGAGTGAAGAACTGGATGCTGTTGGAAGAGGACCGTCTGAAGCGAGAAGTGGCGGAGGGAGTGATTGGGAAGTTTGTTGGGCGGAAGGAGGGAGTTGTGTGGGAGGGAGGGATGGGAAGTGTGGAATGGGGTGTGTTGGGGTTGGAGGGTGAGAGAGGGAGGGAAGGGGTTGGTGAGAGTGGAGTGGGTGTCCTTGGGGCAGAAGGGGGATTTGTGGGGAAAGCGGCCGAGGAGCGTGTGCGTCGAGATCTGCTTGAGATGATGGGGATGCAGGAGGGAGTAAAGGAAAGTGTGCGGATGGCGGAGCGAGAGGAAGAGGATGTGTTGGAGGGCGTTTGTGGGAAGATGGGGAAGAGTGGAGTTGGAGTGCGTGCTCATGGGCGAGTGGGAGAGATGGCAGGGCAGAAGGCGAGTGAGGTGTTTGGGTCAGCGCCGACGCTGTCGTTCGTTCCGTTTGAGGTTGGGCGTCTTCCGTGCCCGTTCTCGCTTCTGCCGCACCTGCTGACGGCTCACCACTCGGCGTCGATGGTTGTGACTGGATTCTCAGATTTGGGGGAAGGCGTGCGACTTGTGGAGGAGAGTCGGGAGATGGAGAGAGGGGAAGGGGGAGTGTGGAATTTTGGGTCGTCGGGAGTTGGGGGAGGAGACGGGAAGGACGAGGAGCGAAGAGAGGCTGATCGGATCGCGTCGCTTCGTCTTCACCATCACATTCCGCTTCAGCGAGTCCCCGACCCGTCTGTGTTTCCGTCGTCGCAGCCTCGTTCGCTGAGCTCGGCAGTTGCACCGACGCCGAAGACGGGAGTGGTTGGGGAGAGGCGGAAGGGATTGGGGGTTGGGGGAGGATGGGAGTGGGTGAATGTGGTGACGCCGAAGAGACGGAGAGAGGACGGGAAGGGGAGAGGAGGGCATGTGAGGCAGCACTTGGCAATGGCAGGACCGATTGCGGGTGAGGGCGGGGAGAGTTGGGGGAAGAGGAAGGAGAAGGAGAAGGAAGTGGTTGGAAGTGGTCGGAAGTGTTCAGTGGCTGTGCTGGACTGGAAGGAGAGCGACGTGCCCACAGCAATCTCGCCGAAGGAGACGGTGGAGGGAAAGAAGACGATTGAGAAAGAGTGGAAAGTGGAGCGAAGTCGGATGGATCTGTTTGGGCCCGAAGAGTGACATTCACTTCACTGTCTTGATTCCCACAATAATGATTTCACATCTTGATTATCACGTTTATTTCTCTCAAAGTGCATTTTTGATAATGGTTTGTGTCTTCGATTGTTCGAGAATCACGAAGAAACAGGTTCCGAATCTCAACACATCAATGACACAGAAAAAGATGAAGAAAACAAGAAAAAAAGACGGAAAACCAAGAATGCACAAACATAGAGCCATTTAAGAGTTAAATTACACTCACCCATCAATACACATCTGGTTCGTCTTCGTCTTTCAATGGCAGCGAGCTTGGTGGGTCAGCAGGATAAGCAGTGGAGACATCAGGCTGGCCTGTTGCCGGAGAAGGGGCATACGCATACGGAGGCAGAGAAGCAGGAGCATAAGAGTCGCTTTGAGATGGCAGCGGCGGACGATAGGAATACAACGAATTCAGCTCTGCTGAGTCAGACCCAGCCATATAAGGCGCCTGGGCGTTCATTCTATTGGGCAGTTCAGCTGCTGGCTCGGCACGTTGAGCAAGTAATGCTCTGAAATTTGGAGGAGCTGAGGGATCGTCAACTAACCCTGTTTGCACTGCCCATCCGCGATATTCATGAACATAATCAGTCAATACTTGCAGTTCCTCGAATGAGAGATATTGTAGACAATCGAAATTCAGAGCCACAATGTGCAATCGAAACTTCATCTTGGCATGGGTTTTCTTTCCATTTCGCGGGTCCACTAAGAGTCTCCCATTTTCATCATATGGATTCCGTCTGTTTGATACATGTGAGTTTTTTGTCAAAGTGGAGACTTGGGTTATTTCACAGAGTCTTTCGCGACGAACTGACGATTTCTTACAGAACAGACGAGATAACAACGACGGAACCACTCTGATCGTGCAATCATCATTTTCAGGATCGATGGAAATTGTAGTTGTGGCAAGGTTTTTCAGGATTGGTCCCTGAGAATGAAAGAGATCAGATTGATGGCAGAGATGAGCAGAGAAAAATCAGAAGATATTCAACAATAAAATGTCAGGAAAAAGGAGAGTAAAAAGTTGTTGAAGCTGTGGAGCCTTCAACCGTGAAATAACAAACAATGAATGCCAGTACGAACACGAGAGGAGTGAAGACAGCCTAAGAGGAGACATAATTAAAAGAGAAACACACCACCGAAAGGTACCACATGCTAAACCTTGCCATGGCATACACCCCGCCTCCGACTGCACAAACGGCGAGGAAGGAGAGGATATATGGAGCCTTGTTGTACCAGGCTGTGAAAAATGATATAAGACAAAAAGCAGACTTTTGAGTTGAAGGCCATCTCGTGGGCGATGATAAATACGATTTTCAAAGGTGGACATGAGAGTGAAATGAATGACGGGATGATCTTATCAGTGGACCTTTTGCACAACGAGCCCATAGTTTCATAACATGTCGTTCCGTTTCGAAATTGGAGTCACGGTTTCATCAACGACACACTTGTTTCAGAAACGAATGTTTTGTTTCGCAAGAAAGCGAACTTTTTAAAATGAAAAAATTATGGGTTCCAGATCAACCAGTTCCGTACACAGAGTTGAGAGTGGTGCTGAATAGAGGTATCACTGATTCTTGAACATGATAATAACTTCGTGACATAACTATCAGCTCTTTTCAGATTCAGTTGTTCCGTTTGGATTCACCTCTATCCCAATCCTTTGTTCGAGATGATAAATCCATCAAAAAATCATTCTTTCGTTCTTTCTGAAGTTTCTCTTCCTTATCTCGATGGTGAATGGTGATCCATCGTGGCGAGTATGAGGGTTCCGATTGGTGTGAAACTTGGTGTGATTTCTGGCAATAAGGCCTTGTGATATGCCGACTTCGACATCTTTCCTTGAAGAACAATACCTCAGTTCATGGTGATGTGAAGAGTTGAATCATTATCAGCGAAATTTGGAAAGATTCCCACCTCTGTTCAGAACGGAGCTGGATCTGACAGCATTGCATAGAAAACTGTGTGATAGCTTCAAAATGGATACTAGCGAGTATATGATTTTGAAGAAATGTGATCATACAGCCAAAAATCGTCGAGAATACGACATTATGAGAGTTGGATTTTGACTCGTCACTTGTGAATGCTTCAGGAAGATTGGAACATGTTTTCTACTGCAATTCATCATGTAGTCCAAGAAAGGAAGGTGAAGAGATAAGAAAAGATACAAAAAACATGGCCAAATTGCTTGTTCACTTCGAGATTGGGGATCGAGGTGGCGAACTGCAGTAGATGAAAATGGTGGATGTACATGTTGTACAGCAGCAAGAAATGCAAATTGAAAGCGGTTGCTACATTTTTCGACGACAATATCGACTTGATCCATTCTGAATGTCGACTTTCTTTTGAACACAATTCATTGTTTGCGGTTGGATGGTTCCAAAGCGGAAAAATGACAAGTATAGTTGATGGAATTGCAGTAACTGCCTCCGACGAGTGGATAATTGGACAAAAACATAGACTAAAAAAATCTTGTTTCGAAACGATGGGACCGTTTCAAAATCGATTGGACTGTTTCGAAACGATTGTACTGTTTCGAAACGATTCGGTCATTTCGCAAAACACACCCCGGTTGCTTTAGCGTGTTGAATTTTGATACTATATACTCGTTTCAAAAAAGGTCCAGTCATTCTGATCATGGTTGTCGGGGAACGGCTAGATGGAACGGCCTGTTCATCAACGTGAACCATTGTAGCAGGCTTCCAGAAGAACATACGAATGGATGGTTGACGTTCCGAATCGAGGCGTTGTCAGATTGTTTCATCGGTAGATCGAAGATGACAGACCGATGTCCAATTTGAGAATGGCGATGCAGAAAGCACAGAAGAAGAGAGACGATGCTGAGAAAGGAATGAGAGGGTTGGTGCACCAATCACTCACGATATTTGCAGAGCTGAGAGAGAAAGCACTCCGAAAGTCGGGCGTTCGGTGAGTGTTGATTGATCAACACCGTTAGAATAGGAATTCAGTGATGCAATGGAAAGGTTGTGGCGCGCTCAGAATGAAGATAGGAGAGAAGTACTACTCTGTTGTGAATGATGACGAAAACTTCAGTGTACTCGCTTTGTTCTGTAAGAATTGTCGAAAATGTCATTTTTCATCTTGAGAGTTGTGTGGGGAAATCTGTTCTATTTCCAATCAAAATGTCCCTTTCCGGAGAGAAATCGAACTCTTTTCATTCTCTCTTCAACCATGAGGAACAGAGGTGACATCAGAACAATATGTCGCGAATTGGCGAATATCGACAGATGTTCTTCAGGAAATGAGACAAAGAGTTCACCAGAGATGAGTTTAGAGTGAGATCATCGAAGATTTCGATTGAACGGAAGATATGGGTGTATTCATTCATCACTGGAGAGAAACGAATCTCCATCAACTCATGAAAAGGATTTTGAGAAACAAAACAACGGAGTAAGGCCTAGACAAACAGAAACGGGTGATGTATGTTACTGGAAAAGAATGAAGGATGTTGGCGAGATTTTCTTGGTTCTCTAGGAACGATATTGGCACCAAATGCCTCGAAAAGCTTGTTAACTTTAGTCAGATGATAGTTTGTCCATTCGAAGCGTGTGTCTGCAAGGATTTGTTCTGTTCTGTCAGACCATCCTTCTTCGAGCACCATCCCTCTCACCACCGCAATACGATCAGGCAGTGCTGCACCAACAGAATGGGATGGCTTGAAGAGTCTTTTGAGATAACCGAGAAAGTCAAATTTATGGAGAAGTGTGGCGAATGTTTCAAAGAATATCATCGCTGCTTGCAAGATTGGAAGTTCACGGAGCAGTGAGTATGCTTCATCAACATGTGGTGCGACGAGGAGAATGTTGCCAAGAACGCCTAATATCCCAAAGTCTTTGCAAACGGGAGCGACTAACGCGGCATTTTGGCAGACACGACGAAGATATTCTCGAGTCAACTTCAAAGTGACATCAATCGCATCATAATTTCGAAGAGGTTGGAAAAAATGAATGTCAAAGGGAGATCGAGTGTGTTTCGACCACCTTTTCAAGACGATGATGATGGCATTGAGGATGAACTTATGAACTGCATCTGGGTGTTGTCCTCGGAACGATGAATCGGTTGGTGATGGAGTGGACTGATGTGGTGTGAATGGGAGGGAGAGAGGCTCGAAGATATCAAGAAGTCGTTTGAATGATCCTGACGTGACAATCTCGACAACCAAAGGATGGAAGGATGGTGAGGATGGCCTCGCAAAGCTCCACAAGAAGCTCTTCGCCAAACTGTGGTGGTTCGAAGAACAGAGCTGAACGATTCTGTCCATCGAGAACAAATCCTCACGGAATATGGCCGAGGTAACAACATCCGGTGATTCCGAGGACCGGTCCACACATGCGGATAGATGAAAGAAAAGATTTTCAGTTTCTTTCAGCTCTGTTTCTGAAAATTCAGCATTTGAGTCGAATCGTTCGAAGAATGCATGGAGAGCTGGGAGATATGTTCTACGAAGCAATTTCGTATAACGCTTTCGAGAACACAGCTCCATTTCCGGGGTCCAAAGGGTCACCATCGCTGCTTGTCGAGATCCTCCCATGACACGAACAGAGGGAAGTCCAATAATGTTAGAGTGCAAAATTTCTCGAATAACTCTCAAAAAATGAATCACATAATTCCTGACATGAGAGAAAGACAACGAAAAAGAGGACAATGCGGACATTAAAGTCGCATCAACTGTCTCAAAGCAACAACGCCAAATCCATTCTGTTCGGCAATCATTCCCCGTCTGTCCAGGTGTACCACACTTCCCTTCCCAACCACAACCCCACCCGACCAACCATTCCAATCTGATCCCATGTTCATGCAACAACATCCCACAAGACGAACCAAACGAAGATCCACTCTCCAATCCTTCTCTCCTCCAACGATCATGAACCCGCCTCCTCCCACACACGTCCAGTCTGGTGTACTCTTCGATTGTGTCGTGTCCGAGTTCTGGAGCACGCAATCAGAGAAAAACGACGACGAGAGATCAACCAATGAAGCAACCATAGATCTGTGTGAGCGACATCGAGTTTCAATCTCAACCACCACACACCCTCCTCCAACAACCCCGCCCTCCCCACACACCGACCCAAACCACACCGACGTCACACACGATGTGAAGTTGCACGCAGACACGCTGACTGGGCATCCAACTGCACGAACACGAACAAGACTCCCAAACGCCTTCCCTGAGCACTTCACAAACTTCGAGTTTCGAATCCACACTCCTCCACAAGTGGAACCCCACACCACTCCTCCCTCCCAGAACGATGTCGACGAGAACGAGCAGTCTGTCAGCACAACAGAGCTTGATCCCCAAATCTTCACAATCCCTCCCTTCCCAGCGAACGACACCCCTTCTCCCTTCATCCCCAACAGTTCAGCATGCGATTCACCACATCCACAGATCAGTGAATATCGGATTTCAGTCTCTGTCTTCAGCAAACACGATTCCAGCACCAGGCGAGACGAGTCCAACAGAACAAACACAGCACTGATCGTGCGTCGTGTCGTCTTCAGCAGAAGCACCATTTCATTGATCGTCAGTGTCTGACTTCCGAGCGTCATCATTCCTTCCGCCCTTTCAGTCCCTCTCCCATCTGATCTCGTCTCCTCATCCACCCAGCATTCCAACACACTTCCTTCTTCCATTCCAGACACATCCATTTCCCACGACGCCCAGTCCCGCATCCAGCTGCTCCCGCCCATCCCACTCTTTCCAACAACCACAACTTGGAACGGCCCGCTCTTCCCCTTCGTCTCCTCCATGCATCGCCACATCGTCTCAAACGGCGACAAGTCAGTCCCATCACCCGAATCGCTTCCGACGGAACTGACAACAATCCGACTCTCCAGAAAGAGACTCAGAAGCGAGATTGTCCCTTTCGTCTCATCCCATCCCATCAGATCAGTCGGTGCCGATTGCTCGAACGATCCCTTCCATCGAAGAGGAACAATCACTCTCTTCAGTTGCTTCCCGACAACAAACACACAATCTCCGCTTCCTTCCGCGCTGTTCGAGAGACTGTCCACGCCAAACGTCGTGTCTGTGAGCGAGAATTGACTTGTTTCGCGCAGGTCTTCCAAGTTCAGCCAGATCCCTCCTCCATCGCCACTGCTCCCGCATCGACGGAAGACGCAGTTCGCAATCAGCAGCTCTCCCGTCTCCACACGCACTGCCAACGCTCCTCCATCCGCTGCGGATTGACATCCATCGAAAACGGTGCTGGTCACATGAACTGTCATGTCTGTCTGAAGAGTGCTCGAAAACGCAGGGCCTGAAGCAGACGAGACGATGTTGGCAAATGTTCCTTTGTCGACGATGAGAGTCGATGCGGGGTTTGTGCACACGAGCGCTGAAGTGGCGATTGCACCACAGGACACTGCACACTCCGTGATTGTGACGAATCCACGCTCAACAACCACAAACCCGACTGATTCTGTTGTTTGGGCGGGGATTTGAAAGGTGAGGAAGGTGAACGTGATTGAAGACGACGCGGAATTGACAGGGGAACGACAGAACAGAATTTGGGCTGTATTGAAAACAAGACTCGAAGAAGAAACACCGACTCCCTCCACTTTCATTGCTTTCTCGATCACAACATCACGTTGCCCCAGCGGGACCGAATCTGTGCATCGGCAATCGTGCCCACACTGAGCACGGAAGAGTCCTCGTTCGAGCGTCGAGCAGGGACTCGCTGAGCTCCCACACACATCCCACGACGGCCCACTTCCACTCAGAACAACGTCCCCCTCTTGCTCGATCAGATACACAAGAAGTGTCACGCTCAGTGACAGTCTGGTGTCGGAGCTGAAGAGAACGTTGGAGGAGTGGGCGAGGGATTCGAACGAGCCTGTCCATTTGTCTTTGTTGATGAGTGTGGACAAGTCAGATCCGATCACGACCAGCTGATTGGCAGTGTTTGTTGTGAATGAAACTTCTGTGATTAAATAAGGAGTGGAACGGGCACATCCTTCCATGTTCAGAAGGATCGCTGTCCCACAGTTGGTGATTGTGATGTGATGGAAAACGAAAGACGAAAACAAAGCAAGATGTGATAACAGAACTGTTCCGCTACCGGAATCATCCCTTGTGATGGACGCAAAAGAAGAAGACTGAATGTTGATTGATCCCGAACCTTCAGTTTTGAAGAGCGGGCTGTTGGTCAACTGAGCAGATGACACATCGAGATCTGTGACCTGCAGAGAACCTCCTTTCGAGATCGAGACCAACGCTGATGGGAGAGTGGTCTGTGTTGTGAATGAACTGTCTGAGACAATCAGAAGACCGTTCGGGACGACGACGAGATCAGTCTCAGAATTTGAGGTCGATGACTTGGATGAGATGGACAGTCGAGTGAGTGTGAGCTGAATGTTCTCTGAGTTGACGGACAAAGACGGCGAGACAGCGAGGACGAGAGAGGATCGAGATTCGGAGATCGAGGTGATGACTAGTGTGCTTGTTGGTGCAAATGTCTCGCTTATTGTGAGAGATGTATTGATGGTTGCTGTGGTGAGTGCTTTCGCGTTCTCGACGAGTTGGTTGAGTGTCTTGCAGTGCAGTTCGAGGAATCCACACTGAGCTACATCTGATGAGACTGCGTCAACATCAGAAACCAGTCCAGATGCGAGTGGACTGTACAAATATTGCAGGAGAGACAAAACTTGGGGTGTGTGTGAGGACGACAGACGGATGGAGTCGACAAGGGTGTTGTCAATCGTTGCTGCTGAATATTTCGATGGGAAGAGTTCCTTCTTCTTGAATGACGACAGATCGCCAGCTTTGATGAACACGTCATTTCCTGACTTGCCTCCGCCACATTCATTTTTGTCACCAGCCAACACTCCGAAGACAGCATTGGCAATGTTGAACGACAGATCAGAGTCAGACGAGGAACCGACGAAGATCGCCCCACCAGCATCACTCGACGAGCACGATTTGAAGGTGCAGGAAGAGAGGATGGCGAAAGAACCTCCTGACAAAGTCACATGTAGAGCTCCTCCATTCCCAGCAGTTGAAGAACAGCCAACGAAGATGGTCGATGAGATTGAGAGAGCGGTGGAAGATGCGAGGGTGGCGCTGATCGCAGACCCATCAGCTGTCGACGAGATTGACGTGAATTCGCAGTTCGACACTGACAACGACCCTCCAGAGACAACAAAGAACGAGCAGGTGCGAGGAGTGCCTGAAATCGTGAACAGGAGATTGTCCACAGTGAGGTCATCCTGAGACACAGTGATGCTCACATCTGACACAAGTGTCACTGTCTGTTTGGTGATTATCTCTGATTTGATCGTGGCTGAGCGGTTGGACTCAATCGCAGTTGACACATCAGATCCGGATTTCATCACAACTACAGCTTTCTCTCCTTTCAGAAGAGCGAAACCAGTTTGCAGCGAAACACAAGGCAGTTTAGCGTTACCACACAGTGAGTGCTCGAACCCAAGAGAAGAATCCACAACCAACTCTCCACCACTGTAGCCATTGAACAGATACAGAATCGACCCACAAACTCCTTCAGTCTCGGAGAATTCATATTTCGACAGTTCTGACGACGAGAACGTTGTTGCCTCAGAGGCAGGCGTGCCGAAGTACGTTCCAATCACACTCGTTGAGTTGATCACTTCGAGGTCTCCCTTCTTCACTGCGATGAAAAGATCTGTCCCTTTTCCACTTCCAGTGCAGCTATTCGCGTCTTCTCCAGACCCATACACAATGCTGTCCAGCGTGAATGTTCCTGTTGATCGTTCTGTCAGGTCAATGAACAGAGCTCCTCCATTCCCAGACGATGAACACTTCTCGAAGGACACGGTCGATTCAATTGTCAACGTCCCATCAACAATCGACACACTCACAGCTCCTCCATTCCCATTCGTTGAAGAACAGCCGACGAAGTCGGTCGACGAGATCGAGAGAGCTGCTCCAGATGTGAGAGTTGCGCTGATCGCAGACCCTCCAGCTGTTGACGAGATTGATGTGAATTCGCAGTTCGACACTGACAACGACCCTTCAGAGACAACAAAGAACGACGAGGAGAGAGCGATGTCTGGTGCTGTGAATAAGAGCGTATCCACACTGAGGTTGTCTTTAGACACTGTGATGCTCACATCCGACACAAGTGACACTGTCTGTTTGGTGTTCTCATCTGATTTGATTGTGGCTGAGCTGTTCGACTCAATCGCAGTTGACACATCAGATCCGGATTTCATCACAACTACAGCTTTCTCTCCTTTCAGAAGAGCGAAACCAGTTTGCAGCGAAACACAAGGCAGTTTAGCGTTACCACACAGTGAGTGCTCGAACCCAAGAGAAGAATCCACAACCAACTCTCCGCCACTGTAGCCATTGAACAGATACAGAATCGACCCAGAAACTCCTTCAGTCTCCGAGAATTCATATTTCGACAGTTCTAATGACGAGAATGTTGTTGCCTCTGAGGCAGGCGTGCTGTAGTACGTTCCAATCAGACTTTCTGAGTTGATCACTGCGAGATCTCCCTTCTTCACTGCGATGAAAAGATCCGTCCCTTTTCCACTTCCAGTGCAGCTATTCGCATCTTCACCAGACCCATACACAATGTTGTTCAGCAAGAAAGAGCCTGTCGTCCGTTCGGTCAGGTCAATGAACAGAGCTCCTCCATTCCCAGATGATGAACATTTCTCGAAGGATGTTCCAGATTTCACTTCGAATGTCCCATCAACAATAGACACGCTCAGAGCTCCACCCGAGGTTGATTGTTCGGTTGACTTGCACAAGACACAATTCACAGCATCGAGTGTGAGTGACGAGTCTGTTTCTAGTTTGGATGACACCACAGAACCTGATCCAGAGGAGATGATCGACGTGAAATCGCAGGATGAGATGTCGACGATCCCTCCGTTCTGGACGATCACACTCGACGAGAAATCGGCAACGAAGAGCGACCCTTCCATCAACACATTCGTCACAACAAAGTGTCCTCCAGTGACTTTCACGAATGGATTGGTCAGGACAGTGTCTCCATCGAGGATCGGAGACAGAGACGACTGGGTGATGGTGAGATCATGTGCGGTGACGCAGAAGAGAGCGGTGGAATAGAAGCCAGAGAGGTTGGAGAGGACGATGAGGGAATCAGTCAGGCTGAGAGACGCCGAGTCGGTTTTCACGAACGAATCGAATGAACGTACATCGCACGATGGAGGGAACTGGATGGTGGATCCAGAGTGTGTGAGGGATGAGGCACAAACACGCAGAGCAACGAGGAGTGAAGCAGCGTCACATGAGCCTGCGAACGAGAGATCCGTGTTTGTTGTGATTGAGTTGGACGAGGAAGAGAAGAGCGTGCCAGTTGTTTCGAATTTGGTCGACGAAGGTGCTTTGACTTCAACGACGACACCCGACCCGACGAATGACGAGAACGAGATGCTTCCCAAGCCCAGTTTTGACGCTTCCGACGCGATGAGCTCCAGTGACACAAGCGGACTGCTGAGGGTTTCTGTGGCCTCGCAATTGACGATGTTCATGCTTCCCACAGAAATGGTTTTCGATTTGAGTGTGATAGCCTGTGAGGAGAACTTGAGATTTGTCATTTCCAGTTGGTCTGCTGTCAATGAACCTTCCACCATTGACACAAGTGGTTGGACAGCAAGTAGTGAGCCTGTTCCTGATTTAAAGGAACATGAGGAGAACACGACTTTCCCACCAGTGGCAGAGATGAGGGCATTCGACGATTCGACAGACGACGAGAATGAAAAATCAATTTTTGAGAAAGACACGCTTGTTGTGCAGGTGAGCGATGAGGCGAGAGAGACCTGAAGTGTTGCTTGTCCACTCGAAGTCTTCGCTTTGAACTCGCATCCACTCACAACAACTGTCCCATTCAGAATCCCAGCTCCATCCACAAAAACAACGTGGTCGTTCAGATCCCCTCCACCCACTTCCTGTGCAGCATAACCCAGCGAACAGCACGGATCAGCTTCTGTCCCACAACCACCAACGTCTGCTCTGGTTGAGTTGAGGAAGATCTTTGGAGGGCCTTCAAAGTATCTCGGGATGCCTAATTCGGTTGTTCCATATTCGCCTCCACGTGATTCGCAGCGGAATCTGAGATTGTCAACAGCGTTATTATTCCATTCTGCAATGAAACAGTCCTTTGTCAGGGCTGAAAGCGATTCTGTCAGATCGGCAGCTGAGATGAAGATGTCGGCTGCGCGTGGGGCGGAGTTCTCGCTGAATGCAAGTGTCTTCAGATTGTAGTTGCTGGAGTCTGCATTGGCCTGAAGAGAGATCGAGACAGCTGCTCCGAAACACCCTTCTTCCTCTCCAAGCTTGCATTTTGTGAACGACGAGGTTTTCAGAGTGAAAGACGAAGTTGAGGACAGATCAGCGAAGATACCACTGCCTGTTGGAAGGTTGGAGAGAATGTTCGAGAACGAGCATCCTGTTGCGGTGAGGGATCCAGCTTGGATGGTGACTAGTCGTCCATTCTGCTCGTTTCCTGTTCCCTGAAGGGCACAACTCGTTAGAACGACATGTCCTGTCCCGTCCACATCAATCAGATGCCAGCCATTCTCTGAACCGGCGGTGAGGATGAGTGTCATCGTTGTGACTGACAAATGGCCACTCGAGAGTTTGAAGTTCGCTGTCTCCCAAAACGACGGCTGAGAGAACGTCGCTGTTGTCGATGTTGTGCCTGCTCCCACAATTGTCACTGTCCTTTCGTCAACAAGGACACACTTCTCGTCGTCCACAATAACTGGGAAACTGCCAGCTGCCACGTAGACTGTCCTTGTATCAGTGACCTTGTTGCTTCCGTAAGTGACAGTTTGGCATTTTAATGATGAAGCACCACAGTTCCACACATTCGTGCCTGTTGTGGCGACATACACATCATTGTCTGTGATTTCGACTTGGGTTCCGTGGATGAATCCTGATTTCTGGTTGTGGATTGCGAAACAGGAATTGTTTCCTTTGACATAATTGGTGAATGTACTGTCGAGGCGTTTAGTACCATCGAGAATGTTATTTTGCGAGAAATAATCCTGCGTTTGATAAGTGTCCGCAAATTGCTGTGTCGTGATCATGATGTTGGCTCCTCCTGATTTATCATTTTCGTCGAAGAGGATCGTTGTCCCAACGAACATGAGGTTAACCATCCGGAAATATGAAGGGGACGTACATTCATAGGGCCAGAAGACCACACCACCGCCAAAGGAAGGGGCTGAACACTTTTTGAAGAGGGTGTTGCTGACGAGGTAGTAATCCGCTTTGAAATCCAGCCACAATGCTCCGCCACCCCCATTCACTCGTTCTTCCGAAGGAGCGTCTGGATTAGAATTATAAGAGCTTGACGAAAAATCTTCCCATTTTTGGCAAGTTGCGGTACAGCTTGTGAACGAGCTATCCACAATCGATAGAGTCGCATAGTGTGTTGCTATTGCTCCTCCTGAGCCAGCTGAGCATGAATCGAACGATGTTACATCGATCACAAGCTTTCCCTTTTGGGCAAGGATCGCTCCCCCTTCCTTGTCGCTTGGCGAGGCACATCGGAGAAAACGACAACGTGTGAGAGTGAGTGTGGCTGTGTCGGAGTCTCCGTTGAGAATGAGAGCTCCTCCGCTTCCGCCTTCGTTGCTGAGGTCGGCAAAAGTGGTCGACGTGTACGACTTGCTTTCTGTCAGCGGTGTTGGACCGTTTGACGTGAGAGTGGCACGAGTGAATGAAGAATTGGCGACAGATAACGATCTGATCCGGTCCGTGTTAAAAAGGGCGCCGGTGTAGCAGGTGTCTGCGCGATCACATTCAGTTCCCACAATAACTGCAGATGTCAGTTCTTGAGCAGCATCTGATGATGTGTTGATCTGTTTCCGGAGCAGAGAGGATGAGATGTTCGTGAATGTTGACGAGCTCAGCGAGAGTGAACGAGAGTGGCCTTCGGTGAGGAACGGAGCGTCCATTTCAAGGTTTCCATTTGAGAACGATATGCCACTCAGGACAATATCTGTATGCATATTGCACGAACTCACAAATGGTGAGAGGACAGATGTCATCGTTGGGGCGATGATCTCGACATTGACGATGGAGACTGATCCACCGCTGGAAAATATGATTGGCTTCATCGATACCTCGAGAATAATAGTAGAATGAGACATGGTGAATGAACTTCGGACATCAATTTCGGTCAGACGGGCATTGGCATTCATCCGGAGAATTATATGTGATAGCGATAGTGTCGAGTTCGCGAGGTCAAACAGCAAGAGTGAGGTTGAACATGTTTCAACAACGGTGGAACCTTCGCCAATAAAGTTAACGCACTGTGATGACAGTCTGAGTGGGCTTGAACAGAACAGAGGAACATTTGGGAGTTGGATAAGTTGTGTTGATTCGTCCAGATCGATGTAGGATGACAGAGAACGAAGTGGAACAGAAGAAGACGACAGTAAAACGGTGACACTTAAAACAATCGTCATCATATTTCGAGAATGAAAGACAAAACAATCCAAATGTTGGATTGATCACGTGACTTTCACTCTTTCTCTTCTGCTTCTCATCTGACCGTCTTCACACATCAAAATAGAGCTCTCAAGAAATCAAACAACGGAATAATGCCGAGATTAACAGAAAGGGGCGACGAATAGACTTGTTAAAGAGGCGAGAAGGTTAACGAGATAATGATGGTTGATTCTCAACAAAGATTCGCACCAAAAGCATCAAATAACTCTTTGATAATTGCCTGATTAAATTGTGACCAAAAGTAGTACATGTAATCAAGCATTTGTTCGGTTTTGTCAGACCATCCTTCTTCCATCACCATCCTTCTCACTATCCCAATACGATCAGGACGTGCTGGCAGAGCAGAATAGGATGGCTGGAAGAGTCTTTCAAGATCATCCAGAAAGTGAGACACGTGGAAAGGTTTGAGAAAGGCGTCAAAGAATATCATCGCTGCTTGCAAGATTGGAAGTTCACAAAGCAGTGAGTACGCTTCATCAACATGTTGTGCAGCGAGGAGAATGTTGCCAAGAACCCCAAATATCTCAGATTCTTCGAAAACATGTGTGACAAGTTTGGATGTTTCACACACGCGACGAAGATATTCTTGAGTCAACTTCAAAGTGACAGTCATCGCACCATAATGTGGAGAAGGCTGGAAAAAGGTCGGGTTGAAGTTTGATAGAGATGGATTTTGCCACATTGTCAAAATATTGATGATTAGATGGATAATGAACTTATGAACTTCAACTGGATGTTTTCCTCGGAACGAGAAATCGGTTGGTGATGGAGTGGACTGATGGGGTGTGAATGGGAGGGAGAGAGGCTCGAAGATGTCAAGAAGTCTTTTGAATGTTCCGGACGTGACAATCTCAACAACCAAAGGATGGGAGGCTGATGAGTGTGGATCCACAAAGCGCTCCAAGAAGCTCTTCACCAAAGGGGAGAGGTTCGATGAACAGAGCTGAACAATTCTGTCCATCGAGAACAAATCATCATTGAATATCGTCAAGGTGACAACATCCGGTGATTCCGAGGACTGGTCTACACACATGGACAGATGAATGAAGAGATTTTCAGTTTCTTTCAGCTCTGTTTCAGAGAATTCAGCATTTGAGTCGAATCGTTCGAAAAATGCGTGGAGAGCTGGAATGAATCTTCGATGAAGCAATCCCGCCAAATGGGCTCGACATTCCTGTTCCATTTCAGGAGTCCATATATCCATAATCTTGACCTGTTGGGATCCTCCCATGACACAAACATTGTTCAGTTTAATCACGTTGGAGTGCGAAATTTCTTCAACAACTCTCAAAGAACGAATCAAATAACTCCATGCATGAGACTATGACAACGAAAATGAGGGAAATATGGACATTACAGTTGCGTCAACTGTTTCAAAACAACAACTCCAAATCCCTTCTGTTCGGCAATCATTCCCCTTCTATCCAGGTGAACCACACTTCCCTTCCCAACCACAACCCCACCCGACCAACCATTCCAATCTGATCCCATGTTCATGCAACAACATCCCACAAGACGAACCAAATGAAGATCCACTTTCCAATCCTCTCTCCTCCAACGATCATGAACCCTCCTCTGGGAGTGGACTGATTTTCAGCCACTTTGTATCCAGCTGAGTTGATTCGAGATGGTGTGACTGATGGTTGAAAATGGCAGATTGGTGAGCAAGACGAGATGGAAGGATTCGTCAGTGACAAAAGGAGATTGGGAGATTGGATCAAACGAGAGGAGATTCTTGTCTCGACCCCTCTCCCATAATATTGAAAAAAGGAATCGCCACGCCTATGACATCTTCCGAAAGTATCCATTTTGCTCCTCATCATCGAATTCCTTCTCCAGAATACTCTCCATTCTTGAAGTATCCATATCCCAACTACCCCCCTCCTTTTTCTGATTCAGAAGTCTTTGTCTCTCTTGTTTCCATGGTCAGAGATGCTTACCCATTTGATGAAGAGCTTCTTCAAAAAACATCATCGTTCATTTATGAAATAACACATTCAACCATTTACCTCAACCGTATCGATGATTTTCTGAAAACAACTGGACATGGTTCATCACACCCTGCTGCAGGCTTTGTGGATTCGATAGTTGTGCTTTTGTCTTCGTCACATCGAACGATATACAGCGATACTCTGTCACTTCTTGCTCGATTTACCAACCAGTTTTCATCAAAACTGAAGGGCTCTGAACTGATTCCAAGAATCCTTTCGACACCTCGTCTGCGAGATCTTTCTGAGGTCGATGATAAGACTGAGCTGAACAAGATTCTCGAGATTCTTTTCAGAAGTGTCGGATCGTTCCCCACCAAAATCTCTGAATACAAATGTTATTATCGCAACACTGACGTTCAAGCACTCCGAGAAGTGATGCTGCATCGAACGGTGATTCCAATCGAACAATCCCTCATCCAGATCTATCGCCATCCTCACCTCTTGTCGTGGAACGATGAATACAAAGAAGCATTCACCTTGCTGTCCAAGCTTTTTCATGCAAGTGCATATCACCAACCAACACTGGATTTCATTCGTTCTTCTCGCATCCCGTTGGTCTTCCAGTCACTTCTCTCAAACGGTGAAGACGAAGACGCTCAATACTGGATTTTTTACTTAATGCTCTCTGATTTCAGCAGAAGGGAAACCGACATAGACAAAATTGTTGGTGGAGGGAAGATACTGCTGCAGGCACTGGAACAAGAAGGATTCATGAATCATCTCGATCAAACACGGTTTCACAACAACTCAGCGAAGAACGGACGTCATGTGATGGTCTGCTCATACCCAATCCTGAACATGTTGGGAATGAACTATCATCCGCCTCGATAGAGGACACTTCACACAAACTAACTCGGTCACCCACATCCCACATTTCACAAGAGGTTCGGAGAATTTCGCATACTGACACTTCAATGCTTCCCACACGCTGTGTGTTGACAGGCTGGTGTGTCCCATAGGTGCATTCACACTTGGATCTGTCGTTCTTTTCACCAATTTCATTTCTTCAAAACTCGTATCCTTCTTTAGAATGTGCAAGGAGAATATGTACGGTATACCTCTTTCATCTTCACTCATTTGCATTAGAGTGTACATTGTTGTTCTTCAAGGGATATACCTGGCAGCTAAAGTGATAAACAATTCTGCGGTCGCCCTCGCCGAGTATCACACCGCATCGAAAATAAAAGCCTGCAAGTTTGTTCTCCAAAGCCATCTGTTTATATAATTGGTTGTTTATGTTCTTCTATACTCTGTTCTCTGCCTCAACCATTATCTGGCGCTTCTCCCTGTCTTCTCCTCCCGATTTTAGGATCACAAACCCGTTCATCCTTGAAGTTCATTCTTGTATGGTGAATACTCAAGGAGACCAACATGTTTTATTTCTTGAATATGCCGATCAAGGAGTTTGTCAGTTCTCATCCTCGACTTCACTATTTCCCGATCTACCCATGAATTCACAGAACCTCTCTGACATTATCAAAGCGAATGAGAACGGAGGAGTTCCCGAATATCTTGCGAAGCGAGTTCTTTACATGCTCCGTCTGCCAGTTCATTCATTCGTTCATCTCTCGTCCAAACAATATCCACCCTGCTTCTTTTTAATTTTCTGGCTTCAACAAGTGTCTGGACTGACAGATCTTCATCAAAATGGATTCATCCATCGGTATTTCATTCGGACACAGCCTCACTTTTTTCTCGCTGTCCTATTTACTCATTTGAAGGGATATCAAACCAGACAATCTTCTGTTGGCTTATAATCCACAAAGTCAAACTGTTCGGCTTGTTATTTGGGATTTTGGTCTCCTGAAAAGAAGTGGAGAAGAAGGGTCATTCTCCATGATCGTTCAGACATCTGGATCACTCGCTGTGAGCGATGTCCACTTCTCGACATTGCCAGCACAAACAACAACATCCCGCTCAGTATCATTCTTCTCCATCAGCAGTGGGAGTCTCTCGTTGACAAGTGTCTCGATCATTTCCATGTCTTTCTCAGGCTCGAACAGCCTCATCGGACTCACTGGAGCTGCGTCTGTCACTCTCGACACAATCGACTTCTCTGGAATGACCACGGAAGGCTCGGGCTCAGTCATCTATTCGACGTCGACAGGAACAATTGCCCTCTCGTCTGTCTCTTTCTCGTCGTGCAACTGTGGTGCATCTCAGAAAGGGCGGAGTGTCTTCATCGAACGGTCATTCGTTGCAAACAGTGTTTCGATGACATCTGTGCTTATTTCATCTTCAGGCACAGTCGGTTTCCACGACATCTTCCTGAAAGGCTCGAATATCACATCCACCATCACTCAAACGTGGGAGTCACTGATCGGTGCGGATGACACACTCACTTCTGCTGTGATGGAAAGAGTGGTTGGCGAGAAAGAGGGTTCTGCCGCTAAAAGTGGGCCTGTTGCGTATCTGCTGTATCCTCACACCGAAGGATGCATGTTTGTGGATGGAAGTTTCTGGGATCATGAGAGTTGTGGGAAGGAGAAGCTGCCGTGCAGGACATTCGAACATGTTCATTCGAAACTCAATGCTTCCAATCAGAAAATTGTCTTCTCAACTTCCTACACACTTACTGGCGAGGTCAACTCGCTCCCACTTGGATCAGTTCTGACGACGAAACTCTCTCAAACAGTCTCGACCGATCCGACGACTCAGTTTGTTGTTCAGGCTGGTCCACTCTCGTTTGAAGATATCAACATTGCCCTTCCGACGACCATCACAAAGCCGCTGTTCGTTGTGAAAGCCTGTGTACTCTCCATCACTTCGTCAGTCACGATCCAAAATGCACCGAGTGCATCGACACACCAAGCATCGCTCGTCTCCCTCTCCTCTGGCACTCTGCAGATGACGGGAACAGAACTGATCTTCCAACCGACCTTCGTCTCGACAGAATCGCTCATCGTTCAGACAGCAGGCAATCTCGAACTCACTGGTGTCACTGTCCAACACGTTTCAAAATCGACAGGTGATGGGAGTGTTCTCCACTCCACCCTCTCATCCACAACCGACCAAATTCAGATTTCTGGGACATCCTCTTTCAAAGACTGTCATTCCTCAGTCGGAATTGAAGGCGCTCTGTTCATCTCCTGCCCTCAATCATACCGACCCTCATCACTCGTCGTCGATGCCACTTTCGCCGACTGCTCATGTGGTCCGGACATGAAAGGCGAATGGGTTTTCATCAGAGGACACACGTTCAAATCTCTGCTCTCACCTGATTGCTAGACGGGCACCATTGCTGGTCTCACTTGGGACTCTCCCGACCATCTTTGGGGAACTGATTCGAATGAGGCAGATCATTCAGTCTATCGCTCGATCTCGCTTCTCGTTTACTTCATCCCGTATCGACACCAAGTCATCCATGTCGGAGCAGGAGGGCGGAATATGGATGGGTGTGGTTCTTCGACATGGAAGTATCTGACTCTCAACCAAGCACAAACTCATCTATCAGGCTCCACACCATACACTCTCTCCATCGACTCGGAAGTGTCGCACTCAGAAGAACTCACCATTTCATCCGAGACTACCATCAAGGGCGATCCAGCAACATCCTAATTGCTGGCCGATGCCTCTGGCTGTATCTCGGTAACCACTTCGACGTTGTCTCTTTAGACGCTCGTTTTGGACGGATCATCGCTCGTTCGCAGCTCGTCATTGTTGACACTCTCGCAGACAGGATCACTCGACATCAACCACTGCACTTTCTCAACATTCACTTTGACAGACTCCGCACTGATCGAACACACAGGGTCCATTCTGTCTCTCTCTGGAGGGTCATTCAAAGGAAACACCCGACGCCAAGGCGAGGGTGCAGTTCTCGCCCCATCCATCACCAACGATATGGAAGTGCATGTGAATGGCATCACCCTCGACACTCTCACCTCGGAAACAGGCTTCGCATCCGACAGCTGACTGTGGAGTGTGGACGAGCAGATTGCACTCATCGGATCAGTCGTGTTCTATCTGAAAGAAGGATCAGGCCCTGTGGGAATGTCAGACGCTGGCTATCTCATCTCCAAATGTGGATTCTTCACCGTCTGGTGCAAAGGACTGGAATATTGACTTTCAATTGCCGACGCAAAACACCAAGTCCAGATCAACTTCGGAAAACTGCTTCTCATTCAAAATCTCATTGTCTTCATTTCCGTCCTCCCAATGCGAAGCACTCCGTTCGTGTTCACTGAGGATGTGGATTGAGAGCAGTCACACCTGAGAATATTCGCTTTATTTTCTTTATTCTGTCGTTTTACCTCGTATTTTGATTTTCTGTCGATTTTGAGAGCAAGCTCGACCTATCTTCATGACTTGAGATTGATGAAATCGTCTCTTGCTCAGATGTCTCATCGGCGACATAGTTCCACTCTCACCCGATGAACCCTGACTTCCTTCTGCAGTTTGAGAAGAGGAATCAGATGCTGTCGCGTCTCTTCAGTGAATCAAATTCATTATTGGACCAAAACCTTATTTCTATCCATTTGGATTCCGGCAAACACACTTTGTCACATCATCTGAATCTTGTTTGTTTTGCGCCGCTAGGTCGATCCCCAACACAACCACTCTTTCTAATCCTCTGCATTCACATCTTCTTCGGAGATGCAAACGCAATCATGCAGAAGAGCACAGAAGCTGTCAAAGCTGATGTGGCAGTTGGAACTGGTTCTGGGTTGATCAAACACAGTCTGAGGAACTCCCAGTGCCTGCCCCTGTTTCTTGCTTTTTCGTTTCATTCCATCTGTCCGCGAGGTAATTTGTTCTTGGTCCATTTGTTTTTTTTCAAAGGGTCAGATCGCTCTAAATCCATCGAATAATTGTAACCATGTCTAGTGAATAAACGGAAATCCAATAAAAAGTGAGAATGGGATGGCATATCTGAATTCGTTCCAGAACGGATTGACAGTAATTTACAGTCATGGACGAAAGTCCTCGGAAGAGGGCGATGGATTTTATGAACAAATCATTTCAGTCACTTTTTTCCTAATCACTTCAATCCACTCTAACTTTGCATTTTCTGAAATGAAAACCCAATAGAGTCTGTTGAAGTGAAAAATTCAAAGAATGACTGATGCGAAATTGAGAGACAAAACGATGGCAAACAAACTTCTGTCTCTCCTCTTCAGCGATGATGAGATGGACCCTGGTGAGTTCGTTTCGAGACTCGAAAACGGTCTGCTCTCTCTCGTTCTGATCCAAATCAAAAGGCAATGTCAAAAATTTCAGTTTTTTATCTCTCTCTTTCCTTTTCATGTCAAACTCTCACTTCATCAAACTCTTTCAATCCTTCTGATATTTCGGTTTTTCAATTCATCTCTAGTTTTCCGATAAAAGTGAGACATGCCGAGAAACTTTTTACGGTGAAACGACCATTTTACAAAAAAATTGGGGGAAAAAATACTGGGTATTTGGGAAAATAGAAAAAAACCATATATTTCTCGACAAAAACTTCTTAGGAAAAAATCGGTTTCTTTTTTGAGCAACTTTTGTCGAGATCTTTGTGATAACAATGCATTTTGTTTGATTCAAAACGGATGGCAAGTTGTGGAGAAATGAGGTGAAAAAGGTGAGAAAAATGTGTGTATTCAGAACGTAAAAAGTGTTTTAAGGTTTTCTCGGGATCCTGTGGGAGTATACTTCTAAAATTTCATATTTTGCTTAGTTTGACCAAAATGGTCCCTCACAGAAAAAAGGCCGGATTTGTGACATCGGACGGTTTGGTGAGGCCACTATTCTTGTGCCGTCAGAAAGGTGCCGATATTCATTTCCCCTTTGAAAGACAATAATTTTTCGAATATAAAACAAGAATAGTGTGGTGAAGTGAAAATCAAGTTGTTCGAGTGATGTGCCCTGGGAGACACTTTTGATGGCGGATGTCACAACATGTCTCCACTTCCAAGAAGAGGAGATGTGCCCTATATGGTCCGTTCCTCCACTGAGAACGATCAAACTCCTGACAAATGTGGACTATTTGAATGCTGCCAAAATTCTAGTGTCTCGAAATCACTTCAGCATGTCATTGTTCTTGAGATGAATAATGAATCACCTTTATCTTCGTCAAGCAGATCGTTTGGAAGAGTTACACGGTGAGCTGAAGAGATATGAAGGAAGTGCAAAACAACTGGTGAAATAAAGTTGGAAAGTGTGTTTGTAGTACCAGAATTTTGTGAGGTGAAACACGTATTGCACAAATGAGAAACTGAAACTTGTGAAGAAAAATCATGACCAATTAGGGTGTTTGAGAGTGGCAAGAGTCAATTGTCTTTAAAGACCATGACGATGACTAAGGTATCATCGTCAATGGAAGAAGTGGATGAATCGTAAAAACTTTCTTTGTGTTTCTGCTATTTTTTTGTGTTTTTCAATTGTTTCTAATTCGTTTTCTTCTTTTTATGTGAGTTTTTATTTTTGTGATTTTAATGTTTCTTGTTTTTTTAGCAGTTATTTCCCACGCTCACAAATAGAACAAATGTCTGTTCTTTTTTTGGTTTTTGTAGCCTTTTTTTGGTTTTGTTACAATATGAAGGACATGACATTGTTTGTTTTCACCTGTTCAACGAGTTTGCGGTGTACATCCTTCTTCGTTGATTCTAGAAGCCGGATTTCAGAATTTTTGTTTGAAGTTGTGACACTATTGGTTGAAGGTGTATTCGGAATTGAAGCGAATGATGATAATAGTGAAGTGAATTTATCTAATGTGAGAAAGAATGAAAGAAAAGGAGAGCAAACTGTTATAGTGAGCTTTGACTTTCCATTTAACCTCCTGCAGGTCTCTCCGGCTGGTGAGAGCTCGGATGAGAGGAGCCGCTGGGTCATCAGGCCAAAGTTTAGTTACCAGGTCAGCAATCTCTTTGCCGTATGTACTGATGGTTGAGTCGGGTTGACGGTTGTAGTCTTTTGTCATTTATGTGTGTTGAGTTTCGAAACGATAGACTCGTGGTGCGACAGGTCCAGTGGCAGATCCTCCCACTAAAATGATCAAAACGATAAAATCACCAAATTGGTGTTATTCTGCTTTAAAATAGTTATTATCACGGTTTCAACTTAACCATTGATCGCGTTTTCGTTCATAGATGGACAATCTCGATTGTCGGCAAAACTTCAATTTCTCCGAGATCCGACCCATAATTTTAAATGTCAAGTCAGTGACAGTCAGTCGATTTTCACGATTTTAGTGTTTTCTGGTCAGGTCAGCCATGTATAGCTTCCTCTAGCCGTTCGGTTTCCGACTTGCCTTTATTTACACGATCCATCCCGCCAAGTCAAGAACTTCTTTGATCTTGTCCACCATCACTTTCCGTCTCTCAGCCTTTCGTGCAAACCCAACTGTCTCACCACACCATCTTCCAGCTGACATCAGGCTTCGTAAGACTCAGAACCAAACGTGCAGGTTCGGGAGCAGGTGAGAATCCATGGCTTGTGACATTGCACTTCTTCTTCCAGGACAAAGACAATTTTTAGGTGACTATGGTATTCGTACATGCTTTGCTATATTTTTACAGGAATTTGTGCAAGGAGGAGATTGTGGCGATTTTCAGCAAAACTGGGGCTATCCTGATGAAGAAATTGGGTCCACCACTTTACCTAGATGATTTGTACTGCTCATTCAATGCATACGTCAGGCTTTATCCATCGTGACCTGAAACCAGCCAACTTTCTCATCGATTCGAAAGGACGCGTTGAACTTGCAGACTTCGGCTTGGTGAAAGGAAACCCAGATTGTATTACCAACGATGATCTCTATTTCACCTCGTCGGAACTTCACCTCCATTCAAATTTGAAGGATGGAACCTAAAACTCAGCAGGAGCATCAGTGACCTTCACAACGGTCGAGCTGACAAAAATGATCGGAGAGCATTCATCAAACTGGAGCCACACATTCTCTGACTTCAATTTGCGAACAACCGTTTCACTATCCAACACTTTGGCCAGTCAGACAAGTCCATTTTCACTCAGCTGTCAGAAACATTTGTTGGGACTCCAGACTAACTTTCCCCTGAAATTGCCAACCAAGAAGATTATTCGGAACCAGTTGACTACTGGAGCCTGGGCTGCATCCTCCATGAGATGCTCAGCGGATCTCCGCCGTTCAACTCCACTTATTATAATTATGTGATCCAAAAGTCTAATGACAGGAAGAAGACACCGAAACCGCCAGAAAATATCTCCGACGAAGCATGGGATATGATGACACAGTGTGACTTTCTTCTCGTCATCTTTCCTCTCTCTTTTCAGCCTAATCTGCGACAAGTCCACCAGATCCGCCAGAAATGGTGGGCGTGAGGTAGAATCCCACCCTCACCTACTTCGATAACGCCATTCTGATTGACGTGAAGGAGAACAACGAGATGCTGCGAGTGCTGAGTGAGGTGGAAGACTTCATCCTCCACGTAGTGAACACAACTACTCCCGAGGAGGACTTCTACCGACCGCGATAATCGCTCGCTCATACGTTCGCCATTGTCGACCAGAATACATCCACTTACAACCTGCAGACGCCGAAATTGAACGAGAGGAAGGCGCAGAAGTCGTGGCAGGAGAGAGCGGGATGGACTGAACGATCTGATCGTGGATAGAACCGCTCTCAACCTGAACGGGACGGCGACTGACATGGTGCAGACCATCCAACCGAAAAGCAGAGGGATGGTGTTGCAGGTCGTCCTTCCCAACACTCGCTCCGAGATGGCAGCAACAAGTCACGTTTGCGAAGATAAAGCCCAAGAATGAAAAGAAAGGGATGAAGACCATTGGGAAGAAGCACAGCACTCCTTCGTCCACACATCCTTCAGCTCGCCACACGCACTCCGTCGGGCGTTTCAGTGTCTCCCTCGCGTTCGAATCCACAGGCATCGCTGTCACACCCGTTGTCGCTCACCGCTTCCGATAACTCCTCCAAAACCCGTTCATTTGAATTGTTTGTCTTCATCAAAGCTCTTTTATTCAAAACAAGTCAAAGATAGACAACAAGATGGTGAAAAGTGAAGATCCGTGACAGTCCGTCAGACTGTTTTGTAATTTGTAACATGTCATGTCAACCTGGAAATCGTATCTTCATCTTTTTTCTCAATAATGAAAAAAGTTTCACACCTTAACCTGTCGTGTATACTATACTGGTATGCACTGCCGACTGAGGCGTTCATCGTTCCTCCAAACCAATTATTCGCTTCTGTAGAACAAATTCTTCATCTTTCAGAGTCGTCGAATTCTGGCGGTACGAAGAAGCATGTCGAACTAGAAGAAACAAAAAACATAGAACAATACCACAACAGCTTGTTGGAGACATAGCGGGATTTGCACCTTCACAGGTCTCTCAAATTGGTTGATTGAAAAATGGTGATCCAGTCGACGGGAAAAAAGTATCACATTTTCGTTGATGAGGACTTAGTTGATCATGATAAGGAGAGAAGACGTTTTGAGAGGCATATCGTGTATTCCAATGCTAATATTTGACTTGTAGACTGAAAAAAATGAATCAAATGAAGGTCAACAGAACCTTCTCGCTCGACTGTATTCAGAGGAATTTGAATGAAACTGACTTTCATTTCATTTATTCGATGGTCTAATCTGTAATTTCCTTGAATCGTTTCTGAGGTCAGTCCGTCACTTTCAATTGTTAACTTTTCTGCTCACGATTGTGACTTCGAGATCAGAGATGAAGTCGACATATCGACACTACAGAGATTGAGATAGTTGATACATATCAGTAGCATGACAACAAGAGGAAATAATTCAATAGAGGCAAAGATGATTTGATGACAGTTTTAAGTGACGGACTGACCTCAGAAACGATTCAAGGAAATTACAGATTAGACCATCGAATAAATGAAATGAAAGTCAGTTTCATTCAAATTCCTCTGAATACAGTCGAGCGAGAAGGTTCTGTTGACCTTCATTTGATTCATTTTTTTCAGTCTACAAGTCAAATATTAGCATTGGAATACACGATATGCCTCTCAAAACGTCTTCTCTCCTTATCATGATCAACTAAGTCCTCATCAACGAAAATGTGATACTTTTTTCCCGTCGACTGGATCACCATTTTTCAATCAACCAATTTGAGAGACCTGTGAAGGTGCAAATCCCGCTATGTCTCCAACAAGCTGTTGTGGTATTGTTCTATGTTTTTTGTTTCTTCTAGTTCGACATGCTTCTTCGTACCGCCAGAATTCGACGACTCTGAAAGATGAAGAATTTGTTCTACAGAAGCGAATAATTGGTTTGGAGGAACGATGAACGCCTCAGTCGGCAGTGCATACCAGTATAATATACACGACAGGTTAAGGTGTGAAACTTTTTTCATTATTGAGAAAAAAGATGAAGATACGATTTCCAGGTTGACATGACATGTTACAAATTACAAAACAGTCTGACGGACTGTACCCACAACTGTTTTCTACAGAAGAACCTGAAAAAAGAGCTGAAGATTTGAGCAAAAAAGTTAGATTGAGGTGAAAATAATGAAATGATTGCGTCAACGAACAAAATAAATGAATTTAATGGTACTTGACTCGGATTTTTAGTTGTTTTGGAATCCACATCGGAGAAATGGTAACTCCGGATTCTGTGTTGTGTAATTTCTCCGGTCTGTGACCGTCAGTGCTTTTCGGCAAAAAACTGACCGGTCAGTGCCGGTCAGCTATACCTAAACATGACAACGATAGTGAGAGAAATTCGGCAATCACAGAAAATCGATTTCTCAAGGAACAACTCAAACAATTACATTCCTTTTTATTTCGCTATGCTTATATTTTCTCATTCTCATTTTCTGATTGACTCACCATCACGGACAAAATTTGTTGGAAATTGATAGTAGTGTCAATAAAGCACGCCATGTCAATAATTCACGATCTGTTAAGGATAAATCACAATTGGTCCAACTAAGAAAAAAATAAAATTTTCGATTTATTTGACGACAAAAATTAGAGAGTGCCTCATATCGCCCTATAGGAAAATACACACATTTTTTGAAACTTTTTGGGGTTATTTCTCCACGACCAGACATCCGTTTTGGACCGAAGAAAAAGCGTTTTTATCGCATATATATCGATCAAAGACACTAAAAAAAGAAAAAAATTTCCCATGAAATTTTTCTGGGTGAAAAATAGCGTTTTCTCACATCGTCCCAGATACCCACATTTTTTTAGCAATTTTTTTTCAAAAAATTCATTTCACCAAATAAACTGTTCTACAAAAAAAATTCATGAAAATCGGTTCACAGGTTGTGAAGATATTGCCGAAACACTTTTTTTTGTTGGGCAAAACGGGGTAATTTGAGGTTTTCTCCGAATTGCGCCTGGATATAAATCTAAAATTTTATTTTTTTCTTAGTTAGACCAATTGTGATTTATCCGTAACAGATCGTGATGTATTGATTTTCGTGCTTTATTGACGCTACTATGAGAAGAAATTGAATCTGCTAAAGTGGCAAACTTGATGAAGGTTCGATCCGATTCTGGAGGCCAGGGTGAGTTCTGTGATGTGCGAGTGGTGTATTGGTGCGAACCACAAAATGTGGTGTTTTTCACAGATTTGATTCTTGACATTCTTTACATTACGAAACACAAATTCTCTCGTTTTTTCGTTCAATCAATCTATTTTACTCTATCCAAGACTTTGGGGGAAAAGTCTGAAAATGCGTATCCACCAGACATCATAGATCGAACCCACAATCCATCTCAAAAATGATCAAACACGAAAGACACTTTCATTTTCTTTTTCATCCTCTTCTCAGTGACTGAACCTGTGTATTGTTCTCTTCAGTTGATTCACTTCAGAGATGATCACTTCCTACAGCTGTGAACCATGACACTCGACTTTAATCGCCCTTGGAAGTGAATAGACTACCATCCTCGCCTCACACCTTCTCTTTGGTTGTTACAGTATGATTTTTTCCTTTTTACATTCTCAAACTTCTCTCATCTCCCCCTAAAGTATCTTTTTCTTCCATGAAGATCTCCGACTCTCCCTCGTTGGAATTGGACGATGAAATCAGAAAAAAAGAGTGGAACGGCAGATGCACTCTCCCGCCTTCATCCCCTCACAGAACAACAAACAACATTAAACTTTTTAATTGCTGTTCGTGGACCGGGAATGTGTTCACAGTTGGATTTGCACTGATAAATGATGAGAAAGATGCGGACTATCAATGGGCACTGAACACACTCGATCGACACGTCAATTTGACAAACACATCGACAGTTCTGGTCGACCGGTGTCTGGTGATGCTGATCACTCTATACCTGGCACATTATGAAATCAGTTGAAGCTCAATCTCTCCCATTTTTTCACTGACTCAACACAGAGTCGTGAATTAAGCATAACATTCCGACTTTCTAGTGGCATTCCTTGACAAAGAATGGCTGCCGTACACAAAATATTTCAGTAGGTATTCAAAAAATCCATTCCTGAACTGTGGGGAGAGTTCAACAAGTCCCATCGAAGATCTCCACGCTCAACTAAAAAAATGTCATCTCGTCACCTCCAGACTTCCAGGACCTGAAATCTTCCAGTTGATCGTTCACTACATTGATCAACAATAGACCCTTGTACGGAAACAAATCGATGATTAGAAACTCTCGATCCCAGCATCCCTCGCCCACACAATCGTCTGTGATCACATCATCATGACAACACAGGACATTTCATGTGAACGTGAATTAAAGCCATTCACCACAGAACTCTTCACCATGAGTGGAGAATTTCCAACTCGTCGGAGTTTATCGAGATCTTTCCAGACAGTTGGGTTCAAACTCTGGAGTCTAAAGTCATCGGCAATCTTCACGAATCCATTTAGTCGGAAAAAACACACACAGTACTTAATTTTCAGTCCAGCCGCTTCATGTGTTCCATGTCCGTCACAATATTGTTTCTCAGTTTTGGAGAGGACGTACGTTTGGGAAGTGTTGTGGAACACGTCGCCCAGAATACTGAATTTAGGGTGAACTGTTCGCTGGTCATCAACCACACGAGATTCACTCGTTGGTAATACACGTCGTTCGAAAGTGCCGGACATTCCAAATAGTCTTCTTCGATTGAACATCGATTCATTGAAATGATAACGGTTGATTTCTGTCTGCAAGAGAGTAATTTAGACTTGAGTGGGTCGAGTGGAAAGACAGGATAAAACAACGGTGAGTCATAGTTGCTATGTCTGAAAAAGTTGAAGAAAATGAAAGATAAATGACTAGCGAGGCTGATTTTGTTAAATATTTCGATGAAAAGGTGAAGATTTTCGTTCCATGGGCGGGGAACACTGCAAAAGGTCTCCATTTCGGTGAGATCGAGCCAGTTGCGACAGCGTTTGTCGGTCTACCAAACTTGTTTGGGCTGTCGGCCTGAAAGCCAATTCACTATTGATGCAGTGATAGCATTCATCTGTCCGACTTCGAGGTTGGTGCAGTTTTGCTGTCATTTCATAGAATTTTGTCCTTTCCATTTCCATGTAGTCTCCCAGAATGTTTCTGACGTCCTCCTCCAGATTTGAGAGAGGATACATAATTAAGCGATGATGGGTTCACAGATTGAAATCACCTTTCAGTGTTACATCCATGAAATCATCCAGATCTGTGTTTGAATACTCCCCGCTTCGAATCTTATTGAGAAATGCCTTCCCTTCTTCACTCTTTTCGGAATAGTGTCATGTTGCGTAGCACTTCAGTGGACAGTGTTGTATTACTCGTTTCTCCGTGTTTGAACGATCGTGCTCCAGAACACTTCGGTGGAAGGAATGATAGTGTCGTTAGAAAGGTGCCGAAATTCAATAACCCGCCATTAATCGAGATTTTTTCTAGGAAATGTTGTTTTGGTGATAAAATAATTCTGACAAAACTTTAGAGCTATTTGCACACATGGTTTTTCAACTTTTCGACGTCATATCTCCACAACCAGCCATCCGTATTGACCCAAATAAAGTGCGTTATTTTCGTAAAGATCTCGACAAAACGGGCTCAAAAAAGAAAGACTTTGTTCTAAGAACATTTTGTCGAGAAAATACGGGTTTTTTGGAATGTCCCCAAATCTCCAGCATTTTTTTCAACATTTTTCCAAAATGTTCGGATCCTCAAAAAATGTTTCTGGGAAAAATTTCATCAAAATTGGTTCACGGGTTGTTGAGATCTTTACGAGAATAACGCACTTTATTTGAGTCAATACGGATGGCTGGTTGCTCTATATCATGAAGAATTGGTTCTTCCTTCTCTGGAACAGGGGTAGATATTATAGACCCTCAAAAAACCCTTATTTAAACATAAACCCGTTTTTATTCAAAAAAAGACTTATCATTTCACAATATCTGAATTATCTCTCAAAATTCGTCTTTATATTCACAAACAACATCATCGAGCAACTTTTCATCAATCAAGAAGTGGGGGAAAGTTAGCATTGTTCCCCATTCTTCATCAACTGGGTCTTTGTTTAGAGTGATTTATGATTATTTTCTCTCTCAAGGAACAATTGAAAACACGTTTTCAAGAGGTTGGAAAACCAAGTTTTAGCACTATAGTTATAAATCTGCATTTAATCGAATATAAACGGGTTTTTATATTAAAACCGGGTTTTTTGAGGTACTATTATTGAATGGTGGAGAATCCATTCTCTTGCCATCCCTAAAAAGTCAGTTGGGTTACCAAATTCTTGTCCGTTCAATTTCACTCTAAGTTCCGGTGCCAACTGCTTTAGAGAGAGTCTATTCCGTTGAACTGGGGTGGTGAGATTTGATCCAAAAAACGTCCACTCGTTTTTGACCGACTCACATTTGATACGCACATCCACCGACTTGAAGAACGGCCCGAGTTGTCGATGCCTCAATTCCGGAGCGATTCGTTTTAAGAACAGAGTCGGGGACTTCTTGAACCAGCTCGGCGACTTCCATCTGGTATCGTGCCCATTTCTCGAGTAATTGCAGGTAGAAGCGCTGAAAGAATGATGTTGGAAGAAGTTCTCGGAATGGGAGAAGACGGGCGATTTGAATTTCAACTGTCTGGCTTGTGATGATGCCGAAACAAGGCAAGCGAAAATGTCCTTGAGTCCATTTTGTTTTTTTCGATCCTGTCCAAAGATGTAAACGCTTCACCATTTCTCTCAGCAAATGAAACAGTAATTTGTGAGTGCTTCAATGAATCTTCTGCGCGAGCGGCAGCAAAAAGTGTGGACACTGCATTTTTCACTTTTTATTTTTCTTGAACCTTGAGGTGATGTTTTCACTTTGTAGCGAGGTGATGTACACAGTAGTGGTGGTCGAAGGTTGGAAATGAAGTTGCAATCGCAGGAACAAGTGCAGAGCCACGATCACTGATGATCACCCTTGGCTGGTTCAGGGATTGAAGGTGTTCTTTTGAATACTCAAAAAAAGTTTGCCAGTTTTTTTGTGTTTCTGAATAAAAATTCCCATACTGACGATGTGAACATGGCTGAGGGCATCCACACATGTCATCAAAAACAGATACTGTTGAAACTCCCACTTAAAGAATGTTGCATCGACACATATCATTGGAAGACAATTTTCGAGAATTGTGTTTCCATGAGGAACAACAAAAGTACACATTTTGAAGAGAATCGATGGTAAGCGACTCCATTCCTCTTCCATTGGAATAGATCGATGAGCTTCGACATCTTTTCTGATCAAGCGTGATGCTTCAAGAGAAATTTCTGATCCAAAAGTTGAAAAAAATATGCTCTTTCGTCGATTGTCGAGAACAGAAACTGGTGCTTGGAGGGTTCTTGAGGAGGGTGTTGGTGATTATTGCAGCAGGAAGCTGAGGACTTTTGCCACATGGTGTATTTTTATGTTGATCCTGACAATTTTCGATCTTCCAACGCTGTTCCTGATCTTTCTTCAGAAAGACACGAAAAGAACAGTCCGATGTCTGACATGAAACTACGAATGTATCTGGTTTTGGTGTACCCAAACTAGTTTTCTGATTTGTTCGAACACGCTTTTGTGGTTTCATGAAAAACTTGACCAATATCATCTTGATCTGTTCCTCGCTCAGCGGTAGTCTGAAATTGAGGTATATTCTCATCAACATTTGTTGGTGTTCAGCTGAAAGTCTGCTTCGGTTTGGAGTTTTTGTGAGTTTCATAATGTTGAAACTAGACCCAACTGGTACGGTAGTCACAGCAACAATTGAATCAATTTCGAGTATTTGTGTTGAAATCGGGCATTGGATGTCGGATTCAGGGTCCATTAACAGATCCAAAAAGGCAACAGAATTTTCAGGGATGACGAGCTTTTTTTGGAGGAGTTTCCTGTGAATCGTCACACTTTCTGTCTCCATATCCGTTCTGTTGATTCCATGATGTGTATGCAAACATTTTTGTGCCAAGATCGTTCAATTCTCGAGACAAAATGAGATTTTCTTTGGATTGAGAAGATGCAACGAATTCAGGCCTTGAAACGCTGGCCATTCTGTTGGAATTGAAATTGACAGTCTAATGTGTGATTTCAGCACGCTTATCAATTCACGTGCGCGAACGATCACTTCTGCCTTTGTTTCAACTTGTTCTCCGTCGGTCAAGGTTGACGATTGCAGATTGATGGAACGTTTTTGAACCGGTGAAAGAATGGAATGGAGAAATCGTAATTTGACGTAGAAGAAGGCTGAAGGGAAGTCTCGAAAGGGGGTATTTTCTACTAAATTCTGTCTGATGTTGTACAATGAAATCACGAAGTGGAAGATTGAAAGAAAAGCAACAATCGATGAGATTGAAACGAGAGAGCCACCTAGTCGCGTTTGGGAGGGGTATTGTCTTTGGGAGGAGTTTCCTGACAGATACCGCGTGATCAAATTCGATTTGTCTTGAACCTGCTCCCAGAATATAAGTTGTAATGGAATTACAGACTTCACATATGGATGGAAAGTCGTAAATTCGTTTGTCTTCAAAGCTATGTGCAATGCCGAGTTGGAAACAATGAGCCCCGCAGTGAAACCAAACAATTTTGGGGTTCTCTGTCTGGACGTAGTATCTGAGGCCAACTTTCGAACTGACCATTGCCGCGTCACCATCTGTACAAAGAGATACACAGTTTTGTTTGGTTGTACTGGTTCAGAAATTTGATAAAAACTGAGAATTGTTTAATTCGTGCAATATCTTGAGATGTGTCGACCAGAGTTGAACATTTTGGAGTTGGAAAAATGGTTAAATAGGCTGATTCGTTCGAAAATGCATCCAATAGTTGAGCGAATTCCCAAAAACTGTATGATGACGTAAGATCAGGAAAAGTGTCGCTGACGAGTCCACAGATTTGTTCGACCGTCTCGACACGGGATTGAAAGAGATGGACGGGCAGAACATGTGCAAGAATAAAATGGGTGATCACGATTCGGATTCAAACGGGCACTTGATAATGGCTGAATCATTCGAGTTCTCTGAGACACAAAGGTGAATAATTCAAGGTTGCCAGCTTCGGTCGCTGGTGTCGAGCTGATTGGAGGTGCCGAGAGAGATGAGATGGTTTGGTAACATTTGCCGGTTTGTTGATATATGAAACAGAGTTTTGGACTGATTGGCCCCAATGTTGTTCACAGGTCATGCAGAAAACTCCAGTCCCATTGTCAAGCCAGAAAATCACCTCACTGGTCTCGGGGTCGCAGAAACTTTTTCGTGAAAGATGATCACGAAGGTGTTCGCGAGTGACAGAATGGGTTGATAGAGATGGAGGAGAATCTTCGGAATGGTTCGACATCTGAATATCGAATCGGAAGAATGTATAACCAGTTCGAAGACTCAAAAATGAAAAAATGGAGCAAAAACGATCAGCGCGGCATCTACTCAAAAACACATTTTCAACCTTCTCCGTGATTTATTTGTCATTTCTCCGGATTCTCTTGAGGTATTTTTCTTGTTTTCAAAAAACATGCATCCAAAGCGTCAAAGTGACGAAAAATGAGACTCCATCGCCTCCACCCACAGGGGTTTTGGAACCGGAGGCAATTATGGGTACAATACCTCATGAGAATCCGGAGAAATGACATATAAATCACGGAGAAGGTTGAAAATGTGTTTTTGAGTAAATGGCAGCTTTTTTTTATGATATGTCCACATGGAACCGTGGCACTCCTGAGGACACCTGAGACTGTGAATTTAGGAAAAAGAGTGATTAATCTTGATTTTATGTGAGGTGAAAAATTATTTTGAGTTTTTTTTCGACGTAGATTCGGTTTTTGCCACTCGTCAAAATGTCTTGATTGTGGATGTTGAACCGAAACTTACCGAAATTGATGAAATGGAACAAGAAGTTGAAAATTCGAAACTTGTGGAGATTGAGGTAGAACGCTTCTAGATGGGCGAAGGATTCTGGGATGCGATGGAGGATCTTAAATCGAAGGAAGTCCATAACTTCGAGGCGATTACAAAGAAGAATTAGCCCCAATAGGGAGAGATCTACTTCTGAGTGAATGATTTCGTCGAATGATGCGCTTTATTGATTCCGAGTTGGATTTTATGAGATGGACGGAGGGCTTTACCGAATAGTAAGCTAGTGGCGAATTAAAAGTTGAATATTCGATGGAGAATGGGATTGTGATGTATTTGTCACAGTTCACATCTAAAACATAATAGGCTCGGAGTTGGCCACTGATAAACCGAAGGGATAGGTAATCCTTAATCCATGCAATTGAGACGGATGGAAGAATATCCGATTCTGGAATTCTAACAATATCAAAAAAGTGATTTGGTTGGAGGTGACCAAAAGCTCTTTCGAGCTTGAAGAAATTGAGGAGGTCTGTGATGTTTAAAATATCGCGTTGGTGGATTTGGTCGCGAACTGTACGAATCAATGTCCCAAATGCTCCAGCACAGATATTCTTTCCGTGTCCCTCATGGAAATAATTGAGTGTTGTGCTTTGATGAAGTGAAGATGAGGGTTGTCGGAAGAGGCAATTGTAATTGTTCACACGATTTCTGAAGTGAGGGCCGCAATCCGACCAAAAGTGAATTGTATGGAATTGTTTGAAGAGATTTGTGTGTCTTAGTTGTTATAAACAGAATGTGGTGAAACGGGCGTCGTGTGTGGTACATTCAGAAAAGGCATGAAAATATCTTTTAGCAAGGGTCCGATCTGAGTCGACAGACAGGAGAGTAAAGCACAAATGTGATATCTGTTGATTATTTTAAAATTGATGTGAAGCTTGGTTCTGGGTAATTGAAACTTTCCAAATCTCTTTCTAGTCATCCACCACAATTCCAGTTTCTGAGTCCAGATCGGCAAATATAGAATTGAAAGTCTTCCGTTGAATAGTGGCACATGTGACATGCATCTCTAAGGCTTTTTGTTCTGCAAGAAGGGCTGGCGGAATTCTTTCTGCCTTCTGTACGAGTGTGATGATGTCTCTATTGATCCTCTCCAGACGTTCACAGCGATTGCACACGTCCGTTCTTCGTTTTGTTCGGGTTAGTGAGCGGCAAGTTTTTCTGAATGTAGTTAAAGATATTTGGATGTTCGGATGGTCTTTGTGAAATTGAAGAAAGAGATCTTTGAGAGACCCTCGGTACATTCGTTGCTGCCAAGTCCATTCCAAGATGAAAGCTCGTGGATTGTTTGGGTTGCGATCAGGATCGATGAAGAGTTGATCAACAACAACCGTTTCGTCAAATTCAGGTTTGATTCTTTGTTTTGGACACTACCAGTTTCTGTCGTGTGATCCCTCAGCCATTTCCAAAGAAGAAGTCTGTCAAATACAGAAGGAAGTCGTTGTAGTCGAGGTTTGGGGCACTGTTTCTCGATGTCCATATCACGTTCTTTTTTTAAGGCGATATGGTTGTCTCAGATCGTTCTTTGAAATTTGAAATCCAACTCGAATCAACTGTGAGAATGAAAATGATGGAAGAATGTGTTCAAACCATAAAGTTCCAGTTCAAGAGTATTGCGGACTCGAAGTCCATATTTTGAGCTCAAAATTGTATCCTCAAGAAGAGCATCAGGATATCCACCAGAGATCTGGCGAGCCGCTTGAAACAGGCATTCCGCCAGTTTACACTTCTCTGAAGTCGATTTGATGTCAAATGATGATGAGGTCATGATCGGCCCAAACAGAGACATTTGTCAAATTTTTGCCCAAATGCCACCCCTATACTGACAGCCTCATTCTGGAATTAGATGAAGAAAATGATGAGATAGTCGTGAAGTGAAAAAGAAGATAGATGAAATAAAATCAACATATTATTCGTCGGCGTCACAATCGTCCCATAATTCTGTGAATAGTTTTTCAGAAACATCCTCAACAATCGAGTCGAACCATGGGCCTTCAAAGGCAATATCCGTGCGAAGAAGAGCCCATGTATCCTCCATACTTTGTAGATCTCTGTCAAGCTGCCGAAAAACAGAATTCATCTCCTTTTCTGTGTCAAACCCGGAAAAGCCCGTTCCTCTCCCACATTTGGCTCTCATGATCAGACTGTTGGCACGCTCGCCATTCCAATCATCGAAATTGCATCCATCCAAACCATCCTGTCCAGCCACCATTTCCACAATATCGGTTAATTGCTCTTTTGGGATGTGGGTTGCCTGCGAGATTGGAAGAGGCAGCTTCCGAAACTTCTGTTGTCCCATCCTCACAAGACGAAACGGTGTCCCCTCCACCTGATTGTGGAGAGGAGTTGAGAGTGTGTGAATCATTCCATTCGGTTGGATGTGTCGTCCACTGTCCATCGGCGTGTATGACCCGATTTGGGCAACCGTCGAAGAGAAAGTCAATCCAAGCGCCGGCGCAGGTGAGAATGGATCGGCCAGTCTTCGAGAAGCAGGAGATCGGAAGGCTGTCAATGTTTGACCAAATATTTGAGGAGTGGTAATGTTGATTTTTGTTTGGTTGTCGTTTTGATATGGGTCGAGTGATTTCCCGCTTGCGATGGCGATGTGTGTGACGATCTGATGAATGAAGCGAGAGGAGTCGATAATGAAAGGAAGGAAGGAAGACGAAAGAGCAGAGACATCATCTGGTCTCAGACGCTCTTCTTCCTTCTTCATCTCTCCCAATGTCGTCCAGACGAGCTCGGGGAATGGTTGGATGGAGAGGCAATCGAGCGGAGAGAAGAGTGGGCCGATTGTGTATGTGTCGATAATCTTGACGCTCTTCTCGTTCAGCTGGATTGGTTCTGTGTCGACTGGGGATGCCTGATCGATGAGATTGGTCCGCTCGTTCAGCATTTCAACAAGTTTCCTTCTTTTCAAATCTGAAATCAACCATGTCCTGTCCTCTGCTGTCCGTTCCCGAATCTTCTTCATCCTCTCTTCAATCCGATCGATCCACTCCACAAACCAATCTCTGATCGCAGTCAGAATCGCTCGCTCGTTCCCGTTGAGCTGCAGGCCTTGTTGTTCCTGCTGTTCATCATCCTCCATTCCGATGAAGAGATCGCTTGTGACCTCCTTGCTCGTCCACTCAATCGACATCCGACCAGTTTCCAATGCTGTGTTGATGATCGACATGAACAGCGTTGAGAAGAGCGGAAACGGAACCAACCCAACACGTTTAGCCTCGTCAGCAATCCCTTCAAGGGATGACAACTCATTTTCCATTCTCTGTCTTCGTGGAGTGTCCTTTGTGGGTGTGTTGTTCATCTGTCGTTTCAGTTTGAGCGTACTATCCAATTCGATTGAGATTCCGTCCTGCGATTTCCGAGTGAATCGAGCGATGACTGCTGGTGACAACGTGTTGCTGATGTTGACTCGGAGCGACGAGGACTGTGGGGTGGACAGTGACATGGAGAGAGGGAGGGAGTTCCTGCCGAGTGTCGGTGAAGGTTGAGTGGCGGCGAGGAAGATGGGAGACGAGAGGACAGAGTGTCTGTTGATGAGCGGAGTCGACACATTCAACAAGTTCATCTCATCCTGCTCCTTATCCCCTTTCCAAGGCCCTGTATCATCAGATCGTGCTGATTCTTGTTCTTCTCGAATATCTTCCAGGCCAAGTCGAGAGATCTTTTCGGTGTGGAGGTGGTCGGCGAGGATGAGAAAGTTGTCCACATTCTGTCTCTTCCAAGCAACAATTCCATCCCAAATCGTGTCCACACAATGAGCACTGATCTGTCCGATGTCGATCAAGTCCCAAAGAATCGATTTTCTGACATGGGCCTCGTTGGAGACAAAGCTACGATTGTCATCTGAAGGGAAATGAAGAGAAGGAAAAACACACCCAATCCGATGAGTTGATCGGGATCGAAACTTGAAGTTCGGCGAACGAGGAGGGGAATGTCGGAGATGTCGCTATCGTCTTCGAGGAAGGCTTGCTCTCCGTCATCATCCAGCGGCGAAGAACGCCCATCGTTTGGTGAGAGTTGGAGTTGTTCTGAGGTCTCTGCGTTTGATGCTCGGGAGTTGACTTCTTCACTTTCGGAAGGCACGTGCTCATCTTCCTCCCCCTTCTCTCTTTCTTCCCCTTCATTTTGGAGCTTTTCTTCCTCTTGTCTCACTCGCTCTTCCTCTTCCTTCCTGAGTCGTTCTTCCTCCTCTGCCTTTTCACGTTCAATCTGTTCCTCTTCTTCTTTCTGTCGGTGTTCTTCTTCCTCGCTCAGTTGATCCTCTTCCTCCTGTTTCAATCGTGCCTCTTCTTCTGCTTTTTCCTGTGCCATTCTTTCGTCCTCTTGTCTCTGCTGTTCCTCTCGTTCCTTTTGAAGTCGTTCCTCTTCTTCTTCTCTTGCTCGATCTTCTTCCTCCTTTCTTCTTCTCTCCTCTTCCTCTCTCAATCTCTCCTCCTTCTGAACTCGTGACATCCTGTCAATTTCGAGTGAGTTGATTGTTTCAACAATTCTGTTTCTGAGGAGTGTCAGTTCCTTCTCGCTTCCAACCAGAATCATGTTGTGTTGTGTGCCGACCAGCTCGTCCTGGTTCCGAACTTGCATGACACCCAAGTCTCGTCGGAAGAGGGTCTGCTTCAGACGAGGGATGGTGCGGAAGGTGGGGTGGGATGGGGTGAAGATGGCGTCGTGTTTGGTGTTCACTGAAAACAGAAGAGGGAAGGTTGTTGTGTTTGTTTTTGAGAGTGTGAGATGAGCAGTTTTGTGTGGCAGGCTCTGCATCATCGCCAACACGACATCCGAAAACGAAGAGACAAATGAATGTGAGGTTGTGTAAAGAAGAGGGAAGAAACAATGAAGAATGAGGAGTGGCTCAGTCTGCTGTTTGATGAACTTTGAAAAGTGTTTGTGCTGGTTGATCACCTCTTCCGACACAACAGCAAACGAATCGTTGAAGAAGTAGAGCATCAGCTTGAAGTCCTTCTTCACGGCGATCGGGCTCTTCATCACTTGTGCCAGCACGCCCTTCATTTTGTTCTCGTCTGCGCTGTCTTTCGACTCGTCGTCGGCCTTCGCCGGAATCGAGACGTATCCAATCAGCGGCATCTTGCCAATCAGACGGCGAGTGGGAGTGATGATCAGATCCGCCTCGATCAGCTCTTTCTCGTCCACACCCTGCTTCAGCTGCCACTTCTTCATCCCCTCGAAGAAGTTCAGCACGCCCATCCTCTCCGCACTCTCAAAGCACGTCGAGTTCACACTCTCCGCCAGCTCCCCAATCGACGCGAGTGCCTTCTCGATCTCAGCGTATTGCGTGTCCTCGCGGTCGGTGTACTTGAGAAGCTGCTCCAACAGCATCTTGTACCGCGGCAGGCGCTGGACGGGAAGGATCAGGAACGACTCAATCGGGAAGTTCTCGCTTTTCGGGTTGTTCGAACACGTTTTGAAGAAGGTGCACAGCTTCTTGCTCTTCTTCTTCGCCTGTTCGAGCGTGGCCATCGCGCGGGGGTAGTTGTTGACGTACGGTTTGTAGCAGTTCAGATACGCCGCCATCTGCGTGATCACCGGCCCGATCGTGTCGCCGCCCTTCTTCTCGACGCACTCGGTCAGCTCCGACAGCAGCACTGTGTTTGTGTTGAGGATTGTTGAGATGGGTCCGAAGATCGATTTGAGTTGGTCGTCGCTGATTCCGAGCTCGTCTTTCTGTTTTCGACACGGCTCAACGAAGACAGACACAAACACAGACAGCTGCGAGACGTAAGTTCGCTCCGTCGACAGAATCTCGTTCAGCACGTTCAGTCGGAGCGAGGGCGGCTGGCGGTGGGAGGCGGGCGAGGCGTGTGAGGAGATGTCTGGCGACGGGACGGGCTCGGTGGAGGTTTCGAGAGGAAGGGAGGAGTCGGAGGGGACGACTGAGGCTGACTCGAGTTGGTCGGTTGATGGTTCATGTGATTGGTCTTCGGCAGCTCTCCTGAGTCGTTCATCCTCTCCTTCCTTTCGGATCCTCTCTTCCTCTTCTCTTTGTTGCCGTTCTTCTTCTGCTTGTTCTCGAGTGACTCTTTCTTCTTCATCCTTCTTCAGTCTCTCCTCTTCCTCTGCTTTCATTCGAGACAGCACTTCTTCCTCTTCTTTTAGTTTCAGCCTCTCTTCTTCTCTTCTCAATCTCTCCTCTTCCTCCTTTCTCAGTCTCTCGTCTTCTTCAGCTTTTTTTCGAGCAATGCGTTCTTCTTCCATCTTCACTCTTTCCTCATCTTCCTTCCGAAGTCTCTCCTCCTCCTTTTGGATTCGTTCCTCTTCCTTTTTTCGCACCCTCTCTTCTTCCTCTTGCTGCACTCGCTCTTCCTCTTCTTTCCTGATTCGTTCCTCTTCTTCTGCTTTCTCTTGAGCAAGTCTGTCTTCCGCTTCCCGACGCTTCCTTTCTTCTTCATCCTTGCTGTGTCGTTCTTCCTCCTCTGCCTTTTCGCGTGCAATTCGTTCTTCTTCTTCCCTTTGCAGGCGCTCTTGTTCTTCTTGTCGCATTCGCTCTTCCTCCTGTTTCAAACGTGCCTCTTCTTCTGCCTTTTCCTTTTCCATTCTTACGTCCTCTTGTCTTTGCTGTTCCTCTCGTTCTTTTCTCAGGCGTTCCTCTTCTTCCTCTCTTGCTCGCTCCTCCTCCTTCTTCCTTCTTCTCTTCTCTTCTTGTTTCAGTCTCTCTTCCTCCTCTCGTCTCAATCTTACCTCTTCTTCTGCCTTCCTGGCTTGTTCTTCTTGTTCCGCTTTCTCCCGTGCGAGCCTCTCTTCCTCCTCCTTCCTCAGCCTTTCCTCTTCCTCCGCTTTCGATCGAGCCAGTTGCTCTTCTTCCTTTCGGAGTCTTTCTTCTTCTGCTTCTTTTTCTTGGGCAGGTCGCTCTTCTTCTTCTTCTTTTCTGAGTCTTTCTTCTTCCTTCCGCTTTCTTTCTTCCTCCTTCGCTTTCTTCCTGAGCACTTTCTTTTGCTCTTTGCTGCTTCTCTCCTGTTCTTTCTGCTGTCTTTTTTCTTCTTCCTTGCGCTTCTTCTTTTCTTCTTCATCTGCCTTCATTCGGGAATACCTCTCCTCCCGCTGTGTCTGCAGTTCCTCTGCTTGCTTCAGTTTTTCCACTTCCTGTTTTAGTCGTTCTTTCTCTTCATTCATCTTCCTCTTTTCTTCTTCCATTTTGGCTCCTTCTTCCGTCCAAATCTTCAATCTCTCCTCTTCCTCACTCTGAATGCGTTCAATCTCCTTTCTCAACCGATCTGTCTCGTCCTTCCATCTTCTTTCTTCTTCCTCCCTCCTTTTCTCCTCTCGTTGACAATGCTCTTCCATTTTCTTCCGAAACGTCTCGTCCAGTCGATCTCGCTCAGCTTCCAGATGTCTGTTCAGCTGGTCGGTCATCTCCTTCTCCTTCGCAACGAACTCTTCCCCGAGTCGACGTCGTTCTTCTTCAAATTGCCTCGACTGCTTCTCGAGGAGCGCTCTGGCTTCCTGTTTCTCTGCTTCATCATTCTTCTTTCGACTCTCCCATTCCTCTTCAGTTTTTGCGAGTCTTTCCATTTGTTTCCTCATCCGCTCCATTTCGAGTGCCATTTGTTCATGTTCCTTTTCCTTCCGCGCACTCTCTTCCGATCGGAGTCGCTGATCTTCATCCAACTTCCGTTCCCATTCCAATTGTGTCTTCCGCACTTTCTCCATCTCTTTCAGAAGCTGGTCTCTGTCCGCTTGGAGTTGTCTCTTCTCTTCCTCCAGGAGATCACGAGCAGTGGCAAGCTCGAGTTCGATCCGATGCTTTGTGTCGGATTCTGCTCTTCGTGCTTCTTCCTCTTGTCTCATTCTCTCCTGCTGTTCGATAAGATGTGTGTCGCTTTCTTTCTTTCGAAGTCGCTCCTCTGTCTCTTTCCTGGTTCGTTCATCCTCTTCATCTTTCTCTCGTGTGAGTCGGTCAGCTTCATCTTTCTCCTTCTGTTTCGCTTCTTCTTCTGCCAGCTTTCTTCTGACTTCTTCCTCTTGTTTTGAACTTCGGCCATCATCTTCCGTTTTCTGAGTTTGTCTTTCTTCCTCCACTTTCCTCCTTTCTTTTTCTTTAAGCCTCCTGGTTTCTTCATTCCTTTTCTCAGAATCTTCCTCTTTCTCAAAACTGGCTTTTTGTGGTTCCCGTTTGGACACGTCGAACAGTGACGAGGCACCAGGCTCAGTTTCAACATGAGGAACATCGTTTTTTCGAACATCTTTTTGTTCAGTCGCCACTCCCTTCTGATCGTCTGAAAGGCGACATGGAACAGTTGAAGACGTGTTTGAAAGTTGATATGATGCATCGTTGAACGAAACGATTGGACGTTGGCGCTGCTGATGTGTTTTTCGTTTGGATTGAGATTCGTTCATTTCAGGATGGCGATTGTAAACAGAAGGCAGAGAAACAATTTGTTTGATGTGATTATCCATGCTGATTGATTCATGAGGTTCAATTTCAAGCGACAAAGAAACTTGTTTCGAAGGAAGTTCGCCAGATTGTTTGTTGAATCTGGGCGTGTCTGTGAAGCCAATTTCATTCGATATAGACGTCGAAGTGTCTCTATGAACATGTTTTTGGTTGGATTTCATGGGAGAATTGTGGTCTTTTCCCTTCTTTGGCGAGTGAGATCGTGAGACATTTCTCGGCTTTGATTTGGAAGAAGATGAACGTGAAAATGTCTGTCGTCTCGAAAAACCACCTAAACGTGTGTTTTTCTTTGATGAGATATGCTTTGGTGGGCTTTCACGGGCAGAAGATTCCATACGGATAGAGTTTTCGTAGGAGTCGTCAATTACTCTGGAATTTTCATGATTAGCCTGAGAAGATGGTGAACTATCACATGGAGGGATTCTTTCTTCTGATGTTCGTGGTCTCTTGTGTTTTTCTTTCGTCTTCGGAGAGTTTTGATCGTGTTGTTTTGATGGACTGGCCTTTCTGGTCTTTGGGGGAGTATTGACCATAAATGTTTCAGGATCTGATAATATAGCACTCCTTTTCCTGGGCGGTGTGGAAGTTGATGTCGGAATCGCTTCAACATTTGAAGTTGACTCAAATTGCGACAGTTGAGTTTCATTCAATGGATCACTTTTCTTTGGAGGCATCAGTGGACTTTTTCGGCAGTTTTGTCGGAGTACATCGCTGTATGCTGCTAGGAGCTGCAGTGATGTTTCCCGCTTCTTTCTTTGGGCAGCTTTTTCCTTTTTGTCTTTGTTAAGGTCTTGATATGCTTTTCTTGCGCGGATTCGTTGTTGTTTCTCCTTTTCCTTAGCAGATAGTTCAGGAGGCGGCGGTCTAACATTCATAATGTTCAATTCGCACCGAAAAGAGAAAAATGAATTCTTTTGGCAAAAGTGATCCTAATTAAGGATAATTCCTTCTAGGGACCACACAATGTGAAGTACGGTTGAATCTGTCAGGAAAGGCAGCCTGTGATGAAATTCCTCCTTTTGAGTGTGGATTGAGATCTAACCCACAACAAAATGGGAATCTTTGAAAAGAATCAAAAAGAACTGATCAAAATGTGTGAAATGCTTCAAGAATGTGTCCACATGTAGACGGCTATAAATAAAAAATATCAGTATCGAGATCTCTGAGACGGATCATTCACGTATGATGAACTTGTAGGAACAGAAGAGCGTTGAAGGGATGATGAAGAAGTTGAAGAAAGAGCGGGTTTCATATGTCCGTACCCATACATCCCAGACGCATTCGAGGCTTGATAGGGATATGTGGGCACGACGTTGTAAGGGTCAGAAGGCATCCGAGGTACAGACGACGACGATGCTGAGAATGCACTGCGTGTGATGAAGGGGTCGATGTGCATCGCAGGGGAGTATGTTTGGTTGTAGCGATTGTGGTTGTATGTGCTGTAGTCGGGGAGAAGTCGTTCGGATGGTCGTTCTGTTTCGTAGTCTCTGTCCCGTATTCGCGGTCTGTCCTTCTCGCGATCGCGCGAGCTGTCCACATCTCTTTCTCTCTCTCTCTCCCTTTCCCGCTCTCGTTCTCTTTCCTTTTCACGTTCTCTCTCTCGTTCCTTTTCCCTCGTTCTTTCCGAATATCCATCCCATTCTGAATTGTACGAACCATAAGCGTGCGAAGAGCGTCTCCCACTTTCGTAGTATCCTTGCTCCCTGTCGTCCCACACAGGCTCTGACACTCTCGACGATGAACTTCTGACTTCCTCGTGTGACGAGCTGTGTTTGTGTTGAACAGAATCTCTGTCGCGATCGCGATCTCGACTGGAGTGTCTTCTTCGTCTGTCGTCGTCTCGGCCGTGCGAGTGTCGACTGGTGTGGGTGAGAGAATCATCGCTTTTGAAAGAGCGAGGATACTCGTCGTACTCTCGACCAGAATCAGTCCGACGCCGGGAATGCATCAAGTCTTCGTCAGTTCTCGTTTTTCGATCATAGTCCGAACTTCTCTCTCGATCCAGACGGCGTGATGACGAAAAGCCGTCGTCATCTCTTCTTGAAAGCGAGTCGTGACGACCAGAGAGTTTCAAATCGGTTGAAGAGTTACTCTCCTCGTGCGTGGGATACACTCGGACTGTTGAAGTGGATTTGACGGTTGGGAAGATCGGGTCTTTCTTGGATGGGACAGGCGAGAGTTCTGCTTTCGTTGGGACTGAGAGTTTCTCTTCAATTGTTGGGACGATGTCAGTTCGACTGATTGAGATGGATTTGTCCTTCGCAGATGGTTCTGGCTCAGTCGACACAGTTGGAATGACGAACGGGACAGGATTGTCATCGTAATCCACAATTTCCATGTTTTCTGCTTCCATTGATTCGATATGGTCACCTCTCTTCTGCTTCACGATGGGCTCAATTGGAGCAACATTCTCTTCCTGTTTGTTGTCGACAGACACATCTTTCTTCTCCTCCGACAGTAGCTGCTGTGACAAAGGAGAAGGAAGTGGCTGCTGCGATGTGGGGGAGGCTTGCAAACGCGTGACCGAATACAAAACAGAAGGCAGAAGAGCCAGAACGAGATTTGACACAAGTCCAGCGAATGATCCGTCCATTGGTGGTGTGAGTTCAGTCTGTTCTGATGTCGTTTCTCGCTGTGATCTCGAAAATGTCGCAAACAACTTGTCGAACTCGGAAGAGAGAGTTGAATGGTCGGGAAATGTTTGTGGGAGGCGAGTGGGATCCACTCCCTCGATCGGAGCCAGCAGTGTTGAGAGTGTTCTGTAGATCTCATTCTGTTGCGATGCAGTGCCCGGTTTGCTGGTGATGGATGGAATAGAGATGTGATGAATCGCTGGTTTGGGTGACTCATCTCGTTGAAGAGCCTTCTCCATCAACTTTGTGCTTGTCTCCGCATTCACTCGACTGCGTGCTCGCTCGTCTTTCTCCTTCACCAGTCGCTCCTTCCACGTTCGGATCTCACTCCCATGCAATCGAGACACAGCAACAAGCGAGTCACCAACTTTTGAGCCCTGGAACCGGTCCTGGAATTCTTTGGCAAAGTCCTCAGAGAAGAACTCGACCAGACTCTGCTTCTCTCCGGGAAGGAAGGAGACGACAGTTGGAAGAGAAGAGAAGAAGTTGAAGACTCGTTTCAGTTTGGAGAATGAATGAACTGAATCGGTGTAGGACATGAGAAGGAAGATTCCGGAATCTGGCTTGTCCTCCTCACTCGACGACTCATTCTGTTCCTTTCTTTCGCTTTTGGGTCTGTCGTGATGAGATGAGGATGCGGACGATGACGACGATTCCGAGTTGCTGTCGGAAGACGACGCCACTCTGCCGTCAGACGGAGGTGTGATCGTCACATCTTCTTTCTCTTTCTCTCTCGCCTTCCTTGCCAGTGTCAACATCCTTGTCCTCTGCCTTCTCTCATTCGCGTCCTGTTTCTTCAATCTCCTCATTTCTCGCATCGACAACTTCTTCTCCAGCCGTTTTGCATCTTCTTTCTTTCGGAGAACGTTCTCTCGGCGAGCTGCTCTCGCTTTCTCTGTCAGCTTCAGACGAAGAGCAAGCTGCTCTTCGGACATCTGTGCCCGTTCTCGCATCTTCTCCTCTTTCGTCTTCTTTCCCACTTTCTTCCGCACATAGATTCCTCGCACGAGAGTCTCCTCTTTTTCCGTTTCCTTCTTCTCCGCCTTCTCCTTCTTCTTCTTTTCCTTCTCTTCCTTCTTCTGTTTCTCCTCTTTTTCTTCTTTTTTCGACTGTTTTTTTGTGTTGGGCATCGGCGAAGGCGATTTATCGTCCGCGTTTCGTGTCTTCCTCGGCGTCATGTCATGCATCCCCACATCCTTCAGAAGCGCAAACACTTCCTTCGCTCCTGGCTTCACTGGCGGTGCGAAGCCTGAATTCGGGGTGGGAGGTTGGTCCGAGAGTGAGTTTTCCTTCAGTCTTTGTCTCCAGTGCTTTGATTTCTCTTTTTGGACTGGTGATGGTTCCGACGCTTCCTTCTCCTCTGTTTTCGTTGATTGAACTTCAATTGTCTGTGGCTCTTCTTTCACAACGACAAATCCATCGTCATTGACCTGCGACGGCGAAATCGCTCGGGCTGGTGTCATCTTCCGCGTGCCTTTCTGAACCTTTCGTTTGAGGACCAAGACAGTCGATGGTTCCACCTTCCCGTGCTCCGTTTCTTGTGTGTTCACCACCAACGGTTCGTCTGGAGAGAGAAGATTCTCAAGATTGTTGATGGAGGGAATTGTGGACGGTGATTGGAGATCAAACAGCAGCGGATATTCAACATTCGATGAAGGATCGGACATGGGCTGGCCCGACCAGCGAGTTGGAATGGGTGCGGAGGATTCTTTTGGCTTCGCCTTCCTTCTCTTCTTCTTCCCAAACGTCCACTTCGGCTTTGGCTTCACTTTCTGTTGATTAGCCTCGTCTTTCTCCAATTGAAGGAGGTCCGCCACTGCCTTCTCCTCCAACTCCAACATCTTCTTCTGGTCTGCCGTCGGTTGCTCACCCGGATGAACGAAATACACCATTTTGATCTGAACAACAGGAGCGACAGCAGGAGGGTTTTTGGGCTCGAGAGGAAAGGGCCGTTTGATGTCTTTTCCGAGTGTCATGAAGAAGGAGCAGAAGATGGTGAGAGGGCGGAAGAGGTGGGAGACTGTGTGGAAGGAGGGGTGGGAATGGAGAGCGTGTTGGATTGTGGTGAGGATGGACGATGCTTGGTACGTGAACTGATCCACTGAGTTGATCACGGTGTGTGGTTTGTTCATCTTTTTGATGTGCTGCAGTCGCGTGTTGCAGTGCAGATTGATCGCAATCTGATTGAGAATTGATGGAAATGACATGTCTGTTGGTTGTTGTGGCGAAGGAGGCGACGTCAGAATATTCAGAATTCTGTTGACAATCCCATCTTTATCTGTCGATTCGAAGAAAGTGCGAAGAAGATTGGTGAGAGGAACGAACGACTGTGGAAGACGAGGAGCCTGATGACCGATCGCCACTCTCCCCGCATCCGGATCACTCTCCGCCTTCTTCGACGACCTCATCGCTTTCCATCGCAACACAGATCCCTCCATCATGCACCCCTTCCACGGCTCTTCTTCCGTCGCGTATGTTTGGTTCTTTAATGTGGGTCCGAGAGCGAGGTAGAGAGGAGAGACGGGTTTGGTGAAGACGGAGTATGTGTTCTTTGTGGGATGATCGATTCGTTCAATACATTCACTCTGATGTTCAATCGCACGAAGGATGTAAAGAGTTGTGTCTATCAATCTGAGACAAATGAAGAAAAGAGAAAGACAAACAATTGTGAGTTGCTCTCAAAATACTTCAAAACCACATCAGACCCAATCTGAGCTGCAGCGGGTAAGAGTATGCCTGAAACCTTCACGTACAAAGCCATTCCACGATAAATCGGAGTGTGGGTATGAATGCTCTCTTCGTCGTGATTTTTGAACAAGTTGGGACGAGAGATGTCGGAGAAGAGGGAGATAATGTCGGGAAGAAGAGTCGCTCGCTCGGCAGTTGGGATGCAGTTCCAGACGAGCGGGATCAGTCGGGTGACATCGTCAGAGAGTTGGGAATGGAGCATGTGATAAGAGTAATGGTTTGGTGTTGCTGTTTCCTCGCCGAAGCTTGTTCGAATGAGAGCGAAGAGGGTGGTCATGATTGGGCAGAATGGAAAACGCTCCATTTCGGCAGCAATCGGCGACGGATGGCACAGAAGGACAGAAATGAAGTTGAAGAAGTATGAAATGAGGAGATGATACGATGAGACATCGAATGGAGGGGCAGGAAAACTGTCTTCTATCATTTCTGGAACTGTGCTGTCAATCAGCATCCCTTCCGATTGAGGTTCAGCCGGATCCTTCATCCCAACTCGATTGTAGATCGTCTTTTTGAGACGTTCAGCGAGAATACTGATTGTGGACACGTTTGTGTCGGATGAATCGATGAATGGGGCGGATTTGTCAAAAATGAATGAAATGAGCAGTTTCCGGCAGCGGTCGACGTTGGGGGCGCGTTTGGCAACTTTGATAAGAAAATAAAGAACAGCAGAAACAAGTAATTGTTTATCTGCGGATTGACAATAATTTGATGGTTGGGGAGGATCTGAACACAGATCGAAGAAAATGAGTGACGAATGACGGAGTTGGAGAAAATATGAGAAATAATACGAATCATAAATCAAAAAGAATCATTAAAATCGAGAAAAGTGGTCAGAAACGAATCGACAGGACTGGGAAGGGCATACTTTGTGAAGTGTTAGGAGTATCTGAATAATCGAAAAGATCGTTATCCCACGACAGTGTGAGGGATGCTTGAACAAAAGAGAGGAACTGAAGACTTGCTAACGGAGGAGGGAGAGCGAAGACGTTCGTAGTGGTTTGGGCAGGGTAAGTGAAAGGGAGAGCTGAGAAGAGGAATATCTGCGTGAGGAACAATATAAGCTGAGTATTGGCATGGCGGAAAGGATTGTCATGGGAGGAATTACTAAATGGGAAATAGGGAACTGAGGGAAAAATTGTAATCAGGAGAAAATGGAGATTCAAAATCAGAAAAAGTGATGATGAAATTGAGGATAAAACAAATATATGAAGGAAAAGATTAAAAAGGAATGAAATAAATTCAAATATAAAGAGAATAGAGTCAATAAATATCAATAAGTTTGGTGATATCAAACGTTGCTGCGACGAGATTTGTGATCCCAAATATGGAGGAAAAGTGAGTCTTGTTAGAAGAGCTCCAATTTCAGTACCAAGAGTACCATTCCATTGATCGAGAATTAGCGTAGGCTTGTTCACAATTCGGGTGAAAGTGACAAAAAGTTGAGTTGCCACTGTGAAGATCATGGACAATCTTTTGGATATTGTTGCTAATTCTGGGGACTATAACGAAGAAAAAGATGAATAATATAGAGAGGGATAACAAGACAAAATGAATAGATAAAATAAGTAGAATTTGAGATATATGAGGAAAAATGAGAAAAAAAGTTTGTAAATCGAGAAAAAAATTGTATGCAAACAGAAGTTGCGAAATCCACGTTGGTATTTTGATCTTCCATTGCTTCCGGTGCTTTTGCGAGAGTGGCGGCTCGATCATATTCGTCGATAGCGGTCTGGAGAAGGACGATCAGAAGGGACGTCAGCAGAGGAAGTGCTGAGCGAGAACTGCTCGGATCCCACGCAGCAACGCACTTTTCCTCGCAGACTGGCGAGAGGATGGCCAAATTGCTTGAAATGATGATAGGGAAGTTGTCAGTGATCAGGTTCAAAGATGAGAAGATTGCGATTGATCCACGTGTGCGTGTCGATGGCTGAGCAGCTCGCTCAAAAGCATTCAGAAGGGAGTGTACGTTGAGAGAGAGAAGTGAGGCGATCGCTGGATGAATCGAGAGAATTAGAGGAAGAGGAATGTTGAAATTTGAAATCAGAGATGGAATGATTGGACGAGGGGATTTCTTCTCGTCAGGGAAATGAGCCCAGCGAAGCTGGAGAAGACGAATGAGAGAGATGAGGAAGAAATAGCGTGGATGGAGGTCAAGGATTGGGAGTGATGTGTTCGTAAAACCGGAGATCGAGAACATCGCACTCAAATATGCGCAGAGAGACGCCACAGACGTGGAATTGCGCTGTGTGGCCACGAGTTCCACATGGTTGATCAAGTGCGGGAGAAAGTTAGGTATTTCTGGGACGACAGAACTATTTGGGATCACGGTTTGTTCAAGGCCGGTAAGAACATCAACCAAACGATGTCTCGGGATTAATAATTTCTCCGAAAGACCGTATTGGGAGAGAACCGATGATATCACACGTTTTGGCTGAGATCCTGTTGGTCGAGCGAGTGAGCACAGAACGCAGGACGACGAAATTGGGGCAAGTGGGGGTTCTTGGATAGGATATGGTTTCGACACAAGTTCTTTTAAAATCGACATTGGAGTTGTGAATGAAACGTGTCCCATAATTTTCCGTGCCAAAATATTCCCGAAATCCTTGTCATTCCCAAGACTGCACAAAGAGAGGATGATAAATGGGACTACAGCCAATAAGTATTTCTCATCTTCGGGGATTTCTTTAAAATCAGACGATCCAAAAAGAGTAGCAGGTCGACAGAGCACATCAACCATTAGACTGGCAAGATGATGACGTTCTTCCTGTGTTGTAAATCCGGTGATTTCAGGATCGCGGTCAGAGGATACGAAAGGAAGAAAAACGTTCAAAAGTTGACCATAAATTTTAGCATTGTCAATAAAGGATCTTGGCGTCGGAGAAACGAGGTTCAACAATGATTCAATTTCCGCTGAGGAGGCGTTTGATGACGGGAACTGCATTTTTACCAGAAAGGGTATCGACTATATATGTCAGGAAGGGACGACCGATACCACAGATGATGCGTACGATTCTGGTGAGAAGATGACGTCTCGCTGCAGAGAGTTTTCGAAACGCTTATTTTGGATACCTGCAACAACTATCTATGAAAAGGACTATCCAGAATCTGATTTGCATTTATCGATTCTATGATGACTGTGAATGATATTCATTAACCTTGTGATCACAGAATATCAATTTTGAGATGAAAGACTTGAGATCCGCCTCCAATCGACTTTGCATGACGTCTTGCACAGATCCTGAATCTTCCCACTTAACTGAGTTCCCCACGTACTGTTCAGGTTGACATATGTCTTGATGAATTAAAATCAAGTGAGGGTAGTTCACAATCTTGATAGGAGCAGGTTCACATTCTGTAAAATGCGAACACATAGCGATTATGAAGGAGGAAAGTTCATGATGAAAGAGATAAAGAGACTATTTGAACGAAGAAAGCAAAAACTAATGGTATAACAACGCCCAACAATCCAAAATCGTTCATTATGTCATTGACATGGATAAATCTCCTTCCCGGCTTAATGGATCGTACCCTGAGTACCGAAGACTGTAATCAGCCCTGATTTATCTGCTGAATACATAAAAAAAGAATCGAGTCGGTAGGAGAGTTTTTAACTTTCTTTTCATGAAATGAGCGTGAAACACGATTAAACACATCTAGAACTGACTTGAAATAGGGTGACATTGAAGGATGTTCTGTCAGTAAGTCGCCCATTCTGTCATCAGAGTGAGTCTGTTTGTGTTGATGTTCTTTCAAGAGTCGCTTCTTGAGTGGACGTTCAGACGTCGAGAAAAGCTGATGGACGTCATTCTTTGTTTCTGATGGTCGTGTCGTGTTTACGCAAGAACGACGAAGTCGATACTGCGATCACGACACGATTCAAGAGACCCTCCTTCAAACTAGCAGACGAATTCACGATAAAACTCGAAGTCAGCAGTGTCCAGTGTTGGAAAAGAGAATCTAAGACGATGAAATGAGTGAACAGAATACAAACAGTTGATTCTCAATGAGGAACTATACGTTATCGTGTCCAACTATTTTAGAATTGAAACTTGATGAATGAAGGGACTATCGTGCATGAAGTTCTGCAGCGAGATCTCATTCAAGTTATATTGCATCATTCACATCTCATTTTGGAGCATCATTACTCTTGTGCTCAATATGGCCAACGATCGAGAAGGGATTTGCCTTCGTTGTCTTTCATTTGGTGGATGTTTAAATGGTCGTTCCGCATATGGCCGAGGAGCGCCGTGGATAGGAGTTGTTTGAAACAGAACGGGCATTTCTTATTGAACGGACGTGTTTGATACATTGAGACAAATCTGCATCCACACAAATGTTCCATCATGTCTTTTACTGCATAATTGCGATCGCAGAATGGACATTTCACTGTCATTTCCAGATAAAGCTGTTTATGGCGTTCACTCACATGTTGAAAAACCTCGTCCTGAGTTCTGAGAATGACTAAACAGTGCGTACAGAACAAGTCTGGTTGTCCGTTTTCGAGATGACGTCGTAGATGATATAAACTGTCTGGTACTCCCGTTACTCGACAGAGAAAACATTGCTGTTTATTGTCAATGCTTAGTTGTGTGCTATTGAGGTCAGACTTATGGCATTGTTTCAGATGGTCAAGGAGCAGATTCTGAGAAGTATAAGTGCGGATTTGCAGACGGTTGAGTGACGACTGAGAACAGAGGGGACAATAGAACGGGTCTGGCTGAGCTTTCGGTCGACATTCATTCACGAAATGATAGAGGAACGTTTCTGGAGAAGTTCGTTGGACACAGAAAGGACATGATTCGCTTTTCTGACTATTTTGATCTCTCTTCAAATCCACTTCACTCGATTTCGCATTTGGGCGATCTCTCCATGCTTCTGACAAGAGTTGTTCTGCTCTCTTTCTCTCTTTCGTCAGTCCGTGATGGCCTACCAGCCGTCGCATTTCATTCCAATCTCGGCGGAGATTGGGATGTTGGTTATCCTCAAAGCGGTGGAGAGCGGCCTCCTCTTTCTCAATGTGATCCAGAAGCTCGATAAAAGTCATTTCCTTTTGGCAGAAAGGGCATTTCACGGATTGTGATTGAGACGGAAGGGGAGTTTCTGGTCGGGAGTAGCAACGATACATGTGAGAAACCATTCGAGATAATTGACGGTCACTGTTACAAAGTGGGCACGCAGCGGAGAGTAAGAGAAGTGTGGTGTGATGGCTGGACCGGAGATGCGACGTAAAGTCGCGTTTTGAGAGACGTGCCTCACAGACTGGGCAGGCAATCTGTGTGTTTGAATACCGCGTTGTCATGTGTTGCTGGTGGAAGTGAGTGATGAATGCCAATCGTTGCATTGAGGCGTCGCAGAACGGGCAGATAATTTCAGTGTGTCTGTGTTTTCTCTGTCTGTCCAATTCTTCTCGTTCTCTTTTCTCCTTCGCTTCTCGTTCTCTTCTTTCCTTCTCTTCTCGTTCCCATCTCCAAACTTCTTCCATTTTCTTCTGTTCCTCCATCGCCATTTTCTCGGCCTCCACATCGCCCCCATGCATCTTCTGAACATGCTCCTCCATCTGATCAATCTCCACAGCCACCCCACAATACTGACATGTCATTTTCACTTTCTCCTCCTTTTTTGCTGCCTTCCGTCGAAAACGGTTCTGAGCTGGCTGTTGTTGGAGAGGTGATGGTTCTGTGACGAGTTCTAACGATGGAGAGGATGTTTGTGGAAGTGGTTCTGGAGCAGGGTCAGATAGAGGTGGAAGGTCGATGTTAACCCTTGATGGGAGGGGTTGCGTTGGTTCGAGTCCCTCTTCTGTCGGGTTTTCCTGACGCGTGTTTGAATTCGGCCAGGGATGAGCAGTCGGAGTGGACAGACGTGGGGCTTCTTGCGTATTGACTTGAATCTGATCACGATCTGTCCATCTCTGATTGTCATCCACCGTATGTTCACCTGTCCCGTGTCCATTTTCGTCTTTTCCTGTTGTGCCCCGCTCTTGCTGGCGTTTGTTAAATCGATTAATTTGATTGGGTTGTTGAACTGGTGTTGGTACCCCCATCGGTCTCGTATTCTGGCGATTTGTGGTCCCTACGGACGGCATAATTGGCTCTGGACCTTTTGTTGTTTGGCGAAGAAGGGTGTTGTTCGTGGAAGTTGGTGTCGTCGGTGACGGGGCAGCTTTCCAGCCTGTCCCAGCTCCATGATCGTCCACGACCATCTCAACGGTAGTTGGAGCCTGGTTGATCTTTTTAGTCTCCACACCACCCTGTGGCACTGTTTGATGACTTTGAGGATTGTAATCTCCTGTTTTGAGTTGGATGAACTCCATCCACGGAAGTTGGAGGGCGTTGGGGTTGATTTGTGGGTAGTCAGCAGTGAAGTATGGATGGTTCAGGAGGTGATGTCCAAGGGTGTCGATGCGATCAGCTGGATTTTGTGCGAACATTCTGTGGAGGAGGTCGCTGAGATGTTGGGAATTGCCGAAGTGTGTTGTAAGATTGGGATGATAGAAATTAGGGCCTGCTTTGATTTTTCTGAATTGAAGAAATATGGGGAGGAAAATGAAACCTATGCAGTTCGAGCATGGACGCTGTCTTGAAAGGGTGTCTACAAACGCATGAATTGGACGGTAAATGAAGAAACAAACTCTCCTGTCAACATCTCGTAGAATATGCACCCTGCAGCCCAAATATCCAGTTTTTGGTCGTAAGGTTCTTCATTTATGGCTTCAGGTGACTATTTGTGTAGGAACACGTGGTTAAGCACCAGATGTGGGAGGAGAAAGAAATGATAGGAGAAATGGAGTGAATAAGGAGACTATCGAACGTCATACCATGTAGAGAGGTGTTCTAATTAAATTGAAAGAGGGAGATCACGAAAAATATGGTTTACACACCCACAGACTGTGTTATTTGTCCTGTCGATGGACCCTTGCTCCCCAATTCTTTTTAGGAGACCAAAATCCGAAATAACAAGCCGAACACTTTGACTTTGTGGATTATAAGCCAACAGAAGATTGTCTGGTTTGATATCCCTTCAAATGAGTAAATGGGACAGCGAGAAAAAAAGTGAGGCGAAGTCCGAATGGAATACCGATGGATGAATCCATTTTGATGAAGATCTGTCAGTCCAGACACTTGTTGAAGCCAGAAAATTAAAAATAAGCAGGGTGGATATTGTTTGGACGAGAGATGAACGAATGAATGAACTGGCAGACGGAGCATGTAAAGAACTCGCTTCGCAAGATATTCGGGAACTCCTCCGTTCTCATTCGCTTTGATAATGTCAGAGAGGTTCTGTGGATTCATGGGTAGATTGGGAAATAGTGAAATCGATGATGAGAACTGACAAACTCCTTGATCGGCATATTCAAGAAACAAAACATGTTGGTCTCCTTGACTATTCACCATACAAGAATGAACTTCAAGGATGAACGGGTTTGTGATACTAACATCGGGAGGAGAAGACAGGGAGGAGCGCCAGATAATGGTTGAGGCAGAGAACAGAGTATAGAAGAACATAAACAACCAATTATATAAACAGATGGCTTTGGAGAACAAACTTGCAGGCCTTTATTTTCGATGCGGTGTGATACTCGGCGAGGGCGACCGCAGAATTGTTTATCACTTTAGCTGCCAGGTATCTCCCTTGAAGAACAACAATGTACACTCTACAGCAAAGGTGAGAAGAGGAGAGAGACATACCGTCCATATTGTCCTTGGCCTTTCAAAAGAAGGATTAGAGTATTTGAGAAATGAAAGTGGTGAAAAACACGACAAACCCAAGGCAGCATATTCCTACATGACTGTAAAAAGAAAGAAAGGCAACACACTGTGCATCCACAAGCCATAAGAAGGTCAACGTCCGTCATCAGATGAGAAAGAAAAGCCTGATCGAACCACCATCTTTTATGGAAGCATGATGAGAATGCTGATCATGAAATTAAACCAAAATAAATGATATGAAACCAGTGAAACAAATGAAAACTGCTTGAAAACGATCTTATTACTGGTGATTTCGAGTCGTTGGAGCATTAAAATGATCGGGATCAAGACAGGCCGCGATCACATTTCGAACTGGAAGAGGAAGTGAAAAAGAAAAGAGACCTTCTTCATCTGACAGATCAACTCCAGATAAATCTGCATCCAGCTCCATCGATTCCTCATTACGAAGCATTCCCTCGTCCATTGTGTCTGTCGTCGTCACAATTCCAACTGACGGATGACATGTCGATGGTGGAAGCGTCGTCACTGAGTCCGAGCGGATAAGACCTGTCGATGTGTTGAACTCCGCTGCGAAGAGTGAAGACGATGAACAAGCGATCGATGAATTACGAGGAATGGTGGAACGATTGGCGTCCCCGGAGTGACATTGGCTGGAAAGTGATGAAGATGTTCCTTCCCTCCGACTGACACAGGCGACCGATATTGATCGGCTGGTCGTGAGTCGAAAGGAAGGAGGCGAGAGAAGTGTTGAGACACGTCGATGATCTGTTTGAGAGACGAAGGATGTGAGAAGCGAGAACAACAGATGATGGCAAAAGATGGGATGGAGAAGAAAGGACGACGATGAACACACTTTTTTGACGATCTCTTCTTCGTTGATCTCAGACATGATCTTCCGCTTCTTTTCTTTCTTCTTTTCTTCACTCACTTTTTCTTTCATCATTTCTTCGGCTATCAATCCATTGTACGCCTTCTCAAAGTAGCATCGGCTGGATACCTCCTTTTCGAGTTTATGGGCGATGACGAACACAGATTGAGTGGCTGTGGAGGCTTTAATTGAAAGATGATGAAAAAAGATCAAACTATTCAAACTTTTGGTTCCACGGAGTCGTTCAGATAAGGCAACTTCGATGAGAAGAAAAACTCCCGACGAGTACAGTTAAACGAGCAAGTCGAAAGGTTCTTTGTGCATGGCAAGTTTTGAGATGTTGAAGGTTGGATGGAACACATACTTCACACGGTGACTGGATCGATGCATGACGAAGAAATGATGACACATTCTGGATGCCGCGTGGAGGGATTATTTGAAGTTGGATGTTGTACCATCCAGTTTGTCTTATTTTCACACCCTCCAAAGTCGGCTCTCAGGAGATAGCGATGTTTCAGACGGTCCAGATTGGTTGGAAGAATGCGTCATTCTTTGTTGTGGAAGAGTTTGGGGAGATGGATGATATGAATGTTTGACTACAGTTGAAACATGAGAGATGGTTGAAGTGCAGCCATTGGAGGAAGCACAGTGTGTGGAAGGAGTGGTCACACGGCAAGAATACGAATTCTGACTCGTATTCCAGTTGATATATGCTACAAAACGATGAACAGATTCGACGTGGAAAAGGAAGTGGGAAGGGGTGGGCTTCTTTCTCAGTCCTTGTCAGTTGGATGAGGGTGGGAAGAGATGTGGATTCGGTGGATGTGTTGTGTGTCATCAGAGGCTATTTATAATTAAACGAAAGTTCAGGGTTGATTTGAGACATGAAATAGTCACAGGAAAGGAAGGGTGATCCTGTGGGAATTCATTTTGTTCCGCAGGAATCACTCTCGATCTTGTCCAAAATATCAGTTGAAAAAAGGAATAATTCCTCAATTAATTGTGTTTGAAATGAATATGTTACAACAATGATACAAACAAAGTGGAACAATAATTTCTTTAAAAACCATGAAAAATGCCAATCTTGAAAACAATAATTTTAACAAAACGTCCAGATGCGTTCCAGCTCATGCATTACGACGGCAGAACGATCACAGGACTCATCTTTCCCTCATCCTCGCTCTCCTCCCCCGCCAGTTTCTTCTCCACAGGAAGACGTGGCGGAACATCAAGTGATTCAGCTGATGACAGAAACGACGCTTGCGGAGGAACACTGGAACCATTTCGAGAATGTGTCTGTGAAAGCGGAGGGAAGAAGCCAGCCCCATCTTCCTCCTCGTCAATCAGCGCATTGCACGCCGACAGTGCCGAGCCAGGTCGGTCAGCGAGGAAGTGTCGCAAGTTGGGTGAGATCGGGAGGGTGAGTTGTGTCGGACTAAAAGATGACGGGCCGGGGCTTCGAAGGTTTCCTTCGTCTCCCGATTCATCATCGGAGCTGTCTGTTACCAGTCCCTGGATGACGTTTGGAGGAAGGGAGGTGGGGAGGACAGGAACGGTGTGGAAGGACGCGTGGAGATGCGAACTTGTTCGGTGTAGGATCAAGTCAGTATGGGACGGGACAGCAATGAGATGGGCAGAAGGGGATTTAATGAGGGACGGGTTGACGAATGAGGAGTTGCGGGGAAGAAGTGTGGGCTGTGTGGTGGAAGGGACGATGTGAGATGAGGATGGAATTTTAGATAGCGATTGTTCTGCTTCGTTTTGACGTTTGAACAGTGAAAATGCGGATGAGATGCGGTTCATCTGGCTTGGCGAGGTGGATATGGGTGGATTATCGACTTTGATGGATTGAACTTCTTTTGGAGAAGTTGGCCTGGTTTTGGCGTTTCTTTCGGAGGTGCAGGAGTCAGAATCACTTTCGCTTACAACGTCGGTATATGCACTCTCGACAGTTCGGTGTGACGGCACAGTTTTAATCAGATTGTTGGTTGAACTAGATGATGGGAAGATCTCCGATGAGTGTGAATGTGGAGAAGAAGGAGTGTTGGCTCCCAATGGAATCAGTCCAAATCCGTAGGAACCATTCTTTGGTGTCACAACTTGTTCAGATCGGGGAATGGTTGGCGATGATTCCCTGCTTGTCTGATTCTGCCGCTTCGGTCCGATACGTGGGCGAGGAACCTCATGAAAACTCTCTGTTCGTACAAACAGAACCGACGACGAGACATTTCTTTGTGATGGGCTCTCGAAAGTAAGCTGGAGGTTGGGTTGATCTCGTGAAGCGTGGGGCCTCGTCTGCTCATCGGAACTGTCGGGCTCAACAGAATAATGAGCGAGAATGACATCGCTATTCATCAACACGGGAATAGTATCCAGATGGATCTCCTGGCGCGTGTCAGGCGGCCGATTCGGGTCGGCAGAGTCTGGACGGACGAGAACCTTCTGTGATCCTCGGAATGCACTTGACAGGACAAGAGGCTGTTGACTGGTGTATTTGGTTGAGAGGTCACCATCGTTTGGTGTTGTGGGAGCCTTGCCCGTCGAAGTGTTTTCCTGTCCGAGTCTAATTCTGGATTTCTTTGGTGTGGTATGATCTGGCTCTGGATAAGTTGTGCTTCTTTCATTGTGAGTGTATGGAACGATTGGGAGAGGATTTACTGGGAGTGCATCAGAAATAATGAGGGGAGGATCAGAATCGATTTCGTTTATTGGTTGTGTCGAATCCTGTGAGAGATGAGGCATTTGGAATGTTGGCTGTTGGAAAATTGGACTCTGGTTCGTTAAGAGTGGTTGATTTCCCGCAAAACTCGAATCACTGTGAAGATCATTTGATTCTGGAAGTTGAGATGGATCCAAATGTTGTGGGAGTGCGTTTATATCGCTTCCCGTGGAAGAAACGGATATAGGAGGAAGAATGGCCTCATTTATCATCTCATTCGGTGATGGCTCGCGATATGTCGGAAAGTGGCGAAGAATTTTTTGGTTTTCGACATCCTGCTTTTTCCTGTCCTCCTCCTCCTGTTTTCGTTTGCGTTGATTAAGAAGATGATGGATGAGTTGGACTACGTGAACAATGAGAAGGATATAGCCCACGCAGGAGAGGAGGAACGCTGAGATGGACAAAGACAGATAAGGAATGAATAATGTCCGCGATAGAATGCTGCCAACCAACGAAATGATGCAGGAAGCCAATAGAATCAAGGTCGCGATGAGTGGAGCCCTATAAAGTATAAAAATGAGACATGAAAGTGTGGGAGACATTTGTAATCATTAAGTTCATCAAGAAAAGATTAAAAAATCGAAGACAATGGAATAACAAACCTGGGGCAGGAATTCATTGAATATTTGAGTGTTGGGTAGAAACAGCCCATGAGAATGAGGAGTTGTAGAACCAAAACAGCAAAGAGAGGCCAGAGGATCAGAAAAACGCCAATAATGAACCCAATAAGAGTTGTGGACATCATTCCGATCACTAGGCCAAACATGAGTCTGAGACTCGCGAGTGAGAATGTGTGACGCTGAGAGTTCGGAAGGAGGGATGGCCTCATATCATGGAGAACTAAAAAGAGCTTGAAACAGGATATGGAGCATACAAAATCAAAAGGAAGACAAAATGAATGGTTGTGAAGGTGAGATTCGCGGATCTAGCCAGAATTACGTCCAGGAGCTTTTTTTATTAGAAGGAGGCAAGTATACTCTGGGATTTCGAACTCTTTGGGCGGGCTTTATCCGTGGGGTAAGCAGGAGACGAGGATTGACTCGGTTGGTGGTTTTGTCGAATAATGGGAAACCCTTTATTTGGATTGTCACTCATTTCGGGTATAAACATTCACACCGCCACTTTTTGTTGTTGATGTGAAACCATCTTGATTTCACATGATTATTCTCTGCCTTGAAGGTTGTCATGGTTTGGACTTGCTTAATTGTTCTCAACATCCCTTTTTCTCGCTTTTTTTAGGTGTTGGCAAAACTGAACTTTTAGCTCAATTTCAAAAGGCTGGGTTCACAGTTCTCGATGAAGCGTTCATGGAAATGCCTGAATATGCTCTCCATCCGCAAACACTCTTGATGGAAACTGTGTGGTTGTCAAACTGGTTCATGCGACTCCTCCAAATGACACACACAGTTCAAGAACATGACCACACTATCTTTGTTGCAGATCGTTCCCCATACAGTGCAGAATTCTACGGTGCAAATGGGCATCTTCTTGGACCCGTCATCCGCGAGCAAATCAACGAACTTCGGACAAAGAACATTTTCGTCTACACCGTCCTTATCAAAGTGGACAAAGAGCTTCTTTGGGAAAGAATCAACAAGAGATTGATCGCTGAACCACATCGTGTCAAATATAATGAACACAGTCGCGAATGGATGGAGAAGACGTATCAGTGGTACAATACGCACGAATGGGACTTCCTCATCTTGAACAATCAGTGGGACATTACAGAAACAATGAATAATTTGATGACACTCCTTTCGGCTTTTGCAGAGCAGAATGATCGAACGTGTTGGGAACAGCATGGATTGTTTGATTTTTCCTCCCCGACTCTCCCATCTACGTGATCTGATTGCTTGCACCGGAAATATTCTTCCTTTTTATCACTTCACTGAAGTCTTTTTTCAAGTCATATCTAGATCAATCATCGGCATTTCGGTTGACACTAAACTGTGGGGTGATCTTCATTCAATCTTCCGTTTCTCTTCATGGAAATCCCACCTCGTGTCGATGAGGAGCGATCCGTTGCGATGTCGCAGAGCTCTCAATTCTCCACAATGCAAGCACTATCTGTTGCACGGTTTAAACCGATGGAACAAATGTCTGAATTCGCTCTTATCACTTATTCTTCTTTTTGCAGGCTCTTTTTCTATGCATATCCCCTCTCTCGTGTATGTACTACCGATATCTTCCGCGTTTCATCTCTTTTTGATCATTTATCTTGAATTTTTTCACTCGTCTCCTCGTTTTCAAAGCTTTTAATATTATTCTTATCCTAATCACCTTTCCACACCTTCGCACAGCATCTGCAACTGCCTCCAACAGCAGGATTTGTGTTCTTAGCGTTTATGCTTATGCAATGGATCGGCCTCACCTCAAAATTCCACAATTGGCCCGTATCTGGAAAATTTGGCGAACTTTTCTTCGGCGTTTTCCAGTATGTTCAATTTCCTTCGAAATATATCCTTCATTTCATGGACATAACTCATAATTCTCGTTCCCCCGATTCAACCGTCCATCATCTCCTTTTCCTGTCTCCTCTTCCAGCTATCTTGATTTTACGATTTCCTGGAGTAAAAATTCCGTTCTTCTGGTCTTTCAAATAGTCTTTCTCTGTATCGTCATCATGTTCACCGTATTTTCAACACTTTGCGGTCTCATGGCCCGATTCGAGAAACCTCTCCCCAAAAAGCAGGTACGTCCAACCGCAGTGCTTGGCCGAGTCCTCTTCACAATGTTTGCTCTCCCTGCAATCAATGTCTCAACTGGTTCCATGCAATGTCTGACGAATATGGGCCACCTCCCCTTTGAACTGACCTGCTCGTCGTCCAAACCGTTTTTCATTGCTGCCGGAATCGCAATCTTCTTTCTGATGATCACAGCGGGGTTTGTGTATCACATGTTCGTGTACGAGCAAAACATGGTTTCTAAAGACCCGTTTGCCGCTCAGACTAACATCCTGCCGACACTCCTCTACGTCGTTGTTGGTATTCTAGCATTCATTTCTCCACTATTTTCGAACAATGTGTTGATCTTTGGGATCCTCTGCGCCATCACATTCCTCTTCTTCTGCCTGCTTTTCTGCTTTTATCAACCATTCTATTCTATCATGGGACAAGCTTTGTATTCCTCAACCCTCGCTATAGCATTTGTCTCCTCATTAATCACCATTTTGTCCTGTTTTATCAACCCACCAGACAAGCCACTTTCTGTCGGTTTCTCGATTATGTTTATGCTGCTAATGCTTCTTCTTGCGTGTGGAGTTGCATTTGGCGCCTTTATCTTGACAAAGAAAATCGCACAGTCCAGGTTTGCAGTTAGACCAGGAGAGGCCATCCCTTATCTCCCCCAAAGCAAAAGCTTCTCCTCAAAGTCCCAAACCACGCTCTTCTCACTTTCTTCTGGCACACCCCGCCAGGTCCAGGTTCAGGAATTCACTCCTTCGAACTCCCCTTCGGTTCGATCAAGACCAGTCGCCGTGCTCGACCTAAGCGAGTCATCGGCGTATAACGAAAGCATTTATGTCACAGAAAACCAAATTTCGTCAGCTTCAGGTCCTCAAACCACTGTTCCTCTCTCCGCGTTATCAACAAACATGTCCACACAAGAATGTGTGTCGGAGTGTGCCGGAGACTTCCTTCTGAGTGAACAGAAGCCGATTGCAAAGACACATTCCAATCATGTTGTGGTTATTGAAGAAAAAACAGTCAAAACAAACGAAATCAGTCCGCGATGTCTCGATGAGGAAATGGAGGAAGGAAACATCACACCAGACCCAGAACCGATGCCGGAAAACATGCCCACAATCAAGCTCCAACCGCCAGTCGAAGTGTCCACCCCGACATTCATCGCCTCGTCTCGCCTTCCCATCATCACACAACCAATCCCTCCTGCCCAGCCGACCTCGACTCGCCATCCACTCGCTGAGCCTTCAACCACCCTCCCTCGTCTTCTCTCTGAACAGATCAACCCCCCGCGCACTCTCCCGAAGTTCAAGTCAGTCAAAGAGATCCAGCGCGCGATTCGCTTCGTTGTTGACCCAGAAATGCTGAAATCTGAAGCCCATCTTTCGCTCGTCGAGCGGATTCTTGATTGGGGGATTCGACGCTTCCCTCAATCGTCGTCGCTTTGGACAACGAACGCGCTCTTCAATCAGAACGTTCGGAACAACACTCTCCGCACTGCAGACGCCTTCCAACACGCGAAACAATCAGTTCCACACATCATCGAGCGCTGGACGCAATTCGCATTCATTCGAGATGTGGAAGCGAAAGAGACTTCGGAAGGCGAGCAGAGTGCATCAGCCTTGTTTCGGTCTCGAATGGATCGAGGTCAGAGGCAGCACGAAGCAGCCAAGGCCTATCTACGACAAGTCTACACACAACTCTCCAAATCCAGTTTTGATGTTCAAAGAGTGCATGCAATGCTCATTTCCGCCATCGAAGCCCTTCGCTCTTCCCGCAAGCATTATTCGAGACTTCTCCAGCAATATCCATCCAACCCACAGGTCCTCCGTGGATATGGCTCGCTTATTCGGGACATCGAGAGAGATGACGACACGGCACGGATGCTTCTGAACAAGGCGACGCAATTTGAGGAGAATACCGATCAGCTGGAAACGATGGATTTGAGCCAAGAAGGGGATATGATGTCACGTGTGGATGGACGAGATCAGCAACGAGCACCGCAGAAGAGACAGAGACGGAACAAAAAGAAGAAGAAGAACTCACAGCATGTCATGGATGGGTTCTCTTTCCCTGACGACACGCCGCCCGTCACCACCGTTCTGACTGTCCTCACCATCGCTCTGCCGATTGTCATCGTCATCGTCCAGTCGATTGCGTATCTATTCACTTCGAACTTCTTCCGACTCACCATTGCACAGACTGAGGTGGTTTTCAAAATGTCCAACCTCCAACTTAACATGGCTCGCATGCTGCATCACGTGGAACTCTGGAAGATCGTTCATTCCGACGCTGTTGTCACGAATCCGTCCCTTCTCACCGAATGCAAGTATCTGTTGGCTGTGGAAGAGATGGATGAGAAAGTTTCCGAATCGGCGGAAGAAATTGAAGAAGGGCTGTACGACTCGTATAACACGATTCCTGAAGAATCGCGCTCACTCTTCGAAGTTGTGAACAACACGATTTACTTCGCGCAGGTGAACAACGCAGATGAGATGAGCAACATTTGGGGAACACAGATGAACATGCTCGACTTCGCGCTGAACATCCAAAACTCGCTCAATCACATTCGAGAGTATGGCAATCCAAAGGAGCGTCTCACACAGAAGGAGATCTACTGGCTGTTTCTGAACGCGCCAGTGATTGGGATGGAGATGATCAAAGGCACGTGTGTCAACTTGTCTGACCAAGTGCACACCCTGGCCAGTTCAACCGGACTTACGAATATTGTGTTTGCCATCATCGTCATCGCAATCACGATTTATCCGACGATGTATTGTTTCGTTCGCAAGTCGTTCGATTTCAGAAAGAACAGACGAAAGGCCTTCTTCAAGTTCGTCACTGCTCCAAAGAAGAGAATCCTGGAGCTGAAGAAGAGACTGGACGATTTGGAGAAGGACGATGACTCGACTGTTGAGATGACAGTCAACACGAAAAGCGGAGATGAAGAAGAAAACATTTCAGACGCTTCTCTGAGCGAGACAGACGAAGTGATGGAACTCTCAGTTCTCTCAACCAAACCGCCCACACCAAACAAACGACTCTCCAACCAACCACAGCTGCTTCGGAGTCCAAGCGAACTGCTCCGCGAATTGAATCTCCCGTCAGCGTCGCCCATAAACTCAGTTTATCAGACACCCGTCCTCACCTACTCCAACGGCGAGCCTCCCACACTCCCGTTCGAGCCAGAACCAAACGAGAAGAGAAGCAGTCTGCTTCGATCGATGCAGAACACGCAAAGTATGCCTCATCTCCAGCAGCATCATGGCCACGTCCTCAACCCACAACTCAGTTCAATGTCCGAGCTTCCACGTTACATGCCCCATCCACCAAACGCCACTCGCAACACGTCCAGTCTCGCACAGTCGATTCCAGTGATGTCTTCCTTCCCTCTGCAGGACAGGAACCCGTCTCCCATCCAACAGAACGTGGTCGAACCCACGCAAGCTCAGCCAGAGCCAGAAAAGGAAGAAGAGGGGACAAATGCAAAGACAGACAAGGAGGAGCAGGAGATGGAAGAATTGCAGTTCAAGATCGACAAAATGCCAGGCGTCCTTCCACGCTCTGTCTGCTTTGCGTTGGTCTTCTTCCTCGTTGTCTCGTGGGGGTCGCTTGCTGGCTTCTTCTTGACTTCCATCACAACAGTGTATCAAAGTGATGCTCAGCGAAACGCTGTCTTCCTTTCGAACTATCGCTCGTCTCTTCTCGATCTGATGACATTCCTCGCGCTTCAGATCGTCTTCGAGCCAACCGCTGACCCACCAAAGGAATTCTCTCTCAACTCGTCCACTCGGCCTGGTTGGAACGACTTCTCTCATCTGAAAATTGACGACGAGGAGCACCAGAAGAACATTGCCACTCTTCTGTCATACCTCCTCACCATCCATCGCAAAGTCAAAGAAGGGTCAGCTGACCACGCAAGCTACCTCACCGGCGACGAGATGATCGATCGATTGGACACTGTGCGAACGTTGGAGAAGGGGACGCAGTTGTATGCCATCACAATGGATGCGAGGGAGTGTTTCTGGAAGGCTGGGATTCGTGGTAGTCCTGAACCTGATGAATGTCAGGACGGAAGGATGGTTGGGATTGCTGACTCGTTCATGGGATTGGAAGGACTGATGACTGCGTTTGCTTCAGCAGCTGGGAATGTTGTCTCGATGAAAGATCCTCGGACGAACCTCCTTCCGCAAGACCAGAGCATTCAGTCCATACTGACCATCCAAGAATATGACCTCTTTAATGGTCTCGAGTGGTTCACGTCTGTCATGCTTGAAGAACTCACTACCGAACTCACAACACTCGACCAGACTGTGATGCTTGTGTCGCTTTCCACCATCGTCACCCTTTTTCTCTGCTCGCTGATCTGTCTGAGACAGGCTGGCAAGAGAATCTCCAACGTCGAACACAACACACTTCTCATCCAAAAGATGGATCCAGCCAACGACAACACTTTGCAGGGGTTAGAATGGTCTGATCAATACATGTGTGAGATCGAGCTGTTGGATGAGGGCCACGCTTCAATCTGCAAAGCGGCAGTGTCGCTGATGCGGAAGATGGGTGAGGACGGATGGGAGAAGGCACGCCGAGCTGAATTGAAGAAGTTCTATGTCGTTCTGTTGAGTGTGCTCGAGGAAGAGGAGGTACTGATGCAGCGGCATTCAGTCGGACGTGTTCTCATCCGCTCGCACCAGCGACAGCACGTCCACATTCTGAAGAAAGTGAACAAGAGCATCTGGCAGCTCTATCAGAACACCCCGCAAAGCCAGCATTTCTTCGTTTCCACTATCAGCGCATGGTTGACAGAACACGTTGCGAAGAGCGATCGAGATTTGGGGGCTCGGCTTGAGGAGAAGATGACGGAGAGTGAGAAAGAGGAATGTGTCAACAAAACCGATTTTGTGATTCCACGCTCGTTCCGACAGTTCCTTCAATCCGATCATTGCAGTATGAAGGACAAGAAGTCATTTGAGAAACTCTTGCAGCTCCTGCGGCTGCATGCCAGCGATCTCTGATGCGAATCACCATCACATCTCTCACCATATAGTTTCTTATTTCCACTTTAATGATTCCGTTTGTTCGCGCTTTCTTGAAAGTTACTTCTGACTCTCTCAATCACCCTCCTTTGATGGGTGTCACAAGCTTTTGTTGCATTTTTGTCTCATCTTGCAGGGGAGTGCAAGGCTGACGGAAGCATCCGTTTTAACTATTTTCTCCATTTCACGGTTTTTATGTATCTGAACTTTTCCAATATAGACGCTGAGAAACGAGGTCAATGATGTGACGAGAAAAAGCAACATCATGGTTTGATCTTCCTCTCCTCATCCTCTCACCGCGCCCAAACGCCTTCACCTCTCGCAACACGCAGTATTCGCACACTCAAATTAGAAATAGCGTTTCTTCCACCATCAAACATGAACTCCCACCAGATTCGACTGAAGTTCCATTTCCGCTCTACAACGGTGTGCATTGGATTTAAGTTCAGTTTTATTTTAACGATTATCCCAATATTCATCATTTTTCAGAAATGCTCTTCCGAATGACGAGAGTTGGAGTCAAACTGAACAGAAACCTACGCTCGTTGACAGATCGCAACAAGATGCAATTCCACGTTAAGAACATAAACAATCCATGATTTCATCGGGTATCATCCCTTTTTCTTCATTATTTCAGACCTTACGATGTTATCTCGCCGTTATTGTTCCATGGTTTCCAACTCTCTTCCCATCGAAGCCGAAATTGTGCATTCTTCGATAAATTTCTGGAATCATTCTGTCGAACACCGACGCACTGCTGAATACCAAGATTTGGAGTGTTGAACATTGCGAAACGGAAGGAATGTCTCTGAGGAAAGGACAGGATCAGATATTTCGACCCTTCAGCCGTTTGTCCTTCCAGCTCTAATTTCTGTTTTGATCAGATGTTTTCTGAGATTTCTCAGACTGAATAAGCTCAACCCTCAATACACATGTCGGAACTTCAAGTCAAAAATCAAAGCGACTGTCTCTCACTCTTCCACTCGAATGAAGACAACACATGACGAGATAAGTGATGAAGAGACCAATTTACATTTGTTTGATCTCATATTTTCAATCGATTCGAAACTACGAAGTCGTCGTGACATCTCACTTTTCTAATAACAATCTTTTCTCTGTATAGCTCTCCATTTCAACAATGATTTGATTTTTCTCTGTTTTTCTGCCGAAATTGATGCTGAAAACCAAATTGAACAATTCCAATGATTGTTCTTGACAGAGATCGGATCCGTCCCCCAACTGAACATTTCACCTCTAAACTGACCAATACAGGGTGATCAGTGAAAACTTGGTATGGGTTTATCTCGGTCAACTTAACGAATTGTTTGACGTGGTTTGAGCTAGTCTCCTATTTCACTGAAAGCTTCCAAAAATGTCCAAATTGTGGGTTTGACCCAGTTGAAGGATCGTCTCCATATTTTGATGTCCAACAAACAAGCAAGATTTCGAGATCGTGTTCTAAGGATGAGCAACGGACGGACAAAAAGACGTTCAACTCGGACAACGGACAGCGGACAGGTCCAAGTGAAAAAGAAGTGCTTCATGTGGCCTAAATCAATGTGATTGACACTCAATTCGTTAATAAATAAGTGAATAGTGGTGATTAAATTCAGATTTTGTCTTTCATCAAAATGATAAACGAGTACTAGAGAATTTGGACAAAAAGACCCATTAATTGCAGAAATGTCCGAGCTTGTCCGATCTTGGACATTCACTCAATTGTTGAAAAAACGAATCATCTGAATTTCTTCACAATCCAATTGTGATCAGATCAAAATGGACAAAACTGTCCTGTCCTGGACATGTCCGGATCGTCCTCCCCATCTCAAGTTAATTTCGTCGTCCCATTTCTTTCAGGGTCACTTAAATCGGTTTTCACTTCGAAATTCCATTCTTCACATCATTTTCTAGCAACCACTCATTCTGCGATACTTTTATAAACTCATTCCGGGAATTCAGTTCATTTCCGATTTGACACATTATTTCTCTTTCAATGATGTTACACGTCAGAATTCAGTCAATGATAGTAGTATCTTATTTCAAACATGATCGAATCAATTTGCCTTCAAAATTCGCCGCTCTGTTGCACACTTTGTTGGTTTGTTGATGATCTTGACTGGTATCTCGTTCCTTTTGGTTCAAGATGTTTTCTTATAAAGAAATTTCTCATTTTGAATCCAGATACGATGCTTTCTCGCCCTTATCCAAATGAGATGGTCGTTACACTCTCATTTGTCGCCCTAAATGAACGGATCGTTTTCTACCTCGAAATAGTCTGTATTACACTTTTTCCGAATCAAAATGATTCATATTCATATTATTGATCGCTTTTTTCACATTTATTATTGTTGATCTTCCCTCCAGAAGGCAGATTGACCTGTCGATCCTGTGAAGACGGAATAGATGAGGCCAAAGGAGGACAAACCGAGCTGATTCGTAAACAATGAACTGGGAGTTGGGACGAAGAGACAAAACAGAGTGAGAGGAGAGGACGATCTTCATAATCGAGGGTCCGAGCTCGTGAACAATGGAGTTGGAGAAAAAGAACGAAACGGAAACATCAAACGAAACCAATTTGAAAAGTATGCTTCTCCCTACTCTGACTTACAGATATTTCTTCATTTTATGACAATAAGTGTCCTGACTATACAGAAATTTAAAGTGGAACAGTTAATCGATAAAACATGAGACAGACATCTCAGAAAGATGCAGAACGTATGTAATCATTCGTAAAGTGAATGAGGTTTTTCAGTCCATCCCTTCCTTCTCACAGCCACTCACATCTATTCATCTCCTCCTCCACCCTCATGAGATCGAATGACAGAATGGGAAAGGAAACAGGTGACTGAGAGAGAAGAGCGAGAGAAAGAGGAAGAGAAGCGGAGAGAAGATGAGAGAAAGCAGATTGAAGAAAGGGTGATGAAGGAATTGGAGGAAGAACGAAGAAAGGAAGATGAGGAAAAAGCGAGGCGAGAAGAAGATAGGAAGAGGAGAGAAGAAGAGGAAAGAATTGAACGAGAAGCGAAGCGAAGATGGGAAGATGAAGAAAGACGAAGCAAAGAAGATGCGAAACGATGGGAAGAGGAAGAGCGAAAGAAAATTGAAGAAAGAGTGCGGAAAGAACTCACTGAAGAGAAGCAATGAGAAGAGGAGAGAAAGGAGGAACTTCGAAAGGAAGAAGAACGGAAGATGAAGGAAGAAGCAAAAAGGAAGGAAGAAGAAGCGAGAAGGAAGGAGGAAGAAGAGAAAAAGCGAATTCAGGAACGAGGTGAGGCGTGAAATCGCAGAAGAGAAGAAAGGAAGAGGAGAGGCGAAGGGAGGAAGAGAAGAAAGCGAATATTCCCCCAAAGAAGTCAGAATGGGAAAGGAAGCAAGAAGCTGAACGAGAAGCAGCGGGAGAGAAACAACGAAAGATCAGAGAGGATTTGGAGCGAGAGAGACAACGAGCAGCTCAGAAAGACTCAGCGACGATCGAGACAGGATCGAGTGTGTCAAGTGCGTTTGCTCGCTGGGGCATTGGGAAGATGATCGACACTGGAGTTGGATCTCGTCCAGTCGGTCCCCAACTGACATCATCGTCATCTCGAGGCAACTTCTCTCAGAAACGAGAAGAAGACGAACGAAAGAAAAAGGAAGAAGAAGAACAAAGAAAGAAGGAAGAAGCAAAACGTCAAAAGAGGAAGCAGACCGGAGACAAAAGAGATCGATGAGGAGCGCATGCGAGCCGACATGCTCAATCGGGAAAGAGAGGCTGAAGAGGAAAGAAGAATCCCACAGGAGAAGGACGATCAAGACCGCGAAGAGAAGGAGCGTTTGAGACGGAAAGAGGATGAGAATCGGCGAGAACAGGAAAGACGGGAGGAGAGAGAGCGGAATGAGAGGATGGAAGAGGAAAGGAGGAAAGAGGAGAAGAGGAGGGAAGATGAGGAGAGAGAGAAAAAGGAGAGAATCAAACGAGAAGTTCAGGAGACGCTTCGGAAGGAGAAGGAAGCGGAAGAACGAAGGAAGAAAGAGGAACAACAAAAGGAGGAGGAGAGAGAAAGGGAGGCCGAACGAAAACGTCAAGCTGAAAGTCAGAAAAAGTCAGAGTGGGAGAGGAAGCAAAATGCTGAGAGAGAAGCAGCGGAAGAGAAGCAGCGAAAGATCAGAGAGGATTTGGAGCGAGAGAGGCAACGAGCAGCTCAGAAAGACTCAGCGACGATCGAGACCGGATCGAGTGTGTCCAGTGCATTTGCTCGCTGGGGCATTGGGAAGATGATCGACACGTCCAGTTCTCCAGCTCGCCCAGTTGGCCCGTCAACTTCAACTGGTGCGAGTTCACGCGGCAGCTTCTCTCAGAAACGAGAAGAAGACGAACGAAAGAAGAAAGAGGAAGAGGAACAACGAAGGAAGGAGGAAGAAGGAAAGCGGCACTTCGACAATGTGAACTAAACCTCCTGGGAAACACCCACACCCTCACAAGATGATACTGAACCATCCCGAGACTCCACTGACCCCCTTTCCATTTTCATCGATGAATGTCGGACCAGCCAGCGGGCGTGTGTGGCAGATCTGACAAGAATGACAAGACAGGAAGCAGCGAAAATGAAGAGGAGAGAAGAGGAGATGAATCGGAGAATGAGGAACAACGAAGTTGATACGAGACGAAGGGAGAGAAACGAAATGATGAGAGGAGACACTCCGAAAGGAACTTCCTCACAATCAGTCCATCAAAAACCACATAAAGGCCATACCGACTCGATCATTCGTTCTCGTCCTTCCCTTCCACACCTATTTCTATCCATCCTCTTTCTCTTCTCCATCCAACTCTTTCTCTTCATCTTCTCTGTTCTCCATCACATCTCTCTTCATCTTTTCCTCCTCTCCTATTTCTTAAAAATGATTCAATTCTCCAAGTTAGTCAATAAATTTCAGAAAAAGTTGATCAAACCCTTTTTGAAAAGTTACGAGCAATGACATCCTAATTAGGCGCTGTCCGAGGACGGACAGCGCCTCACCTTGTCCGGACAATTGCTCCTCCCTATCGTGTTCTTATTGAACATTGTAAACGTCAAGAAATGACGTACACTCAAACTCATCGTCACTTAAGTTTCTACTGGCCAGAAGACGCCCCATGTCTCGAAACCTGCCGAACTGTTTTCAAAGAACTCGATGCCGGAACCTTCACGTACACAGGGAAGAAACCAAATCACCATCGCGAAAACCAGCGTCTCATTGAAGCGCTTCAACGCATTCTGGACGAAAATACCCATTATTCCCTTCGACATATGTCGAAGATCACAGGAGCTCATGTTTCAACAATTAAAGGATGCTTATTCTGTCATTTCCACCTCGTAAAACGTAGTCTGCGGTGGGTCCCTCACACTCTGAATGACCAACAGAAGCAAGCAAGGGTTCAAGAGGCCACCAGACTGATTGCAACTCTCGACTTTCATTCCAATTTTAACTATCAAATGCTCTTCACTGGCGATGAGTCATGGATTAAATATGACTCTCCTTACGATTTTGAGTGGATGAGAAAAGAAGATGAGAGACCAACGCGTGAAAGGCAAAATATCGGAGCGAAGAAAGTTATGTTGACCCTTTTCTTTTCTCCCAAGTTGTTTTTCACCCGTCTCCTTCCAGCTAATCAAACAATCAATACGGACTATTTCCAAAATCAAATATTATCGCCGTTACGAAATCAATTTGATGCCGAAATGGGAGAATTCTATCACAACATGCCGATCGCTCTGCACATGGACAACGCACCGTCCCACAATGCTGTTTCAACACAGCATCACCTCACACGACTCAACATGACACGAATTCAACATCCAGCGTATTCCCCAGACATCTCTCCTTGTGATTTTTGGATTTTCGGTTCACTGAAGGCAAGTTTAAAAGGAAATCACTGTCAGACCGCAGAAGAGCTCCAGATTTTAATCAACAACTTCCTTCTCACTCAAACAGAAGAAATGCGTCTCCGCGTGTTCCGCAATTGAGAGCAAGATGTGAAGAGGTGGTTCTCCGCCAAGGAGACTACTTATAACGTTTTTCTTTGATTCAACTCATTTTTTCAGGATACTCTGTATCTATTCTCATTCAATCACTTTTATCACCCAGGTTTGCTCATAATTTCATCGTTTTCCTGGAAGTCATGTTTTCAAGCTACTATTCGGAAATCAGATCGAATTAGGATGGATTTGATTGGAGGAAGGACTGTTGAGTGCTACCATTGCTTTGTACCATGTATCGTTCACTCACTCAAACGATAATTCTCATTGAATCCATTCCACGCCTCTCCGACCTGCTCTATTTGTTGACGCCTGAAAAGTCATTGCGTATTACATCGTGCTGATCACTACTTACGAAAGAACCATTTCTGCACCCGTCTCATTGCAGGAGACCCACATCCAGTTCTCAGCCACACCTCTCTTTTCCTTCCCATACAATATTAACTGTTTTTCTTGAATGTTGCAACAACAACATGATGAGTATGACGCTGTCCTTCCGTTCTGTCTTTTCTCTTCTCTGTTTTAGAAAGTTAGAACCGAACAAAACAAGACGTCAAGAAATGGAAATGTCAGACTATTCATGAATAAGGAAATGATCTCAAGCCTAGATAAAACAAAAAGGCATTGTCCTCCATTTTCAAGTCTCTCAGTTTTAATCCCGTCGCGAAAAGTCTCCTCGCAACATTCACCTTCAGACCGTCTCCATCCTCGTAGACTTCTCTTATTTCAATCGTCGCATCTTTGAAAGCTTCCTTTTCCCCATGTGATCTGAAAATTCTGAACCCATGATCTCAACAGTCAACCAGAACGCCAACTTATCACTCCACATCTCTTTCTCCGTTGGAATCAACATATCCGTCCTTTCCCTTATCCATCAGATGGAATAAGCAGAAAATCAACTCTTCTCCACTTATCCATTTTACTATAGCGTCATTGGGTGTTCTTCAACCTTTTATTCAAAAGATTCACTACAATCGGAAAGACCAGTCTATTAAGCGGAATAATGATCATATATTGTTTGGTAGTGCATTTTTCAAAGAAGTATCATTGATCGACCATCATGAAGTGAATAAGTGGGGAACCACATTGAACATCGATTTATCCAAGACTCAAAGGATTTCATCCCCTAATCCAAGTTCAAATGAGAGTCGAAGTTGGTGAATGGGGATAGCCTTTGTTGTCAGCCTTGAGTTTGACGACATCGATCCTTGGAGCTTTGAGAACGATCGCAATGGCAGAGAAAGATGGCGACACTTGCGAGATCATGACGGACACGGAAGAGCATTTAGCGATTCTGGGAATGAGGTCGAAGGTGTACTGAAGAGTGGTAGTACGAAGATGGAGACGGTCTGAAGGTGAATGTTGCGAGGAGACTTTTCGCGACGGGATTAAAACTGAGAGACTTGAAAATGGAGGACAATGCCTTTTTTGTTTTATCTAGGCTTGAGATCATTTCCTTATTCATGAATAGCCTGACATTTCCATTTCTTGACGTCTTGTTTTGTTCGGTTCTAACTTTCTAAAACAGAGAAGAGAAAAGACAGAACGGAAGGACAGCGTCAGACTCATCATGTTGTTGTTGCAACATTCAAGAAAAACAGTTAATGTTGTATTGGAAGGAAAAGAGAGGTTCGACCCATTGTGATCGCATTTCAACGTCACTTTTTGTTGTTCTCTTTGACATTGTTCGAAACTCGAGATGGGTGATTCTAAATGAATTGTTACCCGCGTATTTTTTCATTCAATTTGACATTTCATTTTCCTTAACTCCAAATACAAACATTTCTCAGAGTTGTCCACCATTAATCATTGAAATGTAATCCAATTTGTCGATCGTTGTCCTTTTCTTACATGACGGTTCTTCTGGCAGCCTTTTCATCTTTTTGTCCCACTCATCTTCTTCACTTAGTGACAAATCATCCTCTCCCAGATAATCATCATCCTTTCTCCGGCCTCGGACCGTCCGTGACTTCCGTTGCGGAGGCAAAAGAGCCTCATCATCAACGCCATGTGGGTGCTCTCCTTCTCGCTTGATTTTGATAATAGTGTCTGTTTCCTGCAATAAAATAGTAAGAACATCGATAAGGGCACACAGTTGTGACGATAGTATCATCCGGTGAATCGATGCATGACTGTTGATCGATCATCCTTCTTCGCTCTGCAAATTTCCATTGTTTCTCAAGTGAGGTTGCGACACGGGAAGAAACGATGACTTGATGCCATCTCTTGACCTCGAAATCATGGATGACTCTTTTAAACCGAAATGGGAGATGTTGCCAGGAATTCGTCGGGATCGACGTTGATGGGCTCACTTTCAATTTTGAGTGCTGAATTGTGAAGCATAGATACTTTGATATGCCGTTGAAATCGATTTCCGGCGATTCTCCTGGGAAATTGGGTGAAAATTGGACAAATTTTACGATTCGTCCCTTCAATGCCGCTTCCAAGTCTGTGAAGTATTCGATAAACTGTGAGCAAGTGTTGATTGTACTTTGAGGCGGGTGAGATCGCAAATTCCGTGTCATGATCCCGAACTCAGCATCGCAATCATTTTTCCCATGATGTTCAACGAAGAAAAGAGCATACGTGGACAACGTGTTATCAAGGGTTGTTAAATCTGAGAGTAGGTAGCAGAGAAGTTGTTTATTGCGAAAGTGTGGCCCACAGTCTGATACGAAAAAAGAGTCTGGGCCCGATCAAACAACTCCTCTTCGAGCAATGATTCCAAAGCTTCTACAACAAAAGAAGCATTATGGTTCAGGACCTCACTAATATAATGGTAGGTTCTTTTGTCCAATGATCCTTTTCATTTCTGTAGTAGACCACGAAGCCAAGATCGGTCAGCTGTTGTTTGTTGAAGAAGTCTTTCTGCGATTCTTCCGTTGATATCGGTATTTTCCAATTTTCTTTAAAGTCAGCAATGATCATATACTGATTTTGTTTCAACGTGTTTCTAATTTCCTTGATTCCTTTTCGTTGATCTTCTGCTTCCAAAAATATGATCATCCAAGGCTTGTATTTCTTTCTCTAGTGCTTCGATCTTCGTTCGTTCAGTTTCTGGAAGGACTGCAAGTTCGCGAGAAGCTTCCTTCCGGCGGATACAGTCTGGGCAGACATCTGTTCGCCTTTGAGATTCATGGAGATCTCTCGTCATGAGACAAAATGTACTATATCCCAGATGTATGCCTGTTTCTTTTGATAATTCTTGCCATATTTGATATTTTGTCTGACATATCATTCTTTCTTTCATCCATTTTGAAGGGTCGTGGCGCAACATGAGTTGGGATCTGGATGTCTCCGACGAATGGTCCATAATGAATTCTCGAAACAACCTCTGCTCCTGATGATTGAGAGGTGAACGAGATGGCGGGGGGTGCGTTAGTTTGTTTCTTTTGTAACGTCCTGTTTTGAAGTGGTGCCGAGCCGAATTATAGCGGCTCTTCGAATTCGGAAAGCCAGCAGTCACAAGGAAAGATAATGCGAAATGCCCAGCCAGCACAGATTCTACATCGAGTGGCACGATTTTCGACTTTTGACAGATCAGGAGACAATCTTTCACGAGGTCTGTACTCTTGTCTGAATTTTTTGAAGGAGAATCAGATAAAAATTTCAGAATGACAAACCTGAGTGGTCCTTCTCAAACGTTGACAATACAGATGGACACCTCTTACTCTTTTTTAGAAGGTGCAATATTAGCTCAGCTGGATCGGAGGGCCAAATGGTTGAAATTGCTTCCCAAGCCAGACGTGTCTTTTTGGCTCGTTCATTTCGCGAAAGCGAGGCGAAAGAGGGAACAGACTCCGTAGTCATTGATAAAATCTACTTGTCCCAGAATCAGTCACGAAACAGCAGGGTTGTTCACGGATCATGAAAAGGGGCCACCAGGCTCACAAACTCGCACTATTGGATCACAATCTTTTCCAATTCATATTGATCTCACCATTTCACTAGGGTGTGTCACGACGAAGCTTTTTGAAGAAAAATGGACCAATCTTGACTGATGAAGTGCGATCATCATCAAGAGCATCATAAATCAAGTCCTCATGCTCCTATAAAAATTCACTCCAACTTCAAAAGTTTTTTTCTGTGGTGTGACGCACCTTAGTTTCGGGTAACAATTGATTTAGAATCACCCAGATAAGGTCATTGTAAGAGGAAAACCAATGGCAAATAACTAATTGAGAAGTGGTGATGAAAAAAAACCGGGCCCAAGTTTTCGCTGATCACCCTGTAAGGCTGGTTTGGTTGTTGGCGTCAAAAATATCCTCACAGAACTCTGCTGTGAAGAGAATAAAACATAGGTCAGAATTATTTCTTGTTTTTCATTTCCAAACCGAGGTTCTGTCCAGTTTTAAGATAATATCAGGATCGGATGATGTTGATTCACTCTCTGGGTGAGTTCCCGATGTACTAATTCTGGGTCAGATCTATCTTTCCACAATGATTTTCAACACAACGATTCTCAACCAGTTTTGGGAAAAATTTCTCTCACATAATGTTCCTGCTCTGCATTCATTTTTCACAAAATTCGACTCATGTTCTCCTGTTTCGAACGAAGTTCTCGATGAGGCCGTAACTTGCTGGTCAAACGCAAACACTGCATGTAATAATGCGTTTCGCCATGGAAAGATAGTCATTGATGCAATTTTTGAAAGTCCCGAGGATTTCTCAAGTCGAATGGTCCAATTTTGCTCAACGAGAAATGAACGTCTTACTGAGTCAATATTACGATTTCTCAAACGAACTATTCAATTGGATTCTTCCCTCTCTTTCAATTATTTTTTCAAAGAAGGGTATTTCACTCAGCTGTGTTCTCATTTTCAACCACAACTCTCAAAACCCTTCATCCCTCCAGGATTCATGCCAAGCAATCCACCCATTCTTGAATGTTGCGGTCATGATACTTATCATGAATTCATTATATCTTTCATCAATCACACATTGTTCTCTTGCCAATTCGATGAAGGACTTGTTGCATACCGCCTCGCTCACGGAACCCTCGACGATGACACGGTCCAAATTGTGCTTGGTTCAACACGGGACTACATTTCAAACCTCTGCACCTGGTCAATCACCCTCCCAATCTTTGCATCGTCTGACCTCCTTCCTCGCCTGTTTGGCCAGCTTATTCTGAGTGCCCCACAACATTCTTCTGTGATGGAGCTTGTTGAGAGCCTGAAGATTGTGAATGTTGGTATTTTATGGTTCGAAAAGTGGAGAGAGGACATCCACTCTCTAATCTTCATTCGAAAGCTCAAAACTCTCTTTGTCTCGTCTTCGGATCTTTTTCACAAACACAAGGAAGAGGCAAGGAGTGTTCGGAGATCTGTGTTGAGTGAGGGGTGGGAGGATCGGATTGAAACGGAACAATTCGTTCCACGTGAACACTTCCGAAATGACTTGCATCTCGACACTCTACGCTCATTTGTCTCTCACATTGGTTGGAATTTCTCTTATTTTTGATGATTCAAACCGTTTTACATCATTTCTCATGTTTTCTGCCTCTTTCAAGGTTTTCTATCAACACGTGATTTCTGCGAAAATAAAGAATACAACTTGAAGGAAAGAAAACATGTCAGGATCAATAATTCACAGAATCAGAAGACGATTGGACGTTGTTTTAGAAGAGGTGATGTCTGTCTGGATTCTTTTTGTTCCAGGCGACCCTATAAGCGTTAAATCGAGTGGAAATGGCATCTTGCACCTTTTTCCGTCGAGTCCTTTGTATTCTCTCGTTGAGAGCGACAATATCTGATTCTGTTGTGACAATGAAAGATTTTAGAGAAGTATGTGTTTCATTCAACCCGGGAATGAAGAAAGCAACAACACAGATACTTGCGGGGATGTTACAGACATAATATGGGAGATTGATGATCCCATCGGCTTTCAGAGACGGAGCCAGAGTGAAGGACGAGATTGCGATGACGAGAAGAACACCAATATAATCAACGGGCATAGAAGAATTGCCCTTGCAAGGATAGCAATCTGAGAGGAGTGAAACCAAAAAAATAAAAAATAAACAAAAACACACGAAGACCGGTGAGTGGTACCATAATCGGTTCCAGGATGACGAAGAGTGAGGCTGTTCGATCAAGACAAACATTGGTGAGAGTACTATACTTGGAGGACATCGTTTCAGATAGCATAACTTCGCACAAAAGGAGAGTTATGGAGCACATAAACTTTACAGGGACGTCGGCTCTTCTCGGCGGAGGAATGGCCGGGTTTTGGGAAAGCTTGTTGAGGTGAATTGAATTTGCCACTAATTCCATTATAAGAATGGAGCAAAAGGACAGAGCAACAATAACCAGCTTGTTCGTTGATGTGGGGCTATTTGATTTCCATTGTGGGAGTGAATGGACGGCAATAAAGAGAAGGACGATGAAGCACAGGAGACAATCTGGAATGAACCAAACGAATGGATTTGATATTGGGGATTTCTTGTCTGTCTTCTCCATTGATTCAGAAACGAGGATATGGGTCACAATCATCAAAGGGATCATCAGAATGGATAGAATCAGCAGAGATCGCAGTAGAAGGCGAGCATGGCGTAATTTTTTCTGTAATCGAATTAGTGGAGGCTCTGATGGATTAGTTGAATCGATAACTGCTTGACGATAAAACCTGAGATAGCAATGAGTGGAAAAACAGAAGACACACTTGATAGTATCGAAGAACCCTTCCGCAATCAAACCAGACTCCACCATTTCACGAGACGTCTAAACAGAAATCAGCGGCATTGAGAATAAAGATTCATACGACACCAGCATCGAGATTCAAGTTTGTGAGTGGATGGTCTGGTGGGTTCGAAAGCATAAACTGTTCTCGGACCTCAGAAACATAGGCGACACATGGATGTGCCCACACACTGAAGATTTCATCAGACAACCAAGCAGGAGAGATGGGAGAGTTGATTGAGAAAGAGGAGACTAATCTGCTTTTAATAGTCTGTGAAAGCGCTTGTTGACTATCATCAGATTGGATAGTGTGTCAATATCACAATATTTGAAGATTCTACGATGGTACGCAAGATATCAGGAAGGAAAATGAATGCACACTCTGGGAGGACTAAATCATTCATATCATCTTAAAAGGTTCACCAAAAGAACAAGTGCACTTAGAGACATCTTTGATTTACGATTCATTTGAAACATTGAATGATCGACGGGTTTTTCGAGATGGAATAATGGCTAGATCACTTTTCATCATTTTTTTTATAATTCTGTCGCGGCATGCTTGACTGGCTTTCGATTCCTGGACCTGTACCTACCCGTTCATCATCAGTGAATACATCGACACCTCGTTCTCTGACGGATGCGCCTAATTGTGATCAGCAAATCCAACAACCCAACGTTGTGTCACCCCCAATATCTGAAAAGCCATGGTTGACTTGCGTGACCTTGAAGAATATTCCAACCAATGTGACGTTCGAAAAGATCTCCCGGCTTCTCTCGCACTTGGGTACAGTTTCAGCAGTTTATCTTCTGTCGCAGCAAATGTCCAACACTATGCTTTCCCCTCAATCACCAGCTATTCCGTACCAACCGCCTTGTCAGTGGAAAGCGTCAGCTTCAACTGATATCTGCACGGCCGTTGTTTCATTCGTTGATTCAACAATCACAGAAAACGTGAATATCACGTCTAAATGCCTCCACATTAAAAGGAGGAAGGTGCTGCTGTATCACACGAATGAATCGACGTACCTGGCTGCCATTCATGACCCAGCGACGACTCTCCTCCTTCCGCCGCCCCAGACGCGACCCTCTTCTGTTCCGTCCTTCTCACCCATTATCCAGCAGAAGGATGCTCTGTCTCTTGTTTTGGATGGGATTCCGCGATTCGAAACGCTCCTGTCGGTCCTGTCTCATTTTCCAAGTTTCTCCATCACATCAATCAAGATCCTTCCAAATACGGAGCGTCAGTGTGATTTTCAGTCGTGTATTTTGGAATTCCCTTCGAAAAACGAACTTGAACGTTGCCATAGACATGTTACTCGATTTCCACCTTATCCGACAGTGGCAGTCATAAATCCTCCTATTCCTGCGTTTAACCTGGATTTGGTGCCTTCTCCTCCAAGGCTTTCTTTCTTCCCCACGCTGGGCCCGCTTTCACAGTCTCAATATTCATCTTCTATTTTTCCGCGCTTTTCATCGGCAGACTCGCTCGAACTTCCGTTCGATGGATTGCGGAGCCAGTTTGAATTGGCTCTGACACCTCTCCATCTCTCGAGTGGTTTAAACTCATCTCTGTCTGGATCATATTTTCAAACAAGTCCAGATCCATATTTCTCTTTAAGTTTGTGGTGATTCCTCTTGTATATTATTCATAACAGTCTTTTCCACTTGTTCAACCTGTTTTAGCAATTCATACAATTGTTGGTGTACTCAGCCACGGACAAAAGTTTGCGGGCACCAAGGTCTGCATTTATGAACAGGTGATTTTTTCTCATTTTTTCTTAAACACTTCACCCCTTTGAAAGACAGCAATTTTTCAAATATAAAACTAAAATAGTGTGGTGAAGTGAAAATCGAGCTGCTCGACTGATCTGCCCTGGGAGGCACATCCGATCGCGGCCATCAAGAAATGTCTCCTCTTCCGAGGAGAGGAGATGTGATGTGTATAGTCTGTTCCTCCAGTGAGAACCGATTGGTTCCTCTCCTTACTGAGATCCTGGAGGATCTGTGATGAAAAAGTGCATTTCCTTTCTTCCTCATCTCTCTTCAGCTCACGGTGTAACTCTACCAAACGATCTGTCTGACTCAAATAAAGATATTTCTTTCTTCATCTCACGAACACTGACATGCCGTAGAGATTTCGAGATCCGATGAAGTTCGTATGTATTCAAATCTTCCACATTTGTCAGCACCGCGCCGGATAGGGGCATAATCAGCATTCTCACGACAAGTTAGAGGTAGGTAAGAGAGTTGCACTTTCATCAGGATCTCCAGGAAGAAAGGAAATACTCCCTATCTATACATCATCTCCTCGGAAGACTATTTTAGTTTTATATTTGAAAAATTGCTGTCTTTCAAAGGGGTGAAGTGTTTAAGAAAAAATGAGAAAAAATCACCTGTTCATAAATGCAGACCTTGGTGCCCGTAAACTTTTGTCCGTGGCTGACTCTCCACAAGGTCTCACTGTTTCAGACTCTTGGAACGCTGTCGTGGATCACTTGGTTCTTATAGTTCTTTCGAGATCGGTCTGAGATGTGGCTTCATGTAATCAACCATCGAAGAAGCTGAAAAAAAAGTGGCACGACGATTGATATCGTTTTGTTGTGTTGGATCACTGATTCTGACACATAGTCAAGAGAAAAGTCCAAAATTTCACCTCAAAACGTAGATAATCGTGTCAAAAACAGTCCATATCCAAGACAGGACACAAAACGATGAAAAAAAGATCACAATTCGGTCAGTGACTCACATTCATTCCAGTATCTCGTTCATCATCGTTCACAAACACCATTTCATTAATCCCTTCAAGATATCTTGCACGGATGAGAAAGGGAGACAAAGAACGACCTCAGAACTAAATTATCATGGCTTGATCACTCACAACAGTTACGCTCTCATGACATCAACACCTCGTTCGAGCCCTCCCCCACGAAAGAAAAAACGCATTTCTCATGATGATTATTCCAGCGACAGCGATTCAGACCTGGTTGGATTCATTGACGATGATCCTCAATCACAAAGCCATCATCACAGAACACACAGAAGACCCGACAAAAACCCCGGAAATCTTTGGCTTTCTCGACGTGATGCGTCATCTGATGACGAGAAACCAAAGAAGAAGAAGAAAAAGTCAACCGACGTAAATGCCAGTGACTCGTCGTCAAGTCCTCGAGAAATTGATGAAAGTGATGATTCTTTCGTTGGTTCATATTCTTCTTCTGGATTTGGATCGTCGTCCAGTTCATCTGAACATCTCTCAGATCTGGGAACGCACACACTTCCACGTGATCGCTCACGACATCATCGCTCGTTAAACTCTCTTCAACGGAAGAAAGATCGGCGGAATCATGTTTCTGGACAACGTGCAACTGTCTTCCACACCGATGGAAGACAAATATGTTGGTATGACGAAAGATGCTACCGTAACAATCCACAGCACTTTATCGATTTTGCACACCCAAAAAGAGATGAAGCCAAAGCTCTGCAACTCCAGTTGGACGCCCAGTCAGCTCAACTGAGGGCACATCAAATTCAAACACCTCCTCAATCTCATCCACTCATCCATCCCCAATCGGGAACTACAACTCCTCCTCGTTCTCCAACTCCTGTTGAATCGGAACAAAATGATTTATTATCCGCCATAGATCACGTCGCTCCCAAAACACCACCACAGCTCCATTCCAAACTGAACGATCAAACCTCTAATTCTGAACAAACTGTGTCTTTACAACCCTCGACACTACGCAGCTACTTTTCATCATCCAATCAAACCAAAAAGAATGACTCTGAGAGGGTTTCCTTTCTCTCGGATTCTTGAATCCCTCTGGACGCGATATCTCGTGTTTGCCCGAAACCAATTTTTTTGAGCTCGTGATTGAATAATGCTTTCTTCATGATTTTCATTATTTGTGCTTCGTGTCACCCCAATAGTCCGTTCAGACAATTCCACAAAATTCTCGGATCCACTTCGAGATTGTCATGATTCTTCATCCCAAACTCTGCATTTTGGAATTGACATATCGAACAGATCGAATTCAAGAGTTCAATCGTTGTTCTCACTTGAATCACGGCATTTGGGGTGTGTTTCGTTGAACGCCTCCTTTCCTCATTCTGTGCACTCAAAAGTGAGAATTCCGATCCCTCATGTTCATTCTAAGTGTCAATTAATATTTGAGCTTTCAAGTTAAGAAAAGTTCAGGGGGGTTAATTTGTGGCAATATGGTTGCTTTTTTATGAAGGTTTGATCAAAGAACATGGACTATGAACCCTTTGATCCATCAAAAATAGACCCTCGTGTCATTCTATTTATTGCGTCTTGCCCTAGTATCCATTTCTTTTTTCGTACCTCTCACTCTAGATGTGTATGGACGAACTTTCTTTCCGTACAGAATTATCGCTGGATGCGACTTTGCATGCTTGCTTCTTGTGACACGAGACATTTTCACCTCATTCTCTCGTCATTCTCATGCCCTTCGCACAAAGAAACTTGTTTTCTGCTCGTTTCTCTCCCTCTTCCTCTTCATCCGAACGATCTGCTACCTTGTCCCATTTCCATTCAACGGGTTCACATGCGAACTGTTCACCCAACAACTTCCTCATTTTATTCTATGTTTGTCGTGGATCGCGATGTCTCTTTGGCTCTCGTCTGCTCTCTTCACTGTTGAGGAGGCACCTTCGTCCAAACGAAAGCATTTGGCCTTTATCCTACTTGCTGTCCTCATTGCTATCGAATTTGTTGTCACGTTGACTTTTACCATACTTGCTTCGGTCTGAATTCTTCTCGTTTTGATCTGTCCTGCTTTTGGGGAATATTTTATCCGCAGGCAGATATAACCTGGGCCAAAAGCGGTATTCCACCGACTGTCATAACAAATTGCGTTCTTTATTGCACAATCCTAATTTCAATCTCAATTTTTACCTTCCAGGTTTGTTTCTTTTATCTGTCCATTGATTGCATTTTCTTTCTATTTTTTTCATCGGTTTTCATCGTCTTCTGTATTCTTTTGTACTCTTATCTTCATTCTCTAGCTTCTTCGTCTCTCGTGCTCGGTTCTTCTTCCACATGGTCTTCTGATCCAAATCCGTGTTCTGGCGATTCTCTGCGTTGTGATGTTCATCGTCTATTTTCTCCGAACACTCTATTCGATCTTAAGGTCTGCTCTTTCTCCAAATCCATCTCTCCACAATCAGGATCTCACAGACAAACCCTTTCCAGACTCATTTTGTATCCTCCGTCGTCAGTTGCATCGAAACTGGAGATTGGTATCCGCTGATTGTTTATTCACTCATTCTGGAACTCTTCCGAACCATCAACCACAGCCAGAAACACACAACTATGTACGTGTCTTTCCAGGCAATTTGGGAGTTCTTGCCGACTGTTCTGCTCATCGTGATGTTGTTCATTCTCCGATGTTCGCCTAAACGCCGGAAAAATAAGAAGAAAATCACGATCAAAGCAATTCCTCAAGAATACGAAGAAATCTCCGACACTGAACCTCCTAAACCCAAAAGGAGGAAGAAACCAAAACGCAGCCACGATGCGACCGTTTACGAGCAGTTTCCACTGAACTGACAGCAGGCAACGCTCAAGACGAATCCATCCTATCAATATCTATTCTCTGCCTCGATTATCTTGTTTCTCGCGATGTTTTCTGTGTGTAGTTTTATCTGTCAACTATTCTTCTGTTCTTCGAAACATTTCAAAATGTCTTTTTCTGACCGTGTTTGTCTTGCTATCAGAAGAGAATCTGGTCTGAATTTTCTCAATACTGCATTAAAGGCCAGTAAAGCCATGTAAACATTGATTCTGTGAACGGACATGCATGGCTTGCATGTGGAGAGACTCTTCGTGGGATCAATGTGTTGTGAACACACTGTCCCACATACAGTCGGAAAAATCTTCATAGATTGGAGAAAAAAGATCATTGAATATATGAAATTCTTTGAACGAAGAACAGATATTGCCAGAAAGAGTGAAGATCTTGGAAAAAAATCTTCATCCAGTTGTTTGTTCTTCGGTCTTGTCGACATGAACGTACAGACTAGAATCTCCCTCTGTTGGAACAGCTGGCTTTTCTTTGTTCAGTGTCTAAAGTGAGACGAACGATGAGCTCAGAGGGTGAACAAGACCGAGAGGAGAGATTTACAGAGATCTTCAAGGACAGGGTCAATGGGAAGTTCATCGGACGGAGCTGAAGCATGACTTGGTTGAGACATTTTGTGGATATAACACGACACAATTGTTTTGAAAATGATCAAACCAGAACTGGATTTGTCTATCGATGAGAATAAATAGGACACAACGAAGTCGAATATAAAAATAATCAAAAATCGTCCAAAATCAAAACAACAAAGATAATGAACAGAAGGACAGTGATAGAAAGAAAAAAATCAAGATTTGTGGTTCTTGGCTTTTCTTCGTGAAGTCGCATCTGAATCGCTTTCAGATTGAGAATCAGACGAAGCAGATCCATACGAAGATGAATCAGAGCCGCTTTCGCTCCCATAGTCGCTGTCAGAATATTCCGACCCATAATACGATCCCGACGACGAGGTGTAGTACGAAGACGACGAATCCGAGTCCGAGTTCTCGCTGTCACACGACTCAGACCCTGTCTCCTCTTGGATCGACGGTGTGTTCGAGAATGCCCCTCGAATTGGTCCATTTTGCCTCCAACCACCCATCTGGTACGATTGCATCATCCGCTGGTGCATCAGCAGCTGTGACATCGGTTGTCTGGACACCATTGGGAAAGAGGGCTGTGCCAGAAGTGGCTGGGATGGCCTGCCAGCGAACATTGAGTTCGCACCTGTGATGGTCGGGCGAGACGAGCGCTGACTGCTGGCGGGGTTGATGGGACGAGGGGGAAGGAAGTATGAGTTTGGTGGGAACATGGATGGGTCGATCTGCCGCTGCTGCGCCATTTGGAGGTTCCTGCTCTCCTCGTGCTTGCGAAGGCGTTCGGCAAGCTCCATCACTGATCGTTTCTCAATCTCCTTCCATTTCCGTTCTTCCTCTTCCTTCTTCTTGACGTCGTCATTCGACGCATTCAGCACAGAACGTGTTTCCTTGTCTGTTTCAGAGCGAAACGTGTCTTTCCGGCGATGGCTGCGTCGAGAGGTGTTCCCATCCTTCTTCCGAGACGATCGCTTGGTTCGTTTGGAGTGCTTCTTCCCAAAATCATGGGTGGTCTCTTCAGTGACTGGGGTGGTGAGCGGGTTGAGAGGAGGGATGGATGGCTGAAGTCCTCGTTCTTTTGGTGTTTTGGGGTCGGTGCTGTCCTGCTGTCTGTCTCGTTCTTCCTCGTTCGGTTTGATGTCTGGGTCGTGTTTGTCTGGTTGTTTCGAATCTTTGGTTCTGCTTCCTTTGCTCGGTGGACGCTTTTTAGCATCCTCGGATTGAATAATGATGACTTGTTTCTCCTCCCTTTCCAATCCCTCTGCCTTGTCGAGTGAGTTCGTCGGGGTGATGTCTGCATCCCTCCCTTTCTCCACACTCTCCTGTGCCTCTTCTGTCTTTTCTTGGAAGCGTTTTTCATCCTCTTCCATTTGTTGTCGTCTTTTTGCATATTTCCGCTTCCGCTCGTCGTTCTTCATCCGCTCCTTCTCTTCGTACTCCCGCGTCTGTCTATCCCCTTCTTCTTTCCGTTTGCGCTCATCTTCCTCTTTCTTGTTTCTCTCCTCTTCCTCCTTTCTTCGATGTTCCTTCTCCGCTTCTTCGTTTTGTTTTTCCTCCTCCTGCTGCCTTTTCTGTTTCTCTTCTTTTTCTTCTTCATCTTTTTCAACTCGCCTTTCCTCTTCCATCTTCTTTTGCTTTGGTTCAGACTTTTCCTTTATCTTCCTCTCCTCTTCCTCTGCCTGCCGTTTCTGTTCGTCCTCCTTTTCTTCTTTCCTTTTTCGCTTTTCTTCTTCCTTCCTGAGAGTTTCAGCCTCTTCTTCTTTCTTTCTCTTCTCCTCTTCTTCTTGCCTCTTTTTCTCTTCTTTTTCTCTCTTCTTTCTTAAATCTTTCTCTTCTTTCCGTCTTTTCTCGTCTTCCTTCTGTTTCTTTTCTTCCTCTTCTTTTGCTTTCTTCTCTTCCTCTTCTTTTGTTTTCTTCTCTTCTTCTTGCTTCCTTTTCTCTCTCAGTTCTTCTTCTTTTGCTTTCTTCTCTTCTTCTTCTTTCTTTCTCTTCTCCTCTTCTTCTTGCCTCTTTTTCTCTTCTTTTTCTTTATTCTCTCTCAGTTCTTCTTCTTCTCTTGTTCGCTCTTCTTCTTTCTTTCTTTTCTCTTCCTCTTCTTTTGTTTTCTTCTCTTCTTCTTTCCGTCTATTCTCCTCTTCTTTCTGCTTCTTCTTTTCTTCTTCTCTCTGTTTCTTTTCTTCCTCTTCTTTTGCTTTCTTCTCTGCCTCTTCTTTCGCTTTCTTCTCTTCTTCTTGCTTCCTTTTCTCTCTCAGTTCTTCTTCTTTTGCTTTCTGTTGTTCTTCTTTCCTTCTCTTCCTCACTTCTTGTAACCTCTCTTCCTCTTCTTCTTTCTTTCTTTTCTCGTCTGCTCTCTTTCTTTTCTCCTCTTCTTCTTGTCTCTTTTTCTCTTCTTTTTCTCTCAGTTCTTCCTCTTCTTTTGCTTTCTTCTCTTCTTCTTTGTGTCGTCTCTCTTCTTTTTCATCTTCTTCTTTCTTTCTCTTCTCCTCTTCTTCCTCAACTTTTCTTCGTTTCTTCTCTTCCCTGCTTTTCTCACGTATGATCCTTTCTTCCTCCTTCTCTCTTTCTGCTTCTTCCTCCCTTCTGTTGCGAACCGTCTGGTCATTTTGTTCTTTTTCTTTTTCTTCATCCATTGTTGCCTCCTCCCCTTCTCTCACTGATTTTTCAACTTCAAAATCTTTCTGTTTGCTAAGTATCCCCTCTTCCTCTCTTTTGCCTTCATTCTCCTTCCACTGTTCTTCACCGCTTGTGTCTCCTGTCTCGGTCTGCTCCAAGCTTGTTCCATCCTTCAGTTCATCCCGGGCAACGTTCTCTTTATCTTCTTCTCCTTCCTCTTCGCTCTGTCGATCAACTAAACCATCCACCTTGTTCTCCATTTCAGCTTTGTTGTCATCGTTGTCTGTGATTGCCTCTCTCATGACCACTCCACTCCCGTCTGCTTCGCTGAGCGAGTCAATCAGAGGTGATGTTTGATCTGGTTGGTTCTTTTGAGCAAGTTGGTCTTCCTCTTCCTGACGCTTCTTTTCTTCTTCATCCTTCCTGAGTCGTTTTTCCTCTGCCTTTTCGCGTGCAATTCGTTCTTCTTCTTCCCTTTGCAGGCGCTCTTGTTCTTCTTGTCGCATTCGCTCTTCCTCCTGTTTCAAACGTGCCTCTTCTTCTGCCTTTTCCTTTTCCATTCTTACGTCCTCTTGTCTTTGCTGTTCCTCTCGTTCTTTTCTCAGGCGTTCCTCTTCTTTCTTTCGGAGGCGTTCTCCTTCCTCCTCCTTCCTTCTTCTCTCCTCTTCTTCCTGTTTCAGTCTCTCTTCCTCCTCTCGTCTCAATCTTGCCTCTTCTTCTGCTTTCCTGGCTTGTAGTTCTTGTTCCGCTTTCTCTCGAGCACGTTTCTCTTCCTCCTCTTTCTTCTCCTTCGCTTCTTTCTTCCTCTCTTTCTCACGTTCCTTCTTTTCCTTCTCTTCTCTCTCTTTCGTCTTCCTGTCCTGTTCCTTTTTCACCCTTTCTTCTTCTTCTTCCATCTTCTCTCGTTCTATCCTTTCTTCTTCTTCCACCTTCTCTCGTTCCATCCTCTCTTCCTCTTCCTTCTGCCGTTTAGCTTGTTCCTTTCGGAGTCGATTCTCTTCCTTCATCCTTTCTTCCTCTTTCTTCTTCCGTTCAGCTTGTTCCTTTCGTCGATCTTCTTCCTTCAGTTTCTCTTCCTCCTCCTCTTTCTTCTGTTTCTCCTCTTTCTCTCTTTTGATTCGTGCCTTGTTCCTCTCCCTCTCCTTCCTTTCTTCTTCCTCCTTTCTCTGTTTGTCTTCTCTGGCAACACGTTCCTTCTCCTCTTTCTCTTTCTGCTTCGCCTCCTCTTCCCTTTTGATTCGGTCTGCTTCTTTCTTCGCATTCTCCTCTTTCCTCTTCCTTTTCTGTTCTTCTTCCTTTTTTTGTTGTTTTCCTCTTTCTTCATCCAGCATTCTTGCTTTGTCATCATCTTCTCGTGTTTTCTTTTCCACTTCGTCTGTCCTTTTCTTCTTGTCTGTGTTTATATTTTGATCTTGTTTCTGAGGAGACTTCGTGTGAGATTCGGCCTTCTTAACACGATCTTTCCCTGTGCTGTTGCTTCTTGTTTTATTTTTTGGTTTTGAGGGAGTGTCTTTCACGCCGCATTTCTCAGATTGTTTGGTTTTAGTCTGAACTGGCACGCTTGTCCTCAAAAGTGTACTACTCAAACTGTCCACGTCGTCTCGTTTAAATGACGTGTCTAAATCATCGCTCTTTCCTTCGCTGTGCGACGATAAAGATCCTTTCCGAGATTGTGGATTTCTACTTACTTTTCTTTTATTTTGCTTGGAAGATGACGTCAGATTGGCATGTGGAAGTTTAATCGGAGATTTTCGGGGAATAATAGAGACATTTTCAGATGTTTTGGGCCGGTTTATCGAACCCTTCGGTGTGGATGAACTGTCTCCCGGAGAGGGATTCTGAGGAGATGAGGGAGATGTTGGTGGTCGATTTGGCCCTTTTCCGTCAACTTTCTTCGGAGTTATGTGTGAATCCTGTGATTTCGGTGAATCGCTTTCGGGATTCTCGTCCCGTTGCGAGTTGGAAGAACGGTTCTTGTTTTTATTGGGAGGCGATATTTGTTGTGATTGTCTGGAAATAGTCCTTGATTTCTGAGGGGATTCTTTGGACCATACTGGGATTGAGTGGATGGGGGAGATCGACTTCCCTTGACGAGGTTTCGGATTAAGATGTCCAGTGCGTGCGTGGTCAATGATAAAATCATCTTGGAGAAGTCGTTCTATCATCTTATTTTTGAGATGAGCACGCGATTCGTCAGTGTCTGGTCGGTCATTTCGACTCGGCGGCCGTACGAGAAGACGTGCCATCGAACTGTTGTGAGACATGCTGAGACGATACTGGGGAAGAAGATACGGCGATTTTTCGGCATCTATCTTTGATGGTGATTTGCTGTTGGCATGTGAGCGCGAAACAGCTTGGCCGCCCGGTGACCGCGTAATTGAGCCTCGATGTTTGTCTGAGACGCTGACAGGAAGTGCTACCATCGACTTTGAGTGAAAAGACTGTTCTGTAACAGAAAATGACCTTATCTTTGTCAAGGTGGGCTCACGATAAGTTGGGTTGTCCGATTGTTCGAGAAAGGGAACGTTATCACGTGATTTCGGTGTTTCCGTATGGGTGTAGAGTGGATGACTGATTGTGGAATTGAGATTAAATGAGTCAATTTGACGTGAGTGACTTGGAGAAAATGGTTGTCTGGTAATTGACGAATGGGATTGGCTACGGCATCTGGTTCCCCCAGATGCGTCTTCAGGTGATGAATACAGACTTGGGAGATCTTGAAGGACATATAAAAGTTAGAAGATGAGAAAACATGAGGTTTCAAACAAGACGATGAGGTCTGGTGAAATGACGGTTGGGAGTCGTGCATTTGCGGAAAACAAAAACTGAAACGATGTATTCACAGCTGCCTTGAACAGGCAAGCTGATAAATTCTAAAACGAAAGAAAGTTAATTTGATCCTGCCATGATTTCACATTCGCTTGTGAACCTCTTGAGTCTACAAAAATACTGTGAAAACGAGATTCTGCATTGAAGAAATGATGTATATCCAATAAAATTGAATCAATCAATCCTCCGAATGTTAGTTACTCAGAAGAATCTTGATCAACCCGCAACAAACACTTTTTCTTTATTCTCCCTCATGTCGGGGAGATTCTCTTTCTTTTCACGTCACAAGCCTGACCCAGAACCATCTCGTCCATCTGGTAGTAACTCTTCAATTCTGCAGCGTTCAGTTTCTTCCACAGATGAAACGTTCTCAGTTCGTCTGCTGATCCGTGGTCCAAGAGGTATTGGGAAGACTCAATTGGCAAATTCTCTAAAAAAGACCCTCTTCTCTCCAACATACTCTCCCACAGCTCAATTAACCTGCTCTGCTGTCGATCTCGGGATCCAAGGTTTGTTCATCGTCAGATTCATTCTTCTGTTTCTAATTTTCCGTGCTTCCTCTCAAATAGCATCAGGAGAATCTCATATACTTGAAGTATCTTTCTCTTCCTCCAATATTTGATCTTTTTTACAGATTTGGGATGTCGTTGATCATGCCGTCCCTCCAAAAAACGCGAAAGCAAACGCTCGTATCTCCTTTATTTACTCCCCTCATCTCTATTTTGTGTCATAGCCCCCCTTATCGATGCTGATACCCTTGATGTGTACCACAACGCTCACGCAGTCTTGTTTCTTTGCAGCCCCGATGGACAATCAAGCTGGGAGTACCTATTCACCAAACTCGCCAGTGTTCCCCACAGAATCAGTGTGGGGGTTGTAGTGAACTTCTGTGATTTGATTGACTCTCATTCTATGGCCCACACATACGTCACCAAACTTCGATCCGACTATCCGGGGATATCGGTCTTTAAAACGTCTGCTAAGACGGGATTCGGTGTAGACCTCATCTGGGCTTTTGTTGATCTCGTTCTTGTTCGATGGAAACAGGAATTACTCCAACGAAAGCTTGATTCACTTCGACTGGAGGAAAAGCGAAAAGGAGACGATTTAGAGAGATTAATCAAGAAGCAGGACGAACATCCGCATCATGAGAAGATAGATTCCAAAAATGTTTCTCCAAAACCAGCTCCGGCCGACAAACCAGAGGAGTCAGAACCCACTTCCCCACAAAACGTCAGCCCTGCTCCGATCACGATTCAGATTCTTCCCCATCGAGCTCCACCAACAGCTGAAGTTGATCAAATGGAGCAGGAAGAGGTGGGATTGGACCAACCCATGAAAACAGAGGAATACACCGCGATTGACGATGATGACAATGTTCCGGAGGACCACAATCAGAATTCTCCAATGTTGGTCGAGAATCAAGTTTATGGGGAAGATCAGAACGATAGAGAAAATGGTGATGACAAAGAACATTCTCAATCGCCATCAATTCATGAAACCAAACCTCACTCCACCAAAAAGTCAAAAAAACACAAAAAGAACCACAACTCAACTCGTTCAAGGGAAATGCCCGAATCTGAAAAGGAAGATGATGCGCAAGACATGTCAGAAAGTCTCTCATCAATCGATTTTGGGCGAAGTTCGGATGATCTGTCGGGATCGGATGACACGTCGGATGAGGACGAACGAATGAGACTATTCGAAATGAAGATGAGATTGAAAATGATGAAACAGGAGGAGAAACGAAGAGCGAGAATGGAGTCGACGGAACATGAGTCAAAGAAACGGAAGAAAACGAGAGAGGAGCGCAGGGAAGAGGAACACAAAGAGACTGAGAGGAGAGAAGAACAGAAGAGGTTCCTTGAGGCAGAAGAGAAGGAAGAAGAGAAGAATCGATCAAAACGAGGAGAAGTGAAGGGAGAAGAACTCGAAGACAGGGAAGAGGATGTCGTGATCTCTCCGCAGCTGGCTGACCATCGAAGCGTGTCTTCTTTTGATGAGCACGACATATTGGACCAACTGTTGAGTGACGACAGCGAGACTGAGAAGAATCAGGCTCAACTTGGGATGGATGAGAAGGATGAACAGACAGAACACGAGAAACAAGAACCAAAAAAGAAAGGAAAGAAGAACAAAAGAGATGAGAGCGATGGGAGCGGAAGTGATCTTTTGTCGATTGGCGGATCTCAGTCAGAGAACAGAGATGATTCAGAGACAAGAGAAAGGAAACATAAAACGAAGAAAAATAGAAAAAGTGAAAAACAATCTCGTCAGTCCGAGAATTCCGAAGAAATATCACCGAAGCTGGATTCAGAAGAAGTTTCCATATCATCACACGAAAAGCACAGGGCGAGCAAGAAGAAGGAAGAGACAAGTGCTGACGACAACGATCTACTTCTCGTGCTCGATCAGTGGACAGTGACGAAAGAATCCGAAAGCGAAGACGCTGAAGCCAAGAAGGACGAAGACTCAGAAAATGAGAAGACATTGATGAGGGCAAAGTTGGAGGAAGATGAAAAGAGTGTGAATGCACAAGTGGAGAAAGATGAAAGGAAGAGGGAGGAAATGAGTGAAGAGGAATTGATGCTGATGGAGGACAAAAATGTTCTCGTTTTGAGAGAAATGAGAGTAAGAAGAGAAGAAGAAGAAACAAAAATGAAGGAAGAGATGGAAAGGAAAGAACAGGAAGAGTTTCAGAGAAGAGAAGAAGAGAAAAGGAGGGAAGAGGAAAGAAAGAATGAATTGAAACGAGAAGCTCTCCTTCGAGCGGAAGAAGAAGAGAAACAGCGAAAGATCGAACAAGCAAGAGCGAAGAAAGCAGAACAAGAGCGGAAAAGAAAGAAGGAAGAGGCGAGGATTCGAAAGGAGATTGAAGAGCGCCTACGTCAAGAAGAAGAAATGAAGCGAAGGAAAGAAGAGGAGAAGCGAAGGGAAGCACAGCTTCTGAAAGAAGAAGAAGATCGATTGAAAAGAGAAGAGGAAGAACGAAGGAGAGAGGAGATGGAAGAGAAGAAGAAGGCGGAGAGGCGGAAACGAGCGGAAGAAAAGAAGAGAAAGGAGAAGGAGATTGCAGACCGCATCAAACAAGAATTCGAAGCCAAATGGAAAGAAGAGGAGGAGCGGAATCGACACAACGAGAAGAAGAAAGAGGACAAGACGAAGAACCTGGAGGCAAAGCGAAGGAAGGATGAGAAAAGAAGGCAGGACGAGGAGAGAAGACGCGAAGATGAGTTTGGCAATGCAATGTCACTCCCATCCACTGACCTCAATTCTCCCATCGACAATGGAGACGACGAGGATCAACTGGAAAGGCAGCGAGCAGAGGAAGAGAGGCGACGAGAAGAGAAGATACTGAAGGCGAAGATGAAGGAAGAGAAACGAGCGGAGAGGGAGAAGAGGAGAGAAGACAAAGCGAAACGGAGACAGCAGAAGAGAGAGAACTCCGCACTCCAACAACCCTCTGAATTCCCACCATCATTTCAACACCAGCCATCCCCATTTCAATCCACTCCCTCCTTCCAGAACGACATCCCATCCTTCCAATCCCACACACCCTCCATTCAGACCCAATCTGGCATGCTCACAACAAACACACGCAATCCACTCATCACACCCATCACTGTCGTCACAATTGAGAAGAAAAAACCTGTCCCTGTCGTCCTCGTTGGCGATGAAGACAAACAGGACACACGGCATGTTGAAGAGAGACGACGTGTGGATGACGAGATGGCTGCAGACAGCGAAGAAAGGTGGGGAGAGAAAGAGCGGAGGAAGATGAAGGAGTTTTTGGAAGATCCGGCTGATGTCGAAGTCGATGAGTTGGTCATTCCGGACATTCGAAGGAAGACTCGCCACACAAACACGAAACGAGATGGGATGAGACCGAGGACTCTCCAAACTCACTCACGGAGGGAGGAATCGTCGTCGAGTTCGGGTCTGCTGGATACGGATTCGAGTGATTCGGAATCGACACACACGCGTCCCACACTCCACTCATCGAAAACGAGCAAATCACGAAAATCACAAGAAACATCACGAAGGAAACATTCAGAGAATCCGAAACGGAACCAGAAGGAGCTTGCGAAGGAGGTGGAGAGACAGTTAAGAGAGGAGCAGGCTCGGAGAGGCCATACAGCGATGCGGAAGAGGAACGAGTCAGATTCAGCGTCTCTTTTAAGTTTGTCCGAATCGAGGGGGAGGCAAGAGGTCTCGTCAAAGACACGACAGAACACGAAAAGGAAGACATATCGCTATCCGACTCCCTCGTCGGACAGTTCCTCTTTTTCTTCACAGGACACTTCGAGGAGGGAGCCCATAAAATCAAAGAAAAGGAAGAGGCAGTCCTCTGAAGATAGTTTTGATTCTGATAATCTTCTTGCTCAACTCGGCTTGAAGTGACATTTCACGATGAATTTCTTCTTGTTTATACATGTACATTATTTTTTCACAAGTTGTTTCGATCATGCCCACAGTGGATATGTCTGTTTGAAAATGTCGTCAAAGCCGACAACTGGATACACCTACTCTACTTCAGGCTATCGGTCAGCATATGCAAAGAGATTAGCATCGACCAAACCTCAATCTAACCAGTCGACATTCGAAAGATTGACCTCAAAGCCAAAAGTCAATCCCAAGACGACTACTGCCCAACAATCAAGTATATTTGTAACTAATTAACTTTTTTCTCGATAATGATCTTATTTTTCGTCTGTAGAACCTGCCCGTTCAGCGACAACATTTGATCGAGAAACTCATTCTCCTCTCCACCCTCCACAGAGGAAAGCCCCAGCCACGTCACCCAGCGATAATCAACAACAAAAGATGCTACGTCTTCAAAATCAATTGAATCAGAAATATCCACAACCAGGACGAAACACTCAAGTTCGAACCACAAAAGAACCATCATTCGTATACGAGTCGAAATCACCAGATAAGACCCCTGGTGGATATGATCGAAGCGAAGATGAATCTTCAGAATATGAATACGAAATTCTCGAGTCAGAACAAGAGAAAACACTCGATTCCACAACAAATGTTCACAGTCGGGAGAATGTTTCACCAAATACTGTTACTCCCTCTCCCTCTGGCAAGAACACACGCATGCACACGGACGCAGTTCGATTGACACCAGATTCCGAAGTCGAGCGCTCGTCGTTCTTGTCTGATTCGCTCCTTTCGGAACAGCCCACTTTTGGTGACAGATCGCCTCGCACACAATTAATTCTACAGAAATTACTCTCATCAGGGTCATCTTCTGCCCAATCATCAGTGATGAGCAGTACATTCTCCTCAACCGCGCCAATTGTCTCGCCACTCGACACTCCAATCCAGGATGAAAGAGAAAGAAGGATCCAACAATCAAACTATCGAAATCGACTTGAAAGATATGGTCATGAAGATTCTGATGATGATGGCCTCGAATCTCCAGAAAATGAGAAAGGGACTGGAATCGATTCTGATCAGGAAGAATCCGACGATAATGACAGGAAGCCCCCAAATATCCAAACAAAACCTCACCCAAAGCCGAAAGGATACTCATCATATGCCGCATTATATCGACAACAGCGTAATAATCCTCGACGAGACGTGCATTCAGAATCGGACGAAGAACAGGAAGAACAAAGCGATTCGGAGGAAAATCGCCGAAATATGTCATTTCAGCAGCGATATAGGCAGAATGAAAGCATAGATAGTGACGAAGAAGCGTTCGATGAGGATGAAGGCATATTCGAAGAAGATGAGAACCTCAAACTTCAAATTGAAGAGAAACTTCGGACTATTTCACTCGAACGCGAAAATGAGGAGCGAAGAAAGGCTGAGGAATGGAAAAAAGAGGAACAACGAAGAATTGATGAGGAGGAGAGAAAGAAGACGGAACTGCGGAGGAGGATGGAAGAAGAGGAACGATTGAGGAAGGAAGAAGAAGAGAGAGTGAAAAAGGAGAGAGAAAAGAGGAGGAAGGAGGTCATGGAGCGGATGAGGAGAGAAGTTGTTGAGAAAAAGCGGAAGGAAGAGGAAGAGAGGAAGAAAATTGAAGAAAAGAGAAATGAGGAAGAACGAAAGAGAAGAGAAGAAGAAGAACGCCTTCTGAGGGAAGAAGAGGAAAGGTTGCGTGAAGAGGAAGAGGAAAGAATACGACAAGAAGAAGAGGAAGAACGGATGAGAATGGAGGAAGAAGAGAGATTACGAGAAGAGGAAGAAGAGGAGCGGATGAGAAGAGAAGAGGAAGAGAGGATGAAAGAGGAAGCGGAACTGCGACTGCTGGAAGAGGAGGAGAAACGGATTCGACAAAAAGAAGAAGATGAGATGCGAAGACAAGAAGAGGAACGGCAGAGAGAGGAACAAGAGAGAGAGGAAGAGAGAAGGAGGGAAGAAGAAAGTCGGACGCAGGATGAAGATGATGAAGTGGAAGAGGAAGAAGAAATTGAAGAAATTGAAGAAGAGATCGATGAGGAACAGGATCAACAAGAAGACAGCATCCAGCTCGCCCACGACGAACAACAACAACCACCCCACTCGCCAAAGAAAGTGGAGATGGATTCGTCGATGGAGTACACCCACCCCGATCTGAAAGACGATTCGAGGATGGACGGAGAGGAAGACGAACAGCGCACGCCGGACCGCATTCATCTCGTGGAGAAGGAAGGAGAGAACAAGACGGATGATCAAACTGGTGTGTTGGACCAGGCTGAGAGAACTGAAGAGTTGGACTCGTCGTTGTTCAGTCCAGGCAATTCACTTCTCGGACAGCACACTCACTTCCTCCCCCCAAATGTAACATCATCCCCTCCCCAACAATCTCGTCATCAATCCAAACCAACCATCGACGAAGATGGATCTGTCCCATTCTTCGTGGAAACTGACCAAAAACGAGATGAACCGACGCAGTCTGATACAGTCCTCTCTCCAACAACCGTTCTTCGACAGGCCGGAGGGATGGGAGGGACACTTCAATGCTCTTCTTCGTTCCCTCAAAAAGACGTGAAACACATCATGACGTCTCCTCCATCGACCAACGCCACGCAGAACACTCACACACACTTCAACGACGGTCCGCAAATCGAGATCAAGGTCGCCCTGCCTCGAAAGAACACGAAAAACGAGAATCTGGACACATCTCCGCCGATGTCCAACGAGATCGTGTTCGACACGTTCCAGACAAGTCAGCAGGAAGGCGATTTGGGTGTGTCGTCGTATTCGAAGGCCGCTCCACTGTCGCCTGTGCAGAGAGGGAGGGTTGAAGGAAGAGGAGAGAACGAGTTGGGGTTTGATGTGATTGTGAAGGTTCCGAAAGGAGATTCGTGGAGAGAGGGATCGGTGAGGGAGAGGGAACGAGGGAGGGAAGAGACAAACTGGAGGGAGGAGGGGAGGATGAGGGATGAAGCGAGAGAGACGAGGAAGCGACTGGATGAGGAGAAGAGGAGAGAGCGGGAGAGAGAAGAAAGAGAAGCTGAGATTGCTGAATGGCGAGCACGAGTGGATGAGAAGGAGCGCGAACGACGAAAGGCTGTTGACGCAGAAGAGAAAGAAAGACGCACAACTGCCCTTCTTCGTGAGCAGCTCAAAATTGAAGAAAAGAACAGCGAAACACTCCGTTTTGAGCTGAAACAGACACGCGAAGACAACTTCCGACTCGGCGAAGAGATCGAAGTCATTCGAATGGGTCGACTGGATGAGGAAGATGGACGAAGGAGAGAATCAGGAAGACGGTTGGATGATCTCCACGAAGAGAATGAAAGTCTGAAGGGAAGACTGCGAGCGCTGGACGAGAAGAGGAAGGACATTGAAGAGCAAAGAATGATCGAGGAGAAGGAGTGGAAGCGGGCGAGGGCGCAGCTTGAGGACACTCTGAACGATGTGGAAAGAGAGCGAAAGGAACTGCGAGACGAACTGGATGAAGCAAACAGAAAAATCGAGCGAATGCGACGAGAGAACGCGGCGTTGTTGGATGAAATGGAAATCATGAAGAAAGACTTAGCCGAAGTTGAAGACATTGCTGCTCAGAAAGAGAAGACACTTCGGAAGTTGGGTTTTGAGAACGAGGATTTGAACGAAGAGGCCGAGCGGAAGAGAAGAATGATGAAAGACATGGCAGAGAACGAGGCAAGGCTTGAAAAGGAGATTCGAGAACTGAAACTGAGTCTGCGGAGTGCGCAACGGGAAGCTGAGTATAAATCGATGCGAGAGTCGGGTGGGAGGAGTGAACGAGAGGGGAGGGGAGAAAGGGAGGGAAGGGGGGAGAGAGACGGGAAACATCAAACGAAACAGACACACTCACCAATCGTCTCTCCACGCGAACACGCTGATTCCCCACCACTTACTCACACCATTTCACATCCACCTTCCCAACAACACTCTCAACAGCATTCACAACATCAACCACATCCAAACACACTCTCCTCCCTCCTCCACACATCAGAAACAGGGTCACCACGAAAAAGGGACCAACACGACTCCATCTCATCATCACCCCCGCATTCTCTGTCTTCTCGGAGCAGGACAGGAGACCAGCTGCAGTTGAGTGGGAGGGCAGCAGTCCACGCTCCGTTTGCAGACGATTTGGATCAGTCGGCGAATGATGCGTCTCGCACTGAAATGCAACAAGCGATCACGCAAAGACAATTGGAGCTGAATAATGCATATTCAGAGTTGAATAAGATTCCACAGCGTGCGTCGCACAATGCCAGGTTGAGAAAGAAGAAGATGGAATTGGAGGAAAGAATAGCGGAATTGGAAACAGAGATCCAGTCTTTGAAACAGCAATTACGAAAAATGGGAGATGGACGATAGAGTATTCGGAAGTAAGTTTCTTGTTTTACATCTCACCTATCTTTGTTTCTCTTTCAAACTGTTTTCTGATGAGCGGATCTGATCACACCCACCAATGATGTCACTCTTCCTGATTTCGTTCCTTCTTCAAGTTATCCAGGCAGACTTGAACTATACTGTGTCAGCATCGGGTAATGATGATGATACTTGCCTCACAGGAAATGCGGAGACTGCATGTTCAACACTTGGTCATATTTTAACTCATCCACTTCCGACAGACGACAATATTACAATTAGCCTCGATGAATCGACACATACTATGGACTGTTTTGAGATAACATCACTTGAACAAATTTCTATTCTTGGGAGCGCGAATGATACGGAGTCGACTTTAACATCACTTGAAACGACCGGAATTCTTCTTTCATTTATCGGAAATGGAACGTATGCCTTTCATTTCTATGATATCTCTCTTTTATGACGACTTTAGGGCCTCATTAAAGTGGCTTTCGGTGTCAGATCTTCAGACACAAGCTTTCTCGTTTAGCATCGCGAATGTGATTATTTCTGAAATGATATTTCAAACTTGTACACTTTTGGATATGCCACTACTCTCAGTATTGTCGACGTGCAACGAGGCAAATCTTCATGAAATGACATTCATCTCTTGTTCTTCATCAAACGCCTATCTGTCCGTCTCGCCAAGCACGAAACTTTCTGTCACTACAGCATGTCTTCCGAAGTTCGGGTCTTCTGTTTTGAAATCGAACCGCACGGATGGAGCCGTCGGCACGGAATCGTCTTGGACTCTGACAAGCTGGAGCCTAGGCCAGGAAAACGTCTCTGGAACTTCGGTTCTGATGGATCTAGATCAAGTTGGCACAATTATTCTTCAGACTGTGAACATCTCGGTTCAAAATCCGGCTTTGACGTCTTCACTTCTCTCAATCACGGCTGCAAATGATGTGCAGATGACTAGCTGTCACTTCCAATTTTTGGTGAGTGATTATATCTCGGCTGGAGTGCTTTATTTTACTGGAACATCTTTTAAACTTCAGGATTGTTCTTTCGAATTCTCCATCGAGAACCCATCAAATAACGATGATATGACGGCAGGATCTCTTCTTTCATTCACTAACCCATCTCTTATTTCGATCTCATCGTCAACTTTCACATTAATTTCATCCACAACCGATACCGAGCTCCCGCCCTTCGTGTCAGTTTCCAACACTACGGAAACGGAACTCACCATTAATACGGAGTCCACATTCATCGCAAAAGAATCAACCACCCGTCCTCTCCTTTCGTTATCTTGTCCTTCGTCTTCAGCCATATTTACTGATGTCTCCATTGAATGGCCTCAAACCCAAGGAGAACTCTTCCAATTAGGAGAAGGAACGGACCTGTCGATCTCTGAATGCTCTTTCACGCACGGTCCTGCTCCACTTCTGTCGTTAACAGACACAGGCGACGAAATTCCTGCTGTTAACATTTCCAACACCAATTTCACGATTCAACAGACAGCTCGAACAAAAAACTGGCTTTCAATCAATCGAGACGTCGAAATTACATTAGATACACTCTCAATCAAAGATTGTGGCCTTCCCTCACCTTCCCTGATCTCCCTGTCCCACATCACCTCTCCCCACCTCATAACCAACTGCAATTTCTCCGATAGTGCCGGAAACAGCGACGGAGGCTGTCTTTTCTTATCAAGCGAGCTTTCCATCTCCGATTCAACCTTCACACGATGCAGTGCCCTTCGAGGTGGGGGAGTATGGACCAACTCCGACCTCAATCTGACCAATTGTCACTTCCAGTACTGCAGTGGCATCGAAGGAATTGCTGTGTTTGTCGACAACAGCGGCACCGATTCAACTGAGTTGATTCTCGAAAACTCAAAATTTAGACATTGCGCGGCCCAAACTGATCGAAATTCACTCGCTCCACTCAGCGTTGTCATGTCGCTCCATTCCGTCAAAGCGACAACCGTCGAATTCACGAATTGTTCGTCTTTTGGAACAACTGCCATGGTTGTGGACGATTCCACGAATCGTGCATCAGATAGCGTGACACTGACAAATGTTGTGTTTGCCAGTTCGACCATCGCGAGTATGACAGATGGAACGAGTCTTGTTGTTCGAAATATGTCCAAAGTGTCGCTGAACAATGTGAATTTCACGTTAATCAACAGCAACGAGACAAACGCTGCATTCTCCATCTCAAACGTGAACAAACTGGATCTACAGACGGTTCGTGTGGAAAATCAACACACAACTGGTTCCTCGCTCGTGTCGATTGAGATGGCATCAAACGGAAACGCAAACTTCAAAGATTTTAACATTTCAAACAGCTACTGCTCAGACACATCGCTCAGCATCGTCCAAACGAAAGGGGTTGTCTTGTTTGACAAATGTTCGTTCAACAACGTGGAAAGCTCGAGTGGAGTGGGAGGGATGAGTGTTGGCGGGATAGACGGCAACGTGACGATCAAAAACTCGAATTTCGTCGACCTATCTGGAAAGAATGGGGCAGCAGCCTTTTTCATCCCTTCGTCTTCCTCGATCGTCGCTCTGAGCATCACTGGAGGCTCGTTCACGCAATCCTCGTCCGTCACAGAAAACACAGCCACGTGTGTCCATCTTCAAAACCTGAATTTCACAACCCTCGTTGGAGAGTCAGCAGAGAAGCCTCTCATCTTCAGCGGAATCAACGCGCCAGGAGCCGAAGGAGGCGCTCTGAAAATCGAAAAATGCACAAACATCACTCTGGCCTTCATTCTGTTCAAAGAATGTCAAGCAGCGAAGGGCGCTGGACTATTCATTCTCAACTCGCACGGGAATCCCGAAGAGAATATCAAACACTGCCGCTTCGAGTCGTGTTCCGCGACAGGCGATGGAGGAGGGATTTTCCTGTCCACAACCACTGTCGTCTTCATGTCCGGAATTAAGACAGCCAACACATCGTTCGTCAATTGCACGAGTGGTGGGTCTGGTGGAGGTGTGTGTGTTTCGTTCACCGAAGCTCAGATTGATGCACAACAGACCCTTCCCTACACCGAGTTCAAGACATGCAATTTCTCGTCGTGCTCTGCAAAGGAGGGTGGCGGCGTGAAAGTCAGTTTTGGATCGACGGATCGCTTGATCGACGTTGGCTTTGTGTCGTGCCTGTTTGAGAAGAACACAGCCAGCCTCGTCGGAGGCGCGATCTCCGTACAGACACTCTCAGAACAGACGAATCTTCAGTCGGCGAGCATCGAAGCTTCACAATTCGTCGAAAACAAATGTGAAGGGTCTCTGCAGATTGGAGAGTCAGCCAGCGTCTACGACAGACTTTGCGGCAGTGCTGTTATCGCCCACGGTGCACCATCAAAGAAGACAGTCCGGACACAGAATTCAGGAGATATGTTCGTGTCAATTCTAAACTCGAAAGTGACAGGAAATAAGAACGCGAGTGTCGTTGTGCGGCACAGTTCAATGAGCATGATCGCAGTGTCCTTCGAAGACAACACACACACTCTCGCTGATGGCGAGTTTGGGGTTGTGGGAGGGTGTGAAGAGTCAACTGGGAAATTCACGTTCGGAGCGTCTGATTCATACCAGGACGGGTTCATGTGCGATCTTTCGTGTGCCGAGAAGATTGTGAACGACACCAACCTGTTCTGTCGGATGACGTTTCCAAAGATCGTCAGCAAGTCAATCGAAGCGACTCTTCAGACTCCAGATTTCGTGATTCCTTCGTTCGATCTGCAAGTCGTCGACTTCATCCCAATCGACATTCAGATTCTCTTCACCGACACAAAGTTCAACCCACTCAACATTCTCTACCGCACTCGCTCCAACACCCACACTCCATCTTCCCTGTCACCACAACGCCTCTCCTTCACCACTTCCCACACTCACAGATTCATCAACAGCGACAAATACAAACTGGCCAATGCAACATTCATCCGTGGGAATCCCGCAACTCTGAAAATCGACTCAGTTGCACTGTCATCTGTCTTCAAACAGGAACTGAAAGAGTTGGATGTGTACATCTCTGGAGACGGAGGGACGACGTGGGGAACGGATCCCGCAGTGATCAACGTACTGCAGTCGGGAAGGATGAGCAAGGGAGCGATGGTGACTGTGATTGTTGTGGGAGTGGTTCTCACGCTGATTGTGGTTGGTGTGATCGTGTTCATCTGTCTGCTGTACCGACGCTCGCAGACGAAGAAGCAGGACGGATGGAAGAAGATGGATCATGCGATGGAATTGCAGCCGAATCCGAAGGCTCCTCTGACGGCATATCCACACGACTTTGATTTCTGATGATGGAACACCCGATTCATTCTGGTTTTGTTTATCATTTCACCGTGTTTTGGTCTGATCTTCATCTTTTCCTCTTCATTATTGTCCCCGTAATCCTTGACGACTGGGAGTGAGATGTTTCACTCCACCCATTTGTTTCCTGACACGTTTTCTCAAAAAATGTGCTCACTCGAACGCGAACAAGACTATACAAACACAATCTATCTCTTTTATGTCCATAATCCCCTCACTGCTAATCAGGGAAATCCTCCACGTCGTCTTTGGTTGGCTTCTGGGTCAAACAGTTGATTGAGATTGAACGGCTCGATTCTTAGTGTGCTTCTGCTCTGATGGGACATATTCTGGGGCAGTGGCTGGTTGGAGTACTGTTGATAGTTTTGCTGTATATTGAGGGAGTTGGGGAACTGCCTTTGTTGAGGTGGCTGTTGTTGGTGCATTTGTTGATTGGGCGAGATCAGCTGCTGTTGGGGTGGCATTTGGGGCATCATCATTGGCTGTTTGAGCCACAGAACTTCTACAGATTGATTCTCAGCAAGAAATCCAGTTGTGATTCCGAGGCAGAGAGGAGAAGGGATGTCGGTGAAGATCCCAGGCTGTTCTTCATCGTCCACAAACAGTCGAGCTGTTCTTGTCGACATGTTCACTCGAATCGCTGCTGTCTGCCCAACTTGATCACATCTCATGTTTGTTCCTGCTGGCTTGAATTCTCCTCCTTTCCACATCCCTCCATCCCAAAGGATGAAATCACCTCCAATCCCACTGTGATAGGATCCACAATGACGTTGTGTGGCATTTTCAGGAAGAGGATATCTGACGAAGCCAAGTGCTGAAAAGATAAGAAGAGAGAAGAACACACTCAAAGCCCAAAACGTGTTGTTTCCTCTGATTTTGAGTTCCCACTCTCCCTCGTCAATCGGAAGGGTGAATGCTGTTCTCCATTCTCCATTTTCGAGTTTGATGATCTGTGTGATTGAGTTTGGAGGTCGTGTGATTGAGTTTGAAATTAGTGTGATGGAGTTTGGAGTTAGTGTAATTAAGCTTGGAGTTAGTGTGTGGGCAGTTTTGTCGAGTGTTTGGAGTGCTTCTGTTCCAACCCATTCTGTTCTCATCATCATCCTCATCCGCTCCATCTTCTCAGACATCTCTTTCTTTTCATCCTCCATCTTTGCTCTTTCGCTTTCTGCGCTTCTCTTTTCAACAGCCAACTCCACCCGTAATTCTTTGATTCGCGTTTCGAGCTCATTCTTGTGTCTTGTCATTTCTGAAGATCGCCGTTCGAGCTCAGCACGCGATTGTTCGAATGTCGCGTTCTGCGCAACCAGAATTCTGGTCACTTCTTCCATCGATTTCAACTCGTCAGCATCGACAAGCACGAATGGGCCGTCCTCAATAGATTCCAAGGAAACCAAGCACTGACCAATTCCAACACGGATCGTCTTGGGAAGAGATGAGGATTTTGCGAGAGTGGAGAGGGAGGAATGAAGCATGCGTCGATTGACAACGGAAATGTCATTCTTCAAACACTCGTTGAGAATCTGAAGAATGGATTGGATGAGCCTCCCCATTTTGTGTTGATTCACCTCTTCAAGCAGGTTACTGTCTCGCATTAGAATCGGAATGTTCTGCCAAACTCTCGAGTTCACAATCGTGTCTGGTTGTGACAGTCCTCTTTCCAATTCTTCAATAGTTGTGTCGATTGACACTTCTTTCTGAAATCAGAGAGAAATAGTGTTATTCATGCTGAAAGTAGGGAGATTCAGACCTGCACACTTGTGCGAATCCACGATGACTACACACTTTCGAATTTTTTGAAATAAATCAGATAACAAAACCAAATAAGAAGTGAGATCATACGACGCATCTAAATTTCTCTTCTAACGAGCTCTAGAGTGATAAACGGTCACAACTTTCTTCTGTCGTCATTATCTACGAACATGCAAGGTTTCTGTTTTGTTGAACTGGAAATTATCAGACAGTGAATGTTTTGATGCTGAAACTGGAGCTTGAAGGACAAACAACCAAAACACGGTGATATCCGACAATGTGATCAGATCGCAGAAAATGACTTCCCAATGTCTCGTGTGTCATTCAAAAGAATCTTATTCGACTTTGTTCTTGTTTTTAGTGACATAACGTCCCGAGTTTATTCTCGCAAAGGATATGGTCGACTTCAGAAGTTGGTTCGAAGCAAACACGGGAACTGAATGGCGACTGACTATTGTCATGTCTGAAAATGTTGATAAAAGGTATCAAACACGACCAAGTTGGATAAATATGTCTGGTTCCGTCTAAAAGCGAATCGCAGTGAACTGTCGATTGGAGTCTGTTTCTTTGCGATTGACTCAGAATGGCATAGGTTGGGAGACGATTCCTGAAAACAGATAAGATTTGTGCGATTGTTTGATTGACCATGTCCTTTGGATGAGATTGAAGATAGAAATCGCCTGATTTTGACCGGATTGGTTTGAGGAGTGTATTGTCCGAAAAAATGTGTGAAATGAGTTGTCAACACCGATGATGTGGTGTTTGGTTTGATCACTAGTTTACTTGTTGGAGATCAGGATCAAAGAATGGACTTCCTTTTCTCGCGAACCAATAGTCGACGAGAGAGCTGAATTTGTGAGATATTTGATGAGAAGGTGACATAATCTGATATTTCTTAGTGGAAGACTGACTTTCTGCGATTGATAAGGTCTCAAAAGAAGATGCAATCGAAACCAATTTTCTGAAATGGGCGAGCGAAATGAAACGAACAAGGAATGAAATGGCAAAAGAAAGGTATGAGGCGTGATCTCCTCTTCCTTCTATTGGTCACGACTCAATCTGGTGCGTTTTTGAGGATAGTGCGAAGTCATCGTGGATTCGCACACTTTGATTGGAACCAAATAGGAGATCCTGATTGGATTAGAAAGAATGAGGATGGAATGTCATGGAAGGAAGTGGATAGAGAAAGAATCAGACAACTACATACAGAATTATATGCTGGTAACATCTCGAAACGATGAGATCGAACCAACCAGAATTTCTCAGCTCCTCTGGATTCTCACTTCTGATCTAAAAGTGTTGTGAGATTCTTTGAACGTGCACAAGTCGAATATCTCCAATTTTCTTGAACTAGCACATATTTGACACAAGGAATGGACTCAACAAAGCGATTTGGACAAAACTCGCATTTCAAGCCAGTCGAGACTGTAATCCATATCTTCTGACCCCATGCGAACAATGCTGCATTGTTCAATTGATCAACGATCTGTCGTTTTTGAAGCATTTCGGCGAGAATAGTGAATAGAGCAAAAAGACTATTCGAACAAAAGACATTGTCTCAAAACCGTTCTCCGTGACGTGAAGCATCGCTTCATCCAATTTTCCGCTTCTCTGTGTTCGATGGGATGTCTTGATATTGTCAGGTCATGATATCACATTCAGAAAGAAAAGAAATGATCCTGCCAAATTTTCGTCCTCTGGATTGAAGTGATGCAGAGACGGAACACCACTCCTCCTCATCTATATTCCATAGTCATCCTAAATTATGATGTCCCGACCTTCATTCAGATGCATCTCGCTGGAAAAGTGGCATCAAACGTTGACCGACTTCATCGCACTTTTCTTGTTGACCCAGATGGTATTGTTGCCAACATTGCACTTGGACCTCATCTCCCACGTTCGGGATAGACCTTTCAAGAATTCCACCAAGAAATGGCGATCCATGTCTCATGAAAGATCACCCAATCTTTCAACCGTCCTCTCGGCAAGCACAATCATTAACCTCTGTTCATAACACGAGAGACGACAAGCAGACACACAGACAGACCTCGTGAAATCAGAAACAGTGATGATCAATGTCATGGTGGGTCTCTGGTTGACTTTCACAAAAATCACATGATTTTGACGAATGGGGGAAGACGTGCAGGACGAAAGGAGACGGAATCGCGAAATGGAAGACAAAAACATGAAACAACGGCTCAACTCAGAAATGGTGCTCAGTGCATGAGCTCTTGCATGAGCGGCGCTGAAGATTGTGGAGAACAACAAGACAGTGTTCATGCTGAACACATTCGGCTCGCCTGTGACGACGACATTGATCCGTCAGCGGCAGAAGCAATACCGTCGTGGTACACAAACAAGCGTGTGGCGTGATTGTGCACGTGGTGGGGAAGAACTACTTCGGGTTTGACGAGACGGGGGTGGTGACGGGGATTCTGTGGAGATGGCCCGGAGAGAGCGGGCATGTGAACGGATGGCGGTTTGGGTGGGTTGCGGGGCGGGGGGATTCCAGACATGACAGGGGCGCAGATGGCGGGGCATTGCTGGGTCTGTCGTCGGTGTTCTCGACGTTGGAGCGTGGGGAGATTCTTTTGAAGAAAGGGCATGTGGGAGTGTATGTGGGGGACGGGGTGGCAGTGGAGGCGACGACGGAGTGGACAAACAGTGTTGCGCGGGCGGCGGTGTCGAATTTGAAGGAGGAGCCTGGTCTGCATTCGCAGAAATGGGAGAAGCATGGGAAGCTGGAGTCCGATCATCTCCATCCTGATCCTCGCTACTTGGTGTCTGCGTTCCGATTTGATCTTCGGAGTGGGCTGAACAAGCTGACGAACGAGATTCGTGATTGTGTACGACAGAACAACCCAACCACCTCCTCCAGCTTCTAATCATACCGCTCCTACTACTGAGCCACATTCACAGCATCCATCTCGCCAAACGGAACAGCTTCTGTCACCATCTCCCACAGAATCAAGCCAAGACTAAACACGGTTTTGAACCACTTAGATGGAGACTGGGTTCAACTCATGCAATATTTGATCACCCTTCCAAAATTTGTATGCAACATAAAATAAAACAAGATGAAAAGTGACAAAAGAAGAGCAGTTCGATCAGCCAGACCAATCGTCAACACGATTAATCATTCGGCGGAGCCTTATTGTTGATGGCCTTCGTGATCAATGTCCGCATCAGATCAACATCGGTGACTTTCGGAATGTCGAGTCTGTTGAAGCACGTGTGTCCTTCGGGCAAATGAAATCCATCCGAATTAAGAAGATGAAGAGTGAAACTGGGTTGTCCCGTCAGAGGAAGAATGCGAAGTGATGTGGTTCCACATGCCAAGCGGATGATTTCTCTCCGGACTTGGTCGGATGATGTCTCCACAACCTCCCAGAAGGCATCAGCAACATCACCACGTGTTTTGAGTGCATCCGAGTACTTCGTCATCTCTTTCCACTTCGCAACATCGATCGTATCTTCCCCGCAGACAGCGAGTTCCAGTTCCTGCGGAGAGAGCATCCGAAGCACGTCTGGAGGAACAAGCGATGTCAGTCCAGCACGCATCGCCATCAACTGCGGCGAATACCATTGGAGCACAGCACCAGCCGCCAAATCATGAAACAGAGCCCAATCAGAATGGCGGACAATTTTCGTTTCTCCTTCGGGGATCAGTTCGGTGTTTGTTCCATCTGGAAGAGTGGTCGTCCAGTGAAGCTCTAATTTGGTCAGATCATCTTCTGAGAAGGAGAGGAGTCCAGATAGACCAGTCACCAGATTGGGGTTCGCCAAAGAAAGATCAGAAGCAACAGCAGCATCGCCTCGGAGTTGCTTCCAGATGAACTCGTTGAAGCGAAACGGAACAGGAATCCCTTCCAGCAGCATCTTTCCCAGCACAACTCCAACAAACCGATACATCTTCAAGAACTCAAGTGATCTCGTCTGGCTGTCGTTCGCAATCATCATCCTTCCATCGCTGTGTCCATCCACAACAAACAGACGCTGGTCGTCGGGATCCATCAGACGTTCAACCAGCTTCGTGAAGTACCAACTCTTCAGTCCATTCGTATCAATCGCGCTTGTTCCTTCGATCGTGACGATGAAGGATCCCAGAAGTTCATCGGTCGTCAGAGACGAGAAGGCCTGCATTGTTCTCTCGACGGAAATGTCAGGAGTGAAAGTGACAATCCTTTTGCCCCTAATCGATTCAGGTTTGATTCTTCGAAGTGCTTTGACGAACTCGTCTCGACTGGCATGTGGCGGAGTTGAATTCGTCTCTACCCTCTTCTCGTTTTCTTTTGATTCCTTCAAATTGTTCTCTGCATTCTGCAATTCGATTAGGAGTTGTTCTATTCTCGTTTCCGCTCCTCTGATTGCGATTTCCGTTGCATGTTCCCGTTCCTTCGCTCTTTCCAATTTCGCTTCTGCTTCTTTCCTTTCCTCCCTTTCTTTCCTCAGCTTCTCCTCGTCGTCTTTCAGTTGTCGTTGGAGAGTCGCGATGGTGTTGCTCAGCTGGCCGATCTCTTCTTTTTGGTTCGAAGATGTTTGCGTGTGGTCAAGAACAGCGTCTTCCATCGACTTGAACTCATTCGCATCGACAAGCATGGAAGGTCCGTCCTTGACAGAATCCAAGGAAGCCAAGCATCGGTCAACGCCATCACGGATCGTCTTGTCGGGAGTGGAAGACGTGGCGAGAGTGGAGAGGGATGAATGAAGCATGCGTCGATTGACAAGTGGGATGTCATTCTTCGAACACTCGTTGAGAATCTGAAGGATGGATTGGATGAGTTTCTCCATTCTGGGGATGTTCTTCTTTTCAAGCATGTCACCATCTCGCAGCAGATTCGGGATGTTCTGCCACACTCCTGAGTTCACAATCGCTTCGGGTTGTTCGATTCCCCGCTCCAATTCTTCGATGGATGTGTCGATTGTGTTTTCGATCTGAAATCAGAGAAATAGAGTCATTCATGTTGAAAAAAGGGAGATTCGGACCTTCAAATACTTTTTCAGACTTTTCTGGAAATCCTGAATGAATGAGTAAAGATGGTGATAGAATAACGCAAAAGATAGAGACAGAATGAAAGATCGGATAACGAGATACAGAGAGGAGGTTGTTTTGCTTGTTTTGGCAAGTGATGTCTGTTCGAACAAGATGAAGGACTTCAATAGGTTTATTCTGGTCGCGGGTTGAGATTCCGAGGCAGAGAGGAGAAGGGATGTCGGGGAAGATCCCAGGCTGTTCCTCATCATCCACAAACAGTCGAGCTTCTCTCGTTCTCATGTTCACTCGAATCGCTGCTGTCTGTCTGATTCTCTCCCACTTCTTGTTTGTCCCTGCTGGCTTGAATTCTCCTCCTTTCCACATCCCTCCACTCCAAAGAGAGAAGTTCCCACCAATCTCACTGAAATAGCTTCCACAATGACGTTGTGTGGCATTTTGAGGAAGTGGATGCCTGAGGAAGCCAAGCACTGAAAAGATGAGAAGAATGAAAAGCACACTCACATCAGGTCCAGTCTGATCTGATCTTCGGATTTTGAGTTCCCACTCTCCCTCGTTGATCTGAAAAGTGAATGCTGTTCTCCATGGATTGTCGTGTGGAGTCGAGGCGATTTGTGTGAGAGTGGTTGAAGTGAGTGTGTGAGCTGTTCTGTCGACAGTTTGGAGTGATTCAGTTCCAGACCATTCTGTTCTCATCATCGCTCTCATCCGCTCCATCTTCTCTCTTCCATTCTCTGAACGTCTTTCCTCTTCTGGCATCCTCCTACTCTCTTCTTCTGCTTCCATCTTCTCTTCTTCCATCCTCCTTCTTTCTTCTTCTTTTTGCTTTTTTTCTTCTTCCATCCTCCGACTATCTTCTTCTCTTTTCTTTTTTTCTTCTTCCATCCTCCGACTATCTTCTTCTCTTTTCTTTTTTTCTTCTTCCATCCGCTTCCGAGCTAGTTCTGCTTCTCTTCTGGCGGTTTCAGATGCCTGTTCTCGTTCCTTCGCTCTTTTTGCTTTCTCTTCCGCTTCCCTCCTTTCCTCCCTTTCTTTCCTCAGCTTCTCCTCGTCGTCTTTCAGTTGTCGTCGGAGAGTGATGGTGTTGTGACTCGAAGTGTCCATCCCTTCTTTCTGCGTCGAAGCTGTTTGTGAGTTGTGAAGAGCAGCGCTTTCCATCGATTTGAACTCGTCAAAATCGACAAGCACGAATGGGCTGTCTTCAAAAGAATCTAAGGAAGCCAAACACTGGTCAATTCCAACACGGATCATTTTCGGAAGAGAGGGAGATTTTGCGAGAGTGGAGAGGGAGGAATGAAGCATGCGTCGATTGATGATCGAAATGCCGTTCTTCGAACATTCATTGAGAACACGAAGGATGGATTGGATGAGTCTGCCCATTTGGCGTTCATTCTTCTCGTCAACCAAGTCATTATCCCGAAGTAAAAGCGGAACGATTTGCCAAACTCTTGAGTTCACAACAGCATCTGGTTGTGACATTCCTCGTTCTAATTCTTCGATAGCAGTATCGATTGTGATTTCTTTCTGACATCAGAGAGAAAGAGAGTTATTCATGTTGAAACAAGGAAGATTCGGACCTTCAGACTTTGATTGGAACGAAATAGGAGATCCTGGATGAATGGGAAAACAATGGGGTGAGAATAGTGAGGAAAATGGAGGAAGGATCAAGACATAGATTATGACATACAGAGTCATGCCCTGGAAACATTTCGACAGGCTGTGATCGAGCCAGAAATAATTCCTCATCTAAACTGGATTCTCACACCACTTCCCAATATATCATGAATACTTCTGAACGTGCATGAGTCGAATCTCTCCAATGATATCGAACCAGCACTTATATAACACAAGGAATGGACACAGCAAAGCGATCTGGACAACGCTCAATTTTCAAGCCAGTCGAGTCTATAATCCATCCACTCTTACCCAATGCGAACAATGATGCATTATTGAATTGATCAACAATCTGTCACTTATGAAGCGCGTCAGCGAGGACAGTGAACGAGACCACAAAAGTGTTGAGACAAAAGACTTCATCACAAAACCGTTCTCCATGACGTGAAGCATTGCTTCATCCAATTTTCCGCTTTTTCGTATTCGATGGGATGTGTTGATATTATCATGTCATGATATCACATTCAGAAAGAGAAGAATGAAATGTGACAACTTCAAGTTCTCACGTTTGTTGTAATACAGTGACGAAATACTCCTCCTCCTCACCTACATTGCATGATCATCCTCAATTATGATGTCCCGATCTTCATTCAGATGCATCTCGCTGGAAAAGTGGCATCAAACAATGACCGACTTCGCCGCACTTTTCTTGTTGACCCAGATGGTATTGTTGCCAACATTACACTTGAACCTCATCTCCCACGTCAGGGATGGACCTTTCAAGAATTCCACCAAGAAATGGCGATCCATGTCGCTTGAAAGATCAACATATCTTTCAGTCGCTCTGTCTCCAGGTCCTAATCTCGGCCTCCGTTCAAAACACGAGAGAAGACAAGCAGAAACATAGTCAGTCGTCATGAAATCAGAAACAGTGAGGAACAATGTGATGACGGCCCAAATCAGATATCGGACACAGTGCAGTAGCTCTTGCATCAGCGGCACTGAAGATTGCGGAGAACTACAAGACAGTGTTCATGCTGAACACATTCGGCTCGCCTGTGACGACGACATTGATCCGTGAGCGGCAGAAGCAATACCCGTCGTGGTACACAAACAAGCGTGTGGCGGGATTGTACAGCGTGGTGGGGACGAACTACTTCGGGTTTGACGACACGGGTGTGGTGACGGGGATTCTGTGGGGATGGCGCGGAGAGAGTGGGTATGTGAACGGATGGCGGTTTGGGCAGTTTGCGGGGCAGGGGGATCCCAGACATGACAGGGGCGCAGATGGGGGCATTGCTGGGTCTGTCGTCGGTGTTCTCGACGTTGGAGCGTGGGGAGATTCTTTTGAAGAAAGGGCATGTGGGAGTGTATGTGGGGGACGGGGTGGCAGTGGAGGCGACGACGGAGTGGACAAACAGTGTTGCGCGGACAGCGGTGTCGAATTTGAAGGAGGAGCCTGGTCTGCACTCGCGGAAGTGGGAGAAGCATGAGAAGTTGGAATCCGATCATCTCCATCTTGATCCTCGCTTCTTGGTGTCTGCGTTCCGATTTGATCTTCGGAATGGGAAGAACAAGGTGACGAACGAGATTCGTGACACTGCCAAGTCGACTGTGAGCTGCCTGTGTCATCTTTCTGGTTGGTCTGTTTGCCTTCGCTCGGATGTGGGTGAACATACTGATCCAGACCAACGAGGAGGGATTGAAGTCGTTCGCTGGGCTTCCAAACTCCCGCGACGAGGGAGAAACGTAACTTTTTCCACTTCGAGAGTTTCTCAATACCGATTTTTGACCAACATACAGAATGGATCAATCAAACAGGACAAAGAAATGAAGAAAGATGGAAAAGATGCTCAGACATCGACGAGGTTGGTGTGATAGTGAACTCAAAGATTAGTGAAAAAAAAATGAAAATGCGAGCAAGAAAGATAACACAAGCAGCATCAGGGTTTATAGTACAACACTTGACCCGGATAGATCATGTTCGGCTCCTTCATCCCATTTCTCTCCATCAGAGCAGCCACAGAAGTGCCGAGTCTGGCGGCAATTGCATTGAGTGTGTCTCCTGTTTGGACGGTGTACGACCGACCACTCTTCTCCATCTTTTCCCTCACTTCTTTAAGATCGGTGAGAGTTCTCTTCAATTCATCTGATAGCTTCTCTTTTTCTCTCTCTGATTGTTCTTTCTGTTCCGCATCCATCAGCTTCCAAATTCCTTCCGCTGAGTTCACAATGCAGCGGAACGTCTTCCCACGAGACAACTGGCGACTGGTCAATCGAGTCTCGGCACTCTGATTCAACATCAAAGTGGGAGAGAGATAAGAAGGGATGATGAAAAGAGAAGAGGAAGGCAGACAGGATCCATCATTCGCATCAGCAGCTCTCGCTCTGCCTCTCCACACGAATTCGGAATCTGAGTCGCTTTGAAGGACGTGATTTCTTTAATCATCTGAACGACTTTCAAACTCTTGAAAGGCGGCTCTCCAAACAGCAGCCGATACAGCACAACACCCAACGCCCACACATCCCCCTCACACGTCGCTGCTCCCGACTCTGAGTTCAGTCTCTCCGGCGACACATACAGCGGAGGCATCTCAAATTCAGTGAGGTTCACATCTTCAGAATATGTTTCCCCAAAACCACCTTCGAAGTCGAACAGAGGACCAGAGAAGAGGGAGGGAGTGATACGGATGAGAGAGAGAAAGAAGATGCATACAGAGCTTCACATGGCCATCTTCGTCCATCAGGATGTTCTCCATTTTGATATCGCCGTGTGATATCCTTCCATCTGTGTGGTTGTGTATATGATCCAGTGCGGACGTAATATCCTCCATCACTCGATATACTTCCTGATACAGTCAATCCACCAACAATATGAAGACAATACGAAGACCAAAAAACAAGTATGAGAGAGAAAAGATGAATAAAAGGTGATTGGCGAACACACATCTCGAGGCATCTGGATGTTCCTTGATGTATAGTCGTGAACAACATCGGCAAGAGATATTCCGCCCAGTTCCATCACCATCACTTTTGCGTTGTCCATTGTGATGACTTCCTTCAGTTTGATGATTCGAGGATGCGAGAATGTTTTCAGCCTTCCAACTTCACGATCGAAGCGGTCTTTGTGTTTCTGCGTCATACACGGCACTATCTTTCCTGCATAGTGGATGTTGGTCGACTTTTCAATCAATTCCACAACAGTCCCAAATCCACCAGAGTTGATGATTCGGACAAACGAATCTGAGCGGGATACAGAGATTCAATTGGATAATGAAATCGACAACAGGCACATACACCCATCAGGGTATTGGACAATGTCAGTGAGAGATTGTTCGCCCAGTTTCATCTCTCTATCTTCTGATTCCTTCAGATTCGTCTCGACCTTCTGCAATTCGATTAGGAGTTGTTCTATTCTCGTTTCCGCTCCTCTGATTGCGATTTCCGTTGCATGTTCCCGTTCCTTCGCTCTTTCCAATTTCGCTTCTGCTTCTTTCCTTTCCTCCCTTTCTTTCCTCAGCTTCTCCTCGTCGTCTTTCAGTTGTCGTTGGAGAGTCGCGATGGTGTTGCTCAGCTGGCCGATCTCTTCTTTTTGGTTCGAAGATGTTTGCGTGTGGTCAAGAACAGCGTCTTCCATCGACTTGAACTCATTCGCATCGACAAGCATGGAAGGTCCGTCCTTGACAGAATCCAAGGAAGCCAAGCATCGGTCAACACCATCACGGATCGTCTTGTCGGGAGTGGAAGACGTGGCGAGATTGGAGAGGGAGGAATGAAGCATGCGTCGATTGACAAGAGAGATGTCGTTCTTCGAACACTCGTTGAGAACATGAACGATGGATTGGATGAGTTTCTCCATTTTGGGGATGTTCTTCTCTTCAAGCAAGTCATCGTCTCGCAGCAGATTCGGAATGTTCTGCCACACTCCTGAGTTCACAATCTCTTCTGGTTGTGACACTCCTCTTTCTAATTCTTCGATGGTTGTGTTGATTTTGTTGTCGATCTGAAATCAGAGAGAGTGTCATTGAAGTGAAAACATGAACGAATCGTACCTTCAAATGCTTGTTCAGGCTTTTCTGGAGATCCTGAATGCATGAATGAATTATGATAGTGACGGAATATCACAAAAGATAGAGACAGAATGAGAGAACAGAGAACGGGATACAGAGTGAAGGGTTTTTTGCTTGGTTTGGCGAATGGTGTCTGTTCGAAGAAGATGAAGGACTTCAATTGGTTGATTCTGGTTGTGTGTTGAGATTGCGAGGCAGAGAGGAGAAGGGATGCCAGTGAAGATTTTAGGTTGTTCCTCATCGTCCACAAACAGTCGGGCTTCTCTCTTCCTCATGTTCACTCGAATCGCTGCTGTCTGCCCAACTTGAGTGTCTCGCGTATTTGTTCCTGTTGGCTTGATTTCTATCCCTGTTTTCCACATCTCTCCACTGTAAAGAAGGAAATCACCACCAATCCCACCATCATAGGCACTACAATCCGCATGTGTGGCATTGTCTGGAAGTGGATGCTTGAGGAAACCAAGCGCTGAAAAGATGAGAAGAGAGAAGAACATACTCACATTCCAGAGTGGGTCATTTCCTCTGATTTTGAGTTCCCACTCTCCCTCGTCGATCGGAAAAGTAAATGCTGTTCTCCAATCATTGCCCTCGTCAAGTTTGATGATTTGTGTGAGGGTGGTTGGAGTAAGTCTGTGAGCGGTTCGGTCGACAGTTTGGAGAGATTCAGTTCCTTTCCATTCTGTTCGAAGCATCATTCTCATCCGTTCTATCTTCTCAGTCATCTCTCTCTTCTCTCTCTCACTCTTCTCCTTCTCTTCTCGAGTTTCTTCAAGTTCTTTCACGATCTTCTTCATTTCATCCGATAACTTCTCTTTTTCTTTCTCGGCCTTCTTCAGCCTCTCCTCTGCCATCTGCTTCGCATCATTAAGCTTCGAAGCTGTTTGAGTGCTCTGAGAAGCGTCTTCCATCGAATGCAACTCGTCAGCATCGACAAGCACGAATGGGCCGTCCTCAAAAGAATCCAAGAAAACCAAGCACTGACCAATCTCAACACGGATCATTTTGGGTAGAGAGGGAGTTTTTGAGAGAGTGGAGAGGGAGGAATGAAGCATGCGTCGATTGACAACGGAAATGTCATGCTTCAAACACTCGTTGAGAATCTGAAGGATCGACTGGATGAGTCTGCCCAGTTTGTGTTGATTCACCTCTTCAAGCAGGACACTGTCTCGCAACAGATTCGGAATGTTTTGCCAAACTCTCGAGTTCACGATCGCTTCTGGTTGGGACGTTCCTCTTTCTAATTCTTCAATTGCTGTATCGATTGTTCCTTCTTTCTGACATCAGAGAGAAAGAGATAAATTCAAGCTAAAATAAAGAAGGATCTGACCTTCGAACTTGAAGTTGAATCGAGCTGGAGATCCTGAAGAGATGATAAAGAATGATGACACAAAATTGTGGAAGGAAGTGGATGGAGAAAGGATCAGTCATCGACATACAGAATCATGTGCTGGTAACATCAGAACAAAAGGTGATCGAGCCGACATGAATTCATTAGAAAACAAGTCAAGTGACCATCCTCTCGCATTTTGTTGACCAAGTTGGAGTTTGGCATCATGAGCGAAATTGTACATTTTGCCCCCCGACCACCCGTCCTACCTCCCTCGGGCGGTTCTCGAAGCCCAATACTCAATCCACTCCGATCCACTCCTCGATTCTCAAAGAGAACGAAAACGAAGACAAAGTAGTTCTTCACTTTAACCGTAGCTCTTCATTTCTGTAGGAATAATCGATCGTCTCATTGATGAATCACTGGCCCCTCTTCTCTGTGGTATTTTTCCCTCATCCTCACCTCGCCAGTTTTCGACAATACCTCTCTCTATTCCTTTGGATCACCACTTGACAATGTTCAATTTCAGGTTGTTGATACAATTCAAGGAACGAAACAAGATTTCACGATTGGGTTTGTTCAAATTCGCCGAGATATGGTCCATCCAGCAAACCAACAAGAACTCCCAAAATACAGATTAGAAAGATGGAGCGGAACAAGATTTTCCGTGTATCTGTCCCAAAATGGTCCAATGATCCTTCCAGGAAGACAGGAACTACTAACTGCGAGACTCGATATTTTAGTCAAAGAGGCATTAGAACTCTACGTACGTGAAAATAGAGCTCCTCCCTCCACAATCATCATGTACAGAGATGGTGTTGGTGATTCTCAATTCGAAGCTGCCGTCCAAAGTGAATACAGCATGATGATCAAAGGCATCCGCGACTACACGCCACAAACTGCGTATCGCCCGCAAACTACAAATATTATGGTCAACAAGAGAATCAACCATCGCTTTTTCACTCCAGACGGGCAGAATGTCCAACCAGGAACTGTTATCGACACTGTCGTGACCTCTCCTCTCTTCTACGACTTCTTCCTTGTTGCACAAGCTGTGGACCACTTTACCACAGCACTCCCAACACGATTTGTTGTTTTGCAAAGCGATTTGAGTGGACCAACCACCAGCTGCAAGACTTCACATCCCAACTCTGCCATCTCTACTGCAACTACCCTGGCGCTATCAGTCTTCCGATGCCTGTTCAAGTTGCCCACAAACTCAGCCTGTACTCTCAGGACATTCTGGACGGAGCAAATTCAAAGATCTCCACACTCCCGTTCATCTTTTGATTTCGATCTCACCATCATTAAATGATTATTCAAATAACTCAGACACAATCACACTTCATTGAAACTATTTAGCATAACAAATAAGAAATTGATGGTGGGACGGAATAATACTGTCTCATAGAGAAGAAATGAGAAGTCGTCCACCCCATACTTATTTTCGTTTCGTTTTCGAGATAATCCTCATCATTCTATTTTGAATAATATGCACAAAAGCACTGTCGGACGAATCATACTCTCAATAACGACTGCTATTAATGTTTTGGTCGCCACCGGATTTTCCATCTCCGGAATAATTAGTCCGGCCTCTATGCTTCCGGCTGGGACCGAAACAGGCGAAGGTGCATTCATTTTTTCGTTATATTCAGCCGCCCGCACACTTCCGTTGGCCGGGCTTGCTCTTTTCGTGATTATTGCCCGACACACTCAATCTCTCATTGCTTTGGCGATGCTGGCGGGTATCGTGCAGGTACTTGACGGAATCATCGGAATATACCAGCAGGATGTGCTCAAATCAATCGGACCGTTCTTTCTAGCTGTAGCACAGTTTGTAGCGACATGGATCTTCTGGCAATTGTCCAAGAAGAAGTTAGAGAAAAAATAACTTGTTTCCACGTCTGTGTGTATTCACTGTGAGTCGTTTTTTCAGATTGAAGAGGGGAGGAGTAGAAAATTTGTAGATGTATCCTTGTGAACGAACTAGACTGGAACGGTTCCCTTCTGAGCAACCAATGTGAGCCGCTCACGCTATAGTGTGAGAAAAACCTGAGAAAGGCAGTATGCACTGGAAATGAGACACTTCGATCAGTTTCAACATGTGTACATAACTTGAGAATTCGATCTCGTTCATGTCTGAATCCTGCCTTGGAAAATCATGAATCCAGGCTCATGTGCACTTATGATGTTCATCACACAAGATTGATGAAATATGGTCATTGTTTTGATTGAATTAATCTGAAGTGTCATCTCCACACACACTTTTGGTCAGATCTCCACACAAGTCTCATATGGCGTCAACACTCACCTCTTTGGACAATGTGTTGAAGTTTACTGAACGCATTGGAGTGAAGCTATCTCTCTCACAGCTAAATTCTAGTCTTCAACAGGTTCTTATCAAGATTGTCGGTTTGTTGTGATTTTTCAGAAGAATTGATCAAATTTACACTTTCCACATCTCACGACAGAGGGTACTGAAAAATACTATGCTGATATCGATGCACAAAAATCCGCGTTAGAACAACAAGTCAAAAGTCTAAAAGAAGAGAACGCAACTCTGCATTCATCGGGTGGTCGTATGTTAGACATTTAACCAAATAACCTCCCATTCAGAAACCTATGCTGTCACCTCAGAGGAGAATGAAGATGCCGAAGAGCTCCTACACTCAGCAAAAGCCATTAGTAAGCTCGAAAAGGAAGTCCGAAACCAAATGCGAATCAATGCCAATCTGCAAAAGCAAGTGACCCTTCTCAAAGAGAGGCTCAAACAAATCAAGAGCGGGAGTACTGGCGAAGGGTATACCATCCACGAGAACGTCGCTGTCTTCAAAGACACGTCTTCTGTTCCATCCATCGCCAACATCGCCCAAGCTGAATTTGGTGATGAATACGAATCGAGTATGTGAGATATATGGAAATTTGTGCTTTGGAAGGGATATTAGTGATGTTGCAAACATTTTGATTTTGTCGTCTGATCTCTCTCTGCAGTGGTGCTTGCCCCTGAATTGGACTTTCCTGTCGTCCCAAAAATTGCCGCTCTCCTCAACCGATTCGAAGAGCGAAAATACACACATCAATATCCTCTTCATCAAGTTTGCTTCTTTTTTCTCCAAATCTCTCTCCATTATCCCACTCTTCAACAATCTTCCTGTTTCGTCCTTCTTAGTTCGCGGATTTGTTTATTCAGCTTGCTGAAGAGGTTCGCTCGCTGGTTGCGATGGAATGCAAAGTTCTCGAGTTGAAGAGCCCAATCTACATTTTTGGTGACATCCACGGCAACTACAAAGATCTTCGTTTCTATTTGAGCCGGTGTGAACCAACACTTCTCTTATTAGCGAACAAGAAAACCGCCCAGACACATTTCTCGTTCCTTCATTCATATCGTCTCATATACCCTCTCAAGCTTTCTTTTATACGCTCATCGTTTCTCTTCCACTTGTTTCACGCAGGTTCAACCCAACTGGAAGAATGGGATGGCTCCCACATCGATTGCTGTTCCTCGGTGATTATGTTGATCGGTATGTCTCCATTTTCTTTGCTTTCGTTATGGTTCCTTTTTGGTGTTCTCTGTCATTGATTATTATTGATCTATATGTTGTTCATCTCCTGTTTTCTGCTTTTCTTTCAAAGAGGTGATCATTCAATTGAAGTTGTGGCAAGACTCTTCATTGACAAGATCTGCAGTCGAGTATGCCTCCTTTCTCACTCTTCCTTGTTCTCTCATGTCCCTACTGTCCTCCTCCCCTCTTTTCATCATTCACATTCTTCCTCCGTTCATTCCGATTTCAGAACAAAGTTTATTTGCTCCGAGGCAACCACGAACTGAGCTATGTCAATTCTCAAGTCGAGACGTACGGTTCAGGCTGCTTCAAACTCCAATGTATTCTCAATCTCCGATCCTCTTTCTTTCTTTCTGCGTCGATCCTTTTTCATCATTCTCCTCCGTCCTTCTTTCTATTTATTTTGTCTTATATTTCTTTATTCATCGTTATATGTGTCTATTTCAACTCATTCTTTTTTCCTCACTTTCCCAATTGTCAGGTCAAAATCACTTCAAAACTCGCGGAGACGAGGTATTCTGGGCTATCAACAGAGCCTTCGATTGCCTTCCTCTCGCAGCCGTTGTCGACCACGAACTCTTCTGTGTCCACGGAGGAATCCCGAGACTCGATCTTCCCCCAATTCCCACTCCTCCACCTCCAAATCCTCCCATCAGGCCCCCAATCACCTTCTCGCTCGATAAGCAGAAATCCCTCGCTCGTACCGCGTCGACAATGAATCTTAATTTCTCCGTTTTTGGAGAAAAACAGCAATCCCTCCTTTCTTCTCTCGCCACAAGCGCCACGTCCCAAAGCACGGCCTCGCAGATTATGGGAAGAGGGGGGGCGCAGAATTTACAGATGAGCACAGCGACCTTGGATGCCTCGCCTTCCACGCTCGACCTCATCAAATCAACTTCTCTCTCCCCTGAAAACTTTTTCCATTCCTCAAAGGACACTCGAATTGAATCAATTCGCAACTTTCCTCCTTCCATCCCAGGCTCTCTTGCCTATCATGAGGCCTGTCCTCTCTTGTCTGATCTTCTCTGGGCCGATCCCGCCCCACCTAATCGTCCGCTCGATGCGAACGGTTTCTGTGTCGGGGTACGTGGCCCTGACAGTGTTATGTTCGGACAGAAGGCCGTTGATAACTTCCTCCAAAACGCAGGCCTCACACTCATCATTCGAGGCCACGAAGATCAAACTGACGGTGCTCAGCTCGCCTGCAACCAGAAAGTGTTCACCGTGTTCTCCTCATCCAATTACCGAAATAGTAATAGTGGGGCATGCTTGCTATGCACAGACAAGAAGATCCACGTCGCCATCAAGCAATGCAATCTCCCGCGGTCAATGACGAGCTCTCAGTCAGGAACCAGAATCCCCCACCTCTTCTCTGAGCAAGATTCACTGGAATTGAACACAGACAAGGGAGGAGTGGTGATTGGAGAACAAAAAGTCAAAGGGCAAGATCAGATCAAGTTCGAGATGAAAGGAGCCATGGAAGGACGACCTCAGAGCATGGTGCTTGGCGGGCCGTTGTATGCAGCGACCGGAAAGAAGCCAACACCACTCATGGTGACCGCCAGCGAAGCTCCTGCTCAGAAGTCAGCCAGCCCTTCCAGTCCCACCACAAAGAAAAGATCTTTCTCAAAACCTGAAAGTGCCTCCAAGCGAGCTGAGGGGACACCAACACGCGTGAATTCTGGGGCTGCGAAGAAAGTTGTGACGAAGAAGTCAGAAAAGTAGGATGAATACATGTTTCTATCGAGAATATTCCTTGGTTTTAGTTTTTGTCGTTGTACATTCATTATAGATTTTCGTTATTCTCACCATTTCCTAAGAATTCAGTCATTTCGAACATTTTCTGGACTTGTGGATGGATCTGTTTCATCAAAGTATCAGCAATTCCCCCTGTAAGATCCTGAAGAAGGATTTAAACAGACCAAAATTGATTGCAAGATAAGCAAGGATGATTGCGAGATGAACGAAAATAAGGACAAAAGAATAAAACCGAAAGAAAATTCGCAAATTAAGCATCTGGAGGATAGAAAGGAGGAGGAAGCCCAGAAGTAGGCTCATCCTTCAAATTGAGTGGCTGAAAATCGAAAGGTTTCGTCGGGTCACTCACAACATCTGCGGACGGTGGGGGTTGGCCTCCAGAAGGAAGGTAGGCTGGGGGAGGGCCGCCCAACATAGAAAGGGCTGGGTTGTAAACAGAGTTATATGGGTTGTAGCTCGGATCAGCATAAGCTTGGGGAGGAGCGGACGGTCTTTGTTGGCTCATCTGAAACTGAGGTGGGAGTTGTGAAACACTTTTGAGACCAGGGTATGGGTCATATTGGGGTGTCTCTTGAGGGTTATATTGATATGTGGGTGTGAATTGGGGCTGACCGGGAGGAATACACGGAACGGACATAATTCCCGCACCCGGGTTGTATTGACCCTGACCTGGTTGTGGAGGGACTTGATTTTGGGTGTACGGCGGTGCTGTCTGCCCATAAAGCGGTTGCAGATTGCCTTGGGTGTTCACTGGTTGGCCGTCCTCGCGTCGAATTTGGGACTCGGTGAAGGTTGGTGGAGGTGGAGCGGATGCGGGAATGTCTGGTGCTGCCCATTGATTACCGAGTGAGGCTGGTGTTTCATAAGGGATTCCATATTGTTGGCAAATCTGACTTAGTTCTTTTGAGACTAAATCATCAGGTGGGATCGAGTTGTCCCATTTTGTGATGAAGCGAGGAGTAATCCCAGATAAGCCCTGTTCCCATTCTGCGACCTTTTCTGGTCCGTATTTGCTTTTGATATGCTTTTTCAACGCCGTGAGATACTCCACGTCTGCGAACCTTTGTGCATAGACAAGGCTGAATGAAAGATAAAAAACGCGAGTATGGGGAAGTTAGGAATGGGGACGAGCATACCCACCAACTGATTCTGTCATATTGTCTGGGCACACCACTTCTGAATCAAGGAATGTGAGACGAGCCTTAACAAGCTCGCAATAGATTTCGATGATTTGATGTCCTTCGTATTCGTGACGAGCACTGATGAATGATTCCGTCTAGATCAAGAAAAAAGAGAATTGATGATGGGTGATGAAGTTGCAGGAATAAACAAACTTTTGCACGAGCAATTTCTGTTTTACCCTGTTTCATCAGATTTGCGATATCCATCTTGGCTGCTTCAATCTTTCTTTGCATCTAAGATCACGAATTCGTCATGTCGATGAATAAGGAGGCAAACTTGAGGAAGAAGTTTTTTCAGTCTGACAAGGCAGTACTGAAGGCAAGTGGCGACTTCGGCTGAAAGATGAATGAGAAAAAGAAAGAGTGAGACGTTTCTTCCATTTGCCCTTGTATGGGGGTTTAGGTTTCCCTGTATTGGTTGATGACATGAGATCGTCCCGCAAGAATTACATTCTCACAGTTATCGGATCAAGTTATCCACATACTGCGCTATCTAATGAGCAGAGACGATGTATTTCATGTTTCAAAATCCCTTTCAGAAAATTTCAAGTTCAGTACTGGTTCTGGAAACAAGGTACGTGACAAAAGTGTCTGGATTGTCAATGGTTGCGCTGGCTAGACTCATTCCAACAACCACAAACAAATTATGAGAGTATATCGAAATGAAGACTGAATTAAAGCATAATATACAGTTTATCGCTCTGAAACAGATGAAAAATCTGGATTCATCGCTTTTTCGGTAATTTCGTCCTTGTTGAGGGTGATGTTTGAAGGACAGGATGAAATAGACACCCTTCATTCTCTTTCTGCTTTTGAGTGATGTTAGCATCCTCGCTTCTGATGTTTCTTCGAATTCTGTCCAACTCAATGGCTTCAAGATCATAAACATTGTGTTTTCGTTCGCTGGCAGTTTTAATCTCATCATACGCTTCATCAAGCCGCATTTGTGCTTTCCGACGTTCCTCCGCACGAAATTGTTGCATTGCTTCATCATCGTCAAACGAGTCTGAAATAACAACATCTGTGCTTGTTTCAGTCTTTTGGATTACTTTAGATGTAGATGGACGTTTGGGGTTGTGTTTGGGGGAAGGAGAACCTTTAGCGGGAGATTGAGAGAGAGTCTTGACGACGGTGGATGATTCGCGATTATTTGACGGTGAAGTGGGAGATGGAAGAACATCTGGTCGCATATCTTGTGGAGGGCCACGTAGAAACTCAGTGAGTTCATTTGGATTCATATTAGAGAGCACTGACGTCTCAGAAGGGTGAGCGGCCGGATCGTCTGAGGCCTTTCCTGTGAGTGCAGCTTTCTTCATTTGTTCTTCTTCAAAAGCAAGTTCTTGATTCGTCCTATTCAATAGATCCTTGAACATTGCGTCCTTCCTTCTTAACACTGGAACGAACGGTTTCTTCTGAGTGTTGGCAGGTTGTGCGACAAACGACACCATTCCTTCATCAATCATCACATTGATTTCAGTTCTTTTCAGGCCCTCTTTTTCTCTTCGATTTATTGCATCGGCATAGAGGCGTTCAGAGGGAGGGGAAGTGGGGGTGAGAGAGTTGGCTTTCTTCGAAAGAATGGGTGAAAAGGAGCATTGTGCCTGTTCTGAACAATCAATGGCTTTCTGGAGGTTCTTTCGTTTGGCTTGAACTGATTGACTCCATGCGAACTGTGCGAATCCACGATGACTACACACTTTCGAATTTTTTGAAATAAATCAGACAACAAAACCAAATAAGAAGTGAGATCATACGACGCATCTAAATTTCTCTTCTAACGAGCTCTATAGTGATAAACGGTCACAACTTTCTTCTGTCGTCATTATCTACGAACATGTGAGGTTTCTGTTTTGTTGAACTGGAAATTATCAGACAGTGAATGTTTTGATGCTGAAACTGGAGCTTGAAGGACAAACAACCAAAACACGGTGATATCCGACATTGTGATCAGATCGCAGAAAATGACTTCCCAATGTCTCGTGTGTCATTCAAAAGAATCTTATTCGACTTTGTTCTTGTTTTTAGTGACATAACGTCCCGAGTTTATTCTCGCAAAGGATATGGTCGACTTCAGAAGTTGGTTCGAAGCAAACACGGGAACTGAATGGCGACTGACTATTGTCATGTCTGAAAATGTTGATAAAAAGGGATCAAACACGACCAAGTTGGATAAATATGTCTGGTTCCGTCTAAATGCGAATCGCAGTGAACTGTCGATTGGAGTCTGTTTCTTTTGTGATTGACTCAGAATGGCATAGGTTGGGAGACGATTCCTGAAAACAGATAAGATTTGTGCGATTGTTTGATTGACCATGTCCTTTGGATGAGATTGAAGATAGAAATCGCCTGATTTTGACCGGATTGGTTTGAGGAGTGTATTGTCCGAAAAAATGTGTGAAATGAGTTGTCAACACCGATGATATGGTGTTTGGTTTGATCACTAGTTTACTTGTTGGAGATCAGGATAAAAGAATGGACTTCCTTTTCTTGCGAACCAATATTCGACGAGAGAGCTGAATTTGTGAGATATTTGATGAGAATGTGACATAATCTGATATTTCTTAGTGGAAGACTGACTTTCTGCGATTGATAAGGTCTCAAAAGAAGATGCAATCGAAACCAATTTTCTGAAATGGGCGAGCGAAATGAAACGAATAAGGAATGAAATGGCAAAAGAAAGGTATGAGGCGTGATCTCCTCTTCCTTCTATTGGTCACGACTCAATCTGGTGCGTTTTTGAGGATAGTGCGAAGTCATCGTGGATTCGCACAACTGGTCATCAACTGATCTGGTCATTCCTTTCGCTCTTTTCGTGATTTTGGGTTTGAATTGAACGTCCTGCTTGGCTTGCTCTGCTTCAGAAAGGAAAATTCTATCCCGGGTCTCCTGCCGGCGATACACAATTTCCTGCTGACGCTCGTCAAACGCCATTTCTGAAAGTCTTGTCGTTCGGGAAGCTGAGGACAAGGCTGGAGAACGTCCGGCTGGAGGGGCTTCTTCAGCAACAGATACAACAGAATGGGGAAGATGAAGAAAATCTTCAGATTTATTCGATGACATGGTCGACAATGGAGAATTGGCTGTTTTCTGAGATGGATGAGTGTCAAGAGCTGGTGAGGGATGCTCAGTTGTTACATATGTCAGAGTGTTTGAAGAGTGTGTTGAAGTTGGATCGGAGTTTCGTTCCATTGATAAGTTTGTGAGGAAAAAGAAGAAAGAGTGGGTGCTCTCGAAATTGAATCAGAAGATGATTCAGTTGACCTGAAAATCTCGTTTTATGAAACAAATCAAACATTTGTCGCTCTTTCCACTTCGTTAATTGAGTAATTGCTTGATCCGACCGAATCGTTTTTCGAAAGAGTTCCTCCTTCCATCTCAGGCGCAATCGACCCTTTCAGACCTCTTTGGAACTAATTCCATATCTGAAGGACTGGTTTGGACCTTCATTGGATTCATATAAATACTCTCTTACCCTTGATTCACTTGACGATCATTCATCATCTCTTTCTCATCTATTTGATCTTTGTTTCAATTATTACCCCTTTCCGACAATCTTGGACATGTTTTGTTTCAGATGGAAGAATTCAGGAGATGCGAAAGTGAGTTCAAGAATGGTGATGAAACCGTCCAATTCAAGATCGCTCATTCTGTCCTCACCATTCTCACATCAGGTCTGTCAAATACTTTCTTTCTGATTTTTTGATTGTTTACGATCGTTTTCTTTTGATTTGGATCATTCATTTTTCTTCATTGTGGGGTTTTAGAATCATCAAAAATGAAAGCACAAATTGAGATTGGGATTCGGAGTGGATTACTGGAGTTATTTTCAGAACGACTTTCTTCGGATTGTCCATCCACTCTTTCTGTCTGTCTCTCTTCTTCTCTCGATATGATGTTATTTCTCATTCCTTTTTCTTCGACGATTTTCAGGCAATTCTGTCCAGTGTGATCGTGATGATGGCGGAATCAGTGTCAGAAGGAAGACAGAGACTTCGAAGTGACTTAATTCCTTCCCTCCTTGCCCTCACATCTGTATGTTCCACACTTTCTTCATCTCTTCTCTTTCTCCTTCTTTATCCTCATCTCGTTGCTGTTTTGATGATCAGCATGCAGACAGTTCGTTGTCGACACCAGCCACACACTCGATCGGGTCTGGTCTCTTTTCTCTTCTTCATCATTCTCTCATCTCTTCTCTCTCGTTCTCTCTCCTTTTGCTTTGATTTATGTTTGAAGTCTTCTGTTTGGTGGAAGTCTTTCGTCGATTGAACTGGAGGGAGTGTTGAGTTCGGGAATTGTGGAGAGACTTTGCACTCAAATCGAAAGCGAACCTTGCGAAGTGGATCTTCTCCCAGCACTTCATGTTTTGGACAGATTGTGCTCAGGATTGAGCGAAGTGATCGAACAAGAGAGATCGAAAGCAACAGAAAAGAAGAAAGAATAATCAAAGGAAGACCAGTTCTCGCTGACTCGTCGGTGTGGATTCGCGCTGTCTCGAATCGAACAAGGAGTTCGAAGACTTGAGAAGAGAGTTGGAGGACAAGTTCATTGTGACGAGAAAACACGAAACATCCAAAAAGAAGTTGGAGGAATGATTGTTCGTCATTTCCGATCGTCGATCCACTCGTTGGAGAAAGAGATTGGAGAGATTGGGATTGACTTGGTGGCTGTTCGAAGGGAGATGGATGACAAAATGAGACAGATGGAAGCAGAACGGACGAAGTTGCGAGAAGAAGTGGAGAAGGAGAAGAGAGAGATGGAGATGCGAGAGAACGAGAGAGAGATGGCAGCAAAGAAAGCGGAAGAGGAGAGACAAAGAGAGTTCTCGAGGAAGATGGGAGAGATGGAAGCAGAAAGAGAGAAGGAGAAAAGAGAGATGGAAGAGATGAAGAAGCTTCACGAAAAATGGATTGAAGAAGGACGGCAGAGGGATGAAGAGAAGAAAAGAGAAGAAGAAAAGAAGCGAGAGGAGAGAAGGAGGAACTTGAAGGAAGGAGCAGCAGCAATCGAGGTGTTCCAACAAGACAATTACCAAGTCACAGGAAATGTGTTCACCAAATTAACAACCACAAACCATCACCTTCTCTCGCATTCATTTGGAGAAGTCATCGTGCGAATCACTTTCATCATTCGAACCATCGGCAACGAGTTTTATTTTGGGTTGATCTCGACCGACCTGACAGAACTGACAAGGACTGGACCAAGATTTTTCGCAAACGCGAAAGGAGGAGCTGGATGGGATTGTCATTCGACTTTTCGATATGCGAGACAGAACAGTAAAGATTCGTACATTGCAAATGCGTGCAAAAGAGGGTATGTTGGACAGCGTGTGGTGATGGAGGCAGATGGACGAGAAGGGAAGAGAACACTTCGACTGTCGCAGGATGGAGAGACGCAACCAACATTCTTCTCAAACATCCCTATTCCGTTCAGATTCGTCATCCATCCTTATTCGGCAAATTCAGCAGTTGAGATTGTGTCCACAGAAGTGTTGAGAGAGGTGTCGATGGTTGGAGGGAATTTGGACGTGGTGATGGACTAGTCAGAGCTTTTCTCTCCGAAATTCTCCACTTGAAATGCACTGGCTCAAACGAGTCTGAGAACTGTTTTTTTCACGAAATCACTTCATGGATGCCATCGTCTCTTTATTTGGCGTCTCTCCGATCCGAATCGAGTCAATGTGGGATAACTTGATGGGCTGCGACTGAATGTTGCTGAAAATGCTCTGTGTTCATATTCAATCCTCTTTCGTTGAACGTCTCGCTTGTAATGAAGAGAAGCTGACTTCCACATTCCGACCCATAAAGTGTGATTCGAGAAACTCACCGAAAGGAATGGGTGCTGTTGTCTCGAAGATTTCTTCCTCCACTGTTTCTCCATCCCAAGGTTTGCTTTGATCTCATTTGTTATTCACCACAGATTGTTCTCGTTTTCTGAACTGGAAGGAAGAAGAACTTCAAACTCAATCTGAAGCGGCCGTTGTCTTTCTGTCTCTTGTTGCCAATGTGAAGTTCCAGCCTGCATTTGATGACTCTCTGGAAGCGAAAGCAGTGAATTTTCTGATATCTATGAATTGGGATGACGAAGAATCAACGGCTGTTTTTCTCAGCTCCTTTGGGCAAACTCGTGATGAATATTCATCCAACTTCGTACAGACCTTTACGACGCTTGTTTCATCTTCCAATCGGGCAATCACCGCAGCAGCAATGGAGATGCTCATATCAGTGATATCCAATTGTTCAGCCAAAGACCGACTTTCCCTCGTCAAAGCTGATCTAATCCCTCAACTCACCAGCACTCTCAATCTGCTGTCTCTCTCCCCAACCGAAGCGGTCTTTTTCCACATTTGCCTCATGACAATCCTCGACGACTCTCTCTGGCACGCAACTCCGTTTGGTCTCATCGAACTTGGAATTACCGATGGCGATGAAGAACAAGCTGTTCACAAGATGCTTTTCAAGCAAGTGTTGGAGCCTTCCAAGAAGTATTTATGTCATTTGTGCGTGAACCGCTTTTCGATCGGAAATGATGCGCAATCCATGCAATTCCTGACAACCCTCATCCGACTTCTCCAAATATGTCCTTATTATCCACCTACTATGGATTTTGTTCTTCATATGCCAGTCTTCCTCACGATCCCAAGTTGTCTCTCATTCTGCGAGTATGATGAGTCAATCTTTAATTTTCTGCTTTATGTGTGTCATGCCCAGCGGGAATGGAACAAGAAAGGGGGAAACCAGCGACATATGTGGGAGACAGTGCATCGAATGTTGAGAATGGAGGGCATCGAAGATATGATGGAGGAAATTCTGCAGAATGACAAAAACGCATCATGGGGAAAATGGATTGTTACCAACTCGATCACAGGGAACAATATGCTGGGCATGAACCTCCCAGCACTTCGGTAAAACCAAACAAGAACAAGCGAACCTTCCGAAGTGTTTCTGACTCTTTTGAGCAACACCCGTCCTTCTCTTTGCGATTGCGACAGCCTCCGTCTTCCCAACTTCATCTCTTCTCTCCAATCTTGATTTCTGGACGATCCCTCAACACATCGCAGATTGTTCCGTCCATACTCTCTCGACCCACCTTTCACACCTCGTCCTGTCTCCGATCCAACCGCTCCCGACATTGTTCGAAGTTAATTGACCACACACCCCGCAGCTGTCTTCCCCTCCCTCGTGATTGCCCAGCTTGACTTTGCACAACATCGAGTTCGTTGTGGTTTGGATTTGGGGGAAGTATTTATGTTATTTATGCGTGAACCGCTGCTCGATCGTCGATGGAGAACAATCCAAGTCGTTCCTGATCCTACTTGGCCAACTCATCGACATAACTCCTTATTATCCACCGACTCTGGATGTTGTTCTTCACATGCCAGTCTTCGTCACGATCCCAAGCTGTCTGACATCCTTCGAAAAAGAAATGTCAATCTGGTGGTCTCAGCATTTCATGGTTGCTCACCAGCTGGAATGGAACAAAAAACGGAGAAGAGTGCAATGGTGGTGGAAGAAAGTGCATCGAATGTTGAGAATGGAGGGCATCGAAGAAGTGATTGAAGTAAAGATGCAAAATAACAAAGAAAGACCGTGGGGAAGAGCAGTTGTTGAAAAATCGATGGAATGGAACAACTTAAATGGCATGAACCTTCCAAAACAAGAGTAGAAACAGACAAGAAACCAGCAAAGAAACAAGGGACACAAACCCCTTCACTCTCCACACCCAGCCATCTCCCTCCCCTCGTCCTCGTTTTCCCGCCCTCTCAACACCACTCTCTCACTCTCTTGGTCCTGAAGTGAGAATCCACGAACTATTCTCCCGCTGATCTGACTCTCCCACAAACACTCTCCGCCACGCTCGACACACACTCCTCTTCCTTTCTGAGTTGGATACAACATTTGGATTTGTGTGGGCGTCGTCTGGCGATTGACTTGGCGGATTCCTGTCCGAATCGTCGACTCCAACCACACCGACGCTCACCCTACGATGTCCCTCCCTTCTCACTTTGACTGCGACACTTCTGATTCATTCTCTGCCACTGTGTGTGGGTCCACGGCGGGTTCGGCTCTCTTTGAGTGGCTGATCAGGATTGTATGTTGACTCGCTTCACCAGCCGTGCCTGCCCCATCCTCACTCCCTCCTCGTCCGAACTCCATTTGAGTGCCTTCTCCTTATCGCCCTCGAACATCTGCAGACGTGTGCAAACAATTCACTTTCACCAATCCGACACACCAGCTCGTGCGACTTCATCGCTCACTCTTCGTCCATCGCTCCCTCCCGCGAGATCAACTCGGCCGACGTCAGCACTCCGCTGCCAGCTTCCTCACTCCACGCGAGGGAACGTTTGTGTCGTGCTCCACTCGCCTCCATCTCTTCTTGTGTTCATCGCTTCTACTCTTCCTTCAACTCCGTTTATGTTGATGAATGTCGAGATCTGGCATCAAGAAATTGACATTCCGGAATGCAACCCAGAGCGATTCAAATTTACTCTCGCTCAGTTTCCCGCGATGTCATATATTGTCTCAATCATCGTTAATTCCTTTTTGCTGTTCATTTGAAGGACTATTTCATCTAATCTCATTGTTTCACAAGCTTTTTTTCTGACCCTTAACGAGTGATTCGCTCAGTCTCAGAAAGAATGAGCAAGATAATCGAGAAAACAGACGACTTACCAAGTACAGCGCGTTCTGATTTGTTCTCCCCTCCCTTTCCATTTTCGATGGATTGCTCAGCGTTCCTGAATTGGGATCCAGATGACACTGAATCTGAAAGCGGAAATATCGTTGTCTTTCAGTCTCTAGTTGCCACTATGAAGTTAAAACCTACACTTGACGACTCTCTGGCAGCGAAAGCATTGAAGTTTCTCAAATCTGTTAATCGCCACAAACAAAAATCAGCGGATGCTATTCTCAACAAATTTGAGCAAACCAGTGATAATCCTATGACAGAATTCGTGCAGTCCATTGTGGTGCTCATTTCCTCACCCAGTCAGATCATCACCACAGCAGCAATGGAGATGCTTGAGAATGTGATTCTGAAAAATCCACCCAAAGTCCGACTTTCCCTCATCAAAGCTGATCTGATGCCTCATCTCATCCTCACTCTCAATCCTCTGTCTCTTTCATTCACCGAAGCAGTTGATATCCACACATCTCTCATGGGAACCATCCTCAACACAGTGAGGCTCGCAACTCCGGATGGTCTCGGAGAACTAGCAATTAAAGATGAAAATGGGCAACGAGCTGTTCACGAGACGATTTTAAGGCAAGTTGTCGTCCCTTCGGAGAAGTATATTTGGCATTTGTACCTGAACCGCTTTTCGATCATCGATGAAAAGCGATCCACGTGTTTTCTGATCCTTCTCTTCCGACTCCTCCAAATATCTCCTCATTATCAACCCACCATGGATTGTCTCATGAATACGCCAGTCTTGCTCATGATCCCAAGTTGTCTGACATCCTTCGAAAACGATGACTCAAACTGGTATTTTGTGCATTTGATGGTAAAACATCAGCAGGAATGGAACAAGAAAGGTGGAGACCAACGACAGACGTGGCGGACTGTGCAGCGATTGTTGAGAAAGGAGGGTCACGAAGATGCGATTGAAGAAAAGCTGCAGAAAGACAAACACACACACTTTGGAAGATGGACTGTGGCCGAATCTGTCGAATGGACCAATCAGGTGGGCATGAACCTCCCAGAACATGAATAGAAACAAACGAGAACCAGCGAACGATCCGTCCTGTTTCTGACTTCTTTGGACCACCCACACTGTTTGTGTGCGATCTTGATTTGCTCTGAAATCACCTCATCGTTTGCTCGAAAGAATCAATTTCTTTGCCAGTCTCTGTCCATCGTCCCCACACTCTCCCTCCCAACCCTCGCTCTGATCATTTCTCGATCCCAGTCCGATCTAATTTGTCCTTCCCCACAAGCCCTCGCTTGCGTTTGTGCTCTGCCCGTCATTCTCGAGCTGTGGATCAACAGCAAAGTTCAGCGTCTCGATTCTGATGTTTCTCCACAACACTGTGAGGATCAGGCGAGAACCTTGCCTGAACAATGAAGAGCGAAGCAAATCAGTCCCAAGCAACCCACACGCCCACACATTCACTCTCGATTTCTGTTGCGGATACCTCGCCAAATGTCCATCCTCACACACACTCGTCCACTTTCATCAAATCCGCTCTCGATATGTGTTTCGGATGTGTTCACTGAGCACGATCAGCCAATCTCAACGCGTGTGAACGAAGAGACTCCTTTCTTGCTCACCCAACCCGAATCGTCTCTGTTAACTCTCCAACTAAGAGGGACGACGAAGATCACACTTCGCTGCTGCCCACCTTTCGTCGTGACGATTCAAACATTCATCCCGTAATGTCCTCTCTCGCATCTCACCCCTGCCGACGACTTCTGTGCGGACTGTCAGTGCATCCTGTGTTGTGTCTCTGAATCACTTTGATCGGTTCTGAAGAGGAAGGAGGGACAGGATGGGAGGTGTGCTCCAATCAGTCTCCGATCTCCACACTCCGAACACCCACACCCTCTCCCCACTCGACAGTTCATGCAACTGTGACATCCTCTGTGCTCTCCGCGTGTGTTGTCTGTTCATCTAGCTGACTTCAACCGAAACAGCGCTATCGGCTGATTGTCGTCTGCACTTCTTCATCTCAGCCATCGTTAATTTCTATTTGTTCTTCTGTCCGGATGCCTATTTCATTTAAATCTCATTGTTTCGCATTGTTTTGTTCAGACCCATAACGAGTGTCATCAATCAGACTCAATTCGAATGACCACTTCAGTCACGAATGTCGATTCCTCTCTTGAACAGAAGTGCTCTGGTTTGTCCTCCCCTTTGTTGCCATTCTCAATAGATTGTTCTCCTTTTCTGAATTGGGATGAAAGCCAAAATCTAACTGTATCGGAAAAAGTTGTTGTATTTAGATCTCTTGTTGCCACCGTACAGTTGCAGCCTGTGCTTGATGCCACGCTGGAGGCAAAAGCCAAGAAACTTCTTTGGTCTCTAGATTGGTTAGATCATTACGCAGTTGATGCTTTTCTCGGGGCCCTTGCATCGATCACTGAAGCTTCTTCAACAGTCTTAATGCAGTCCATTTTGGTGCTCGTTTCGTCAGCCAGTCCGGTCGTAACAACGGCAGGAATGACTATGCTCAGTTCTGTGATGTCCAATTGTTCTGAAAACACCAGATTTTCGCTTGTCAAAGCTGATCTGATCCCTCAGCTCGTCTTTATTCTCAATCCACTATCTCTTTCATTCACCGAAGCAGTCGATATCCACTGCCCTCTCTTGAACATCATCACCGTTTCTCTGTGGCCCTCAACTCCGGATGGTCTCGAACATCTCGGAATTCAAGATGCCAGTGAACAACGCGCTGTTCACAAGACGATCGTGAAGCAAGTTCTCGTGCCTTCGGAGAAGTATATTTGGCATTTGTGCGTGAACCGTTTTTCGATCGTCTTTGGAGCGCAAAGCACGCCTTTTCTGATGCTACTCGGCCAGATCCTCCAAATATCTCCGTATTATCAACCAACAATGAATTTTGTTCTGAAAATGTCAGTCTTTCTTACGATTCCCAGTTGCCTGACATTCTTCGAAACTGATTTCTCAGTCAATACTTTTCTGATGTTTATGGTAAATCTCCAGTGGAGATGGAACACAAAACGGGGAGACCAGCGACAGATGTGGAAAAATGTGCTTGGAACGTTGAGAAAGGAGGGCATCGAAGATGAGATGGAGAAAAAACACCAAAACGACAAAGAAGGATCGTGGGGAAAAGGTATTGTTACCGACTCGATCGCATGGAACAACCTGCTGGGCATGAACCTTCCGCGGCGTGGATAGAAACAGACTCAAACCAACGATCCTTTCCAACTGTTGCTGACTCTTTTGGACAACACCCATTTTTCTTTGCGATTGCGACAGCCTCCGTCTTCCCCACATCATCCCATCTCTCCAATCTTGATTCTGGACGATGCATGAACACATCGCAGATTGTTCCTTCCATCTTCTCTCGACCCAACTTTCTCGCCTCGTCCATCCTGTCTCTGATCCAACCGCTCCCGACATTGCTCGAAGTTGGTTCGCCACACACCCGCCACTCTCTTCGCCTCGCTCGTGGTTGCACTGACTGGACAAGCAAAACGTCGAGTTGGTTGTCTTTCTGATTTGGAGGCCATACAAACGGAAGGACTCCGGACAAATGGCTTTTCAGAGCTTGTTCTTCTTGTTTTTGAAGATGCTGGCCAAGTCGGCAGGACAGTTAGATCCCAAATTGATCAGGATCTCGAATCGTCAGATGAAGGACTGCGACGAACACTCTCTCCCTTGCAAACACGTTCTCTCTCCCTTCAATCGATATTCCGCTGTCATTCCGCGTCTCACCACGGATCACGTTCGATCACTCCAGCTGAGTGCACACCAGGACAGTTGATGGTGACTTGATGAAGATCTCCGTCGATCGCCACCCAACATCCACTCTCCCCTCCAACTCCATCGACGATGTTCCCACACTCCGCCTGTCCCACCGCAGTGTCTCGGGATTTGTTGGATTGTGGGAGTTGGTCGGAAGGAGCGATAACAACTGTTCTTGACCGACGCCTGAGATGGACGACGAAGAACACACACCGCCAATACCCACATCTCGTGTCGGCCACTTCAACATTCATCCCGCAATGTCCTCTCTCCCATCTCATCCCCAGCCGACGACTTCTGTGCGGACTGTCAGTGCATCCTGTGTTGTGTCTCGGAATGACTTTGATCGGTTCTGAAGAGGAAGGAGGGACAGGATGGGAGGTGTGCTCCAATCACTCTCCGATCTCCACACTCCGAACACCCACACCCTCTCCCCACTCGACATTTCACGCAACTGTGACATCCTCTGCGCTCTCAGCGTGTGTTGGGTGGGTGTCCACTCGCGTTGTGGTTGGGTGTTGGCTGAGCAGAAAGAACGGAGGTCATTTTTGGAGACTCTGAAAGGCTGAATCACCTGTCCGCATCGTCTCGCAATCGTTGCTCACTGACAATTGGTGAAAGTGGGGAATGATGAAAAATGGCTGTCTCCTGTCTCTGATCTCCCAATAGGCATTTGGCAGAACAGGGCGATTCCGATCTTCAGCCGAAGCCGCACCATTTTGTGATTTATGGACACACTCTCGCATACTCGACAATTTGCATGTGAATCGAGATAGATGTCACAGTTGCACGTGTGAGGGCCGATCCACCAGCAACGCGGGGTGTTCGATCATCGAACTGATACAGATTGACTCCATCTATTTTCCTACCATATATTCTGTTTTCCTGCCCTGTTTACTTCATCCATTCGTCTTTCATCTTCATCTTCGTTTACTGTGTACTGATGTTCCTTTAGGGTGCCTATTTCATCTCCATCTCATTGTTTCATCCTGTGTTCTGATCTCACCCATAACGACTGTCATTTCTCAGATTCCATCAGAATGACTGTTTCAGGCAGGAATGTTGACTCTTCTCTTGGACGGACGTCTTCTGATTCGCCCTCCCCACAGTTGCGATTCTCAATTGATGACTCAGCGTTCCTGAATTGGTCAGAAGACAAGCATCTATCGGAACAAGCAAAAGTCGTTGTATTTCTGTCACTTGTTGCCACTTTGAAGTTAAGACCGACCTTGGATGACTCTCTGGAAGCGAAAGCAGTGAATTTTCTTCGATATTTGTCTTGTTGTAATGAAGACTCAGCACGTACTTTTTTAATCAACTTTGGGCGGACTACTGACAACTCTTGTACAACATTTGTGCACTCTTTTGGGGTTATAATTTCTTCTACTCGTCTGATGATCACTGGGACAGCAATTGAGTGCCTAGTTAATGTGATGGACAACAGTTCATTCCATGTCCGACTTGCCCTCATCGAAGCTGATCTGATCGCTCAACTCATCACTTCGGTGAATCCAAAATCCCTTTCATTCACCGACGCGGCCGAGATCCACACCTATCTCATGGCCATCATCATGAACTCTGTCTGGTTCGCATCTCGAATTGGACTGGATTATCTCGGAATTGACGATCCCGATGAAGAACGAGCTGTTCACGAGACGGTTTTCAAACAAGTTGTCGTGCCTTCTGAGTCATATATTTGCCAAGTGTGCGTGAACCGCTATATGATCGTTGATGGCTGGCAATCCGATCGTTTTCAAACCATCCTCTACCGAATCCTTCTCACGATTACAAGTTGTCTCACATACTTCGAAAGAGACGTCAAAGTCTGGTCTTTACTATATTATCTGGTCGCGATTCAGCAGGAATGGAAATGGGAAGGCGGAGAAGTGCAACAGATGTGGAAGAAAGTGCATCGAATGTTGAGAATGGAAGGCATCGAAGATGTGTTTGACGAAAATCTTCAAAATGACAAAAACGCATCCTTTGGACCAAAAATTGTCAACGAATCGATCAGATGGAACAACTTGCTAGGCACGAACCTTCAAAAACAGAATTAGAAACAGACCAGAACCTGCAACTCTTTCGGCCAATTTCTGACTTCTTTTGGACAACAAACACTGTTTGTGTGCGATCTTTATTTGCTCTGGAATCACATCATCGTTTTCCAGAACGATTCACTTTCTTTCCCAGTCTCCCTCCATCGACCACACACTCTCCCTCCCAACTCTCGCTCTGCTCGCTTATGAGTCACAATTCGGTCGAATCAGTCATTTCGCACTAGCCATCGCTTGTTTTTGTGCTCTGCCCGTCATTCTCGAGCTGTGGATCAACTGCAAAGTGCAGAGTCTCGAATCTGACTTTGCAACTCAACACTGTCAGGATCAGGCGAGAATGTTGCCTGAACAATGAAGAACCATGCCAATCAGAACAGATCTTTCTTCAAAAGATGAAAATGTTGCCATTGAGCGGTAGGTCTCGATCTCCGAAGCATCTCTGACCTCATGGCGTCATTTCCACGCCCTTCTCAACAGATTCTCTCGCAGCCCTTCAGAGCAACCCACCCACCCACACATTCTCACACGCCTTCTGTCGTGAATGCCTCGTAAAATGAACATCCTCAGACACACTCGTCCTCTTTCATCTCATCTGCCCTCAATTTGTGTATCGGACGTGTTTGCTGAGCAGGATCAGCCAATCCCAACGTGTGTGGAAGAAGAGCCACCTTTCTTGCTCACCAAACTAGAATCGTCCCTCTTCGCTCTCCAACTGAGATGGACGACGAAGATCACGCACCACTGATGCCCACCTTTCGTCCAGACGATTCAAACATTCATCCCGCAATGTCCTCTCTCCCATCTCATTCCCAGCCGACGACTTCTGTGCGGACTGTGTCAGTGTGTCCTCCGTCGTGTCTCGGAGTCACTTTGATCGGTTCTGAAGAGGAAGGAGGGACAGGATCGGAGGTGTGCTCCAATCAGTCTCCAATCTCCTCACTCCGAACACCTGCACCCTCTCCCCCACTCGACAGTTCATGCAACTGTGACATCCTCTGCGCTCTCAGCGTGCGTTGGATGGGTGTCCACTCGCGTTGTGGTTGGGTGTTGGCTGAGCAGAAAGAACGGAGGTCATTTTTGGAGACTCTGAAAGGCTGAATCACCTGCCCGCATTGTCTCGCAATCGTTGCTGCCCGATAATTGGTGAAAGTGGGGAATGACGAAAAATGGCGTTCTCCTGTCTCTGATCTCCAAATGGACATTTGGACAGAACAGGGCGATTCCGATCTTCAACCGAAGCCGCACCATTTTATGATTGTTGGACACACTCTCACATGCTCGACAATCAGCAGGTGACTCGAGACAGATGCCTCAGTAGCACGCGTGAGGGTGGATCCAATCAAAAGGAAGCGCAATCGAAGACAGAAACAAGACAGTGTGGTGAGAAAATGACACAGAAAGAACATGATGAAAAGAGGAAGCAGAGAGCAGCCGGAAGAAGAGCAATGAATGACGTGTCTTCATGAAACGACTGTGATTCAGTTGTCATCAGCGTCAAATCTCGCGGACACCTCCACAACAAGCCCCTCGACACCCTGTCTTGTGAAACAACTGATGACCCAACAAAAATCGCAGCTGCGCTGTCCTTCTTGAACGTTTGTCTCTCTCCAAAACTAACGAACTCCACAGTTGCAGTGACAGTTTTCGAGTTGTTGTCTCAACTCTTCAAGAATCTGAATCCCCATGAAAGCCTGTTAACCGAAGCAACACTGGACTTCCACCGCACTTTCACATCGATATTGGACAAGATTCTCCGCTTTTCTTCAGCAAAGAGCATCGTCAGCAAAGAACGAGAAAGATGCGAGGAAGTCTTCGTCGATGTCTGCTGATTGTGTGATCGACGTGTTGTTGTTCTGTGTCTCTGCAGAACTGGCTTATTCTCTCGCTGTGGCGACGTTGTTCAGCCCCACCTTCGATACAACTGACTTCTTTTCCAACATAGTCATCGATCGACTGTTCAGAGGTTTCGAGGCCGAAGATGGACGAATCGGACACACTCTGTGTGCAAAATCCATTTCATTTCATTCTATCTTTCTTCTTGCCTCAATGAAATCACTCTCATGTTTTCTGTGTTCAATCTCAATCCTCATTTGTTGAAAGGATCACTTGTTATGAAGTGAAAATGACTTCTTCATTCCGACCCATAAAGTGTGATTCGAGAAACTAACCGAACGAATGGGTGCTTTTATCTCGAAGATTTCTTCCTCTGCTGTTTCTCCATCCCAAGGTTTGCCTTAATGTCCTTTGTTATTCACCACAGATTGTTCTCCTTTTCTGAACTGGAAGGAAGAAGCACTTCCATCTCAATCTGAAGCGGCCGTTGTCTTTCGGTCTCTTGTTGCCACAATCAAGCTTCAACCTGTATTTAATGACTCTCTGGAAGCGAAAGCAGTGAAGTTTCTGGAATCTGTGCCTCGAAACAATCAAATTACTGCCGATAGTTTTCTCCGCACCCTCGCATCGACTTCTGGTGCTTCCTGGACAGACTTAATGCAGTCCATTGTGGTTCTCGTTTCGTCTGCCAGTCCGGTCGTAACAAAGGCAGGAATGAAGTTGCTCGATTTTCTGCTCGCCACCAGTTCAGAAAGCACCAGACTTTCCCTGATCAAAGCTGGTATATTCCGTCAACTCATCGTTACTCTCAAACCACAGTCACTTTCATTCACGGAAGCAGCCGATATCCACACTGGTATCGTTCAGAGCATCTCCTGTTCTCTCTGGCTCGAAACTCCGGATGCTCCCGAAGGAGACGAAATTGAAGATGATGACGATGATCGACAAAGTGATCTCGAAGCAATTTTTCAGCAAGTTTTGATGCCTTCGGAGGAGTATATTCGCCGTTTATGTGAAAACCGCTATTCGATCGTTGTTGGAGACCAATCCAGACAATTCATGGCACTTCTCTTCCGAATCCTTTTCCTATGTCCATGCTATCCTCCGGCGATGGATTTTGTTCTTCATATGCCAGTCTTCCTCACGATCCCAAGTTGTCTGACATTCTTCGAATCTGATGAGTCAATCTGGTTGTCTCTGTATTTGATGGACAGTTCAAACGAAGAATGGAGCAAGAAAGGTGGAGCAGGACAATATGTGTGGCAGTTTGTGCATCGAATGCTGAGAATGGAGGGCTTCGAAGATGTGATTGAGGAACAGCTGCGAAACAACAATCTCTCACACTTCGGACGCGCTTATGTTGCCAAATCGGTTGTACGGAACATCGTGCAGGGCGTGAACCTCCCAAAATATGAATAGAAACAGACACGAACCATTGAAGTCTCGGACCAAACAACACGCTTCGCTCTCCACACCCAACCATCTTCCACACCTCGTCCTCGTTTTCCCACGATTTCAACACCATTCTCTGCGCTCTCCGCGTGCGTTGGATGGGTGTCCACTCGCGTTGTGGTTGGGTGATGGCTGAGCAGAAAGAACGGAGGTCATTTTGGAGACTCTGAAAACAGTCTCGGCTGTCCGCATTGTCCCGCAATCGTTGCTCACCGGAAATTGGTGAAAGTGGGGAATGATGAAGAGTGGCTGTCTTGTCTCCCTGTTGATTTCAAGTTGACATTTGGACTGAACAGGGCGACTCCATCTTCAACCGAAACCGCACCTTTTGTGATTGATGGACACACTCTCACATGCTCGACCATTTGCAGGTGACTCGAGGCAGATGCAACAGTTGCACATGTCATGGCCGATACGCCAACCACGCGGGGTTGACAATAATCGAACAGACAGTCATCACTTCATCTGTTTTCGACTGTCTCTGTTATTACTTCGTTTTCATTTTCATCTTCGTTTACTGAGTACCACTGTTCCTTTAGGACGCCTGTTTCATCTCAATCTCATTGTTTCGCTGGGATGTGTTTTGACCCATATGGAGTGATTCTCGTCCGAATCAGAAAGAATGAACCCGATAATTCAGATAACAGACGCATCATCAAGTACAGCGCGTTCTGATTTGACCACCCTCCCTTTCCATTTTCGATGGATTGCTCAGCGTTCCTGAATTGGGAACAAGATCAAAATCTATCTGAAAACGGAAATGTCGTTGTCTTTCAGTCTCTAGTTGCCACTATGAAGTCCCAGCCTGCATTTAATGACTCTCTGGAAGCGAAAGCAGTGAAGTTTCTGAAGTCAATGTGTATGGGTGGTCAAGAATCAGCGGATGCTTTTCTCAGCAACTTTGGACAAACCAGTGATGCTTCTCTGACTGACTTCATACAGTCCATTGTGGTGCTCGTTTCATCCTCTCATCAAGTCATCACCTCAACGGCAATTAAGATGGTCATGAATCTGATCACCAGATGTTCCGTTCGAATCCTTCTTCTCCTCGTCAAAGCTGCTCTGATGCCTCGACTCATCAACACTCTCAATCCATTATCTCTTTCCTTTGCTGAAGCAGTCGATATCCACACGTTTCTCATTCGAATCATCTCCTGTTCTCTCTGGCCCTCAACTCCGGATTGTCTCCAAGAACTCGGAATTAAAGATGACAGTGAACAACAATCTGTTCATGAGACGGTATTGAAGCAAGTTCTGATGCCTTCAGATAAGTATCTTAGCCATTTGTGCATGAACCGATTCTCGATCATCGATGAACAGCTATCCAGGTGGTTTCTGATACTCCTCACACGACTCATCCAAATATCTCCTTCTTCTCGACCAATGATGGATTATATTCTGAATATGCCAGTCGTTCTCACGATCCCAAGTTGTCTGACATTCTTCGATAATGATGAGTCAATCTGGTGGTCTCTGACTTTCATGGTCGATCACCCGCTGAAATGGAACAAAATATGGAGAAGCCAACACCAGATGTTGAAGAAAGTCCATCGAAACTTGAGAATGGAGGGCATCGAAGATGTGATTGAAGAAAAGCAGCAAAACGACAAAGAAGGATCGTGGGGAGAGCAGTTGTTGACAGGTCGATCGGATGGAGCAATCTGCGGGGCATGAACCTTCCAAAACTGGAATAGAACTCGACAAGAAGAAGGGAAGAAACGAACAAAACAACTCCCTTCGCCTCGACACCCGACCATCTCCCGCCCCTCTTCCTCGTTTTCCGCACTCTCAACACCAATTGCTCACTCTCTTACTTGTGATTCATTCTCTGCCACTGTGTGTGTCCACAGCAGGTTCGGCTCTCTTTGTGTGACTGATCGGGGTTGCCTGTTGACTCTCTTCACCAACCGTGCCTGCCCCATCCTCGCTCCCTCCTCGTCCGAACTCCATTTGAGTCCGTTCTCCTCATCACCCTCGAACATCTGCAGACGTGTGCAAACAATTCACTTTCGCCAATCCGAGACACGCCTGCTCGTGCGACTTCATCGCTCACTCTTCGTCCATCCCTCCCTCCCGCGAGATCAACTCGGCCGACATCTGCACTCCGATGCCAGCTTCCTCACTCCACGCGAGAGAACGTACGTGTCCTGCTGCTCTTCTGTTTGATCGGAAAGTTCGAGACGACTCTCACATCGCATCTGTTAAGTACGGAAATCGCAGACTTTGCTGGTATCATCTGAACGGTTGTTCTGAAGAAGAACGCCATTCTCATCGAAAGGAAGTGTTTCGATCTTCGCGAGGATTCCTTTCACGCTGAACCGCGCCAATTGATCTCAATCACCCGTTGCTTGACTCTGGCATGCCTAATCTCTTCGATTTGTGATTCTTTCAGAAACAGAAAGAATGAACCCGATAATTCAGACAACAGATGCTTCATCATGTACAACACGTTCTGATTTGTCCTCCTCTCTCGCTTTCAATTTTCGAATGATTGCTCAGCGTTCCTGGATTCAGAAGAAGAAGAACTTGAGTCTGATGACGAAAAGATCGTTGTCTTTCAGTCTCTAGTTGCCACTATGAAGTTGAAACCTGCCTTTGACAACTCTCTGGAAGCGAAAGCAGTGAAGTTTCTGGAGTCAATGTGTATGGGTGGTCAAGAATCAGCGGATGCTTTTCTCAGCAACTTTGGACAAACCAGTGATCTCTGACTGACTTCATACAGTCCATTGTGGTGCCTTCATCATCCAATCAAGTCATCACCACTGCAGCAATGGAAATGCTTGTGACCATGATCGTGCACTGTTCAGCCAAAGTCCGACTTTCCATCATCAAAGCTGATCTAATCCTCAACCTCCTCTCACTCAATCCTCTCTATCTCTTTCATTCACCGAAGCAGTCGATATCCGCATCCCTCTCTTGAACATCATCTCCAGTTCTCTCTGGCTCTCAACCCGTTTGGTCTCGCCTATCTCGGAATTCAAGCAGTCAAAGAACCGAAAGCTGTTTATGAGACGGTTTTGAGGCAAGTTCTTGCCCCATCGGAGATATATAAGCCATTTGTGCTCAAAACGCTTTCGATCGTCGATGGGAAGCTATCCAAGACTTTCATGGCTCTCACCAGACTCCTCGAAATATGTCCTCATTATCAACCCACCATGGATTGTCTGATGAATACGCCAGTCTTCTCACGATTCCAAGTTGTCTGACATTCTTCGATAATGATGAGTCAATCTGGATTTTTCAGAATTTGATGGTCGATCAGCAGTGGGAATGGAACAGAAAAGCGAAGAAGCGGAACAGATGTGGCAGATTGTGCAGCGATTGTTGAGAAAGGAGGGTCACGAAGATACGATTGAAGAAATGCTGCAGAAAGACAGAAACAGCAACCATGGAAGATGTACTGTGGCCGAATCTGTCGAATGGACCAATCAGCTGGGCATGAACGTTCCGCCATGCTGGTAGAATCCGGCAAGAACCAAAGACTACCGTGATCGGCCGCGTCTCCGGAGGAGAAACACGCCAAAACAAGCACTGCAGATTGAAGAGGCTAACGACACGATTGCCGAAGGCATGTAGTTTTAGCCGAGAGTCAGCTTCCGAACGTCCCACATGATCGTCTCACTCTCGGGACAGGGAAGAATTAGGAATGATCTGTATGGACTCTCATTAGAACCATCGAACCACACCAGCTGTCGTGCAATGTATTCACTGTCTCCTTCGTTTATCAGTCGTTCATCAACTGTACATTGGCAACATCCGTTTTCTCTCGATCACTGACTTCCTCCTGGTTCCGTGGTTGTAAGCCCTTTCGTTGGTTGAGTTTTTATTTTCCCTTTGGAGGACTTTTTCATTCCGGAGTCATTGTTTATTTTTTTTCTTATGACCCATAACGAGTGATTCTCTTCCGAATCAGAAAGAATGACTTCAGTTTCAGTGAAATCAGACGACTTTCCAAGTCCAGCGCGTTCTGATTTGTCCTCCATTCACTTTCCATTTTCGGTGGATAGCCTCACCTTTCCTGAATTGGAATGAAGAAAGGCTTAAATCTGAAGACGAACGAGCACTTATCTTTGGTCTCTGGTAGCAACAGTGAAGTTTCAGCCTGCACTTGATGCCTCTGGTAACAAAAGCAGTGAAGTATCTGAACTCTATGTATTGGGCTGGTCGGGAATCAGCGGATGCTTTTCTCAGCAGCCTTAGGGCAAACCAGTGATAATTCTCTGACAGAATCATCCAGTCCATTGGGGTGCCATTTCATCACCCAGTCAGATCATCACTACAACAGCAATGGAGATGCTTTGTGAATGTGATTGGGAAAAGTTCAGCAGAAGTCCTCCTTCCTCATCACAGCTGATGTGATCCCTCAAGTCATCCTCACTCAATCCACTGTCTCTTTCAATCACCGAAGCAGTTGATATCCACACTTGTCTCATTCAAATTATCCGATACTCGATCCTTCTCCCAACTCCAAATGCTCTCAGACAACTCGAAATCGAAGAAGACGATGAACAACATGCTCACGAGACGGTCTTGAAGCGAGTTCTAACTCCTTCGGAGAAGTATATCTGCCATTTGTGCGTGAACCGCCATTCGATCATCGATGGGGATCAATCCTACTATTTTCTGACCTCCTCGCCAGAATCCTCCGAATATCCCCATACTATCTCCCGACAATGGATTTTCTTCTAAATCTGCCAGTCTTTCTCACGATTCCAAGTTGTCTGACATTCTTCGATAATAATGAGTCAATCTGGTATTTTCTGGAAGATATGAACAATGTCCAGTGGGAATGGACCAAAAAGGCGGAGACCAGCGACTGATGTGGCAGACTGTGCATCGAATGTTGAGAGAAGAAGGCATCGAAGATGTGTTCGAGCACCAGCTACTCAACACCCTTGAATCATTGTGGGACGAGACAGTTGTTACCTGCGCGACCGGATGGAACAACAACATGCAGGCCATGAACATCTAAACTATGAATAGAAGCAGATACGAGCCGTTCTGGACGTCTTGAAAGTGTCTGAACTCGCCCCTCAACTTGTCACACAGCACGTCGGAGGTTCAACAAGCGATAGAACGAATTTGAAGTTGGAGTGTGGCTCTTCTGGGAAACAGGTGTTCATGTTTCGAGGAGGCGTGTTGGAAGGCGGTTGTCTGACTCTCTTCACCAACCGTGCCTGCCCCATCCTCGCTCCCTCCTCGTCCGAACTCCATTTGAGTGCATTCTCCTCATCGCCCTCGAACATCTGCAGACGTGTGCACAGCATTCACTTTCCCCAATCCGAGAACACACCAGCTCGTGCGACTTCATCTCACGTACTTCGTCAGTCCCTCCCTCCCGCGAGATCAACTCGGCCGACATCAGCACTCCGCTGCCAGCTTCCCTCACCCACATGAGGGAACGTTCGTGTCCTGCTCCACTCGCCTCCATCTCTGCATCTGTCTCCGTTTGTGTCGATGCAACTGATCTCTAACGAATAACCAGCGATTGGTGTTGGAAATGCTTGTCTGAACGGGTACTTGGCACAAATTGACTCCTCTCGACCCAAACTCCTATTTTCAGTTCTGTCGCTTGTCCACGCTTGGCATTCTCCGTTCTAGCGAGTCCACGATGACATCGTGTGAGACTCCACAGATCTGTTGGACGCAGAACCAAAGTGGACAGAATCGAAATAAGAACGTCATCGATCATCCACTCTTCAAACAAATCTTTCATTTTGTCTGGTTCACAAACTTCCTCTTCATTCGTTTTCATCTACATCTTCATTGAATCCGTTTTACTGTTCCTTTGAAAGATTATTTCATCTCAATCTCATTATTTCATTTTGTTAAAGTCTGACTCTTAACGAGTGATTCTTTCCGAATCAGAAAGAATGAACCCGATAATTCAGACAACAGATGCTTCATCAAGTACAACGCGTTCTGATTTGACCACCCCTGACTTTCCATTTTCGATGGATTGCTCAGCGTTCCTGAATTTGGATGAAGAAAACTTGAATCAGATGACGATATAATCGTTTGTCTTCGGTCCTAGTTGCCACTATGAAGTTGAAACCTGCCTTTGACGACACTCTAGAAGGAAAGCAGTGAATCTTTCATCTGTGTTTTGGGAGGATGAAGAATCAAGCGATGATTTTCTCAACAAATTTGGAGAAACCAGAGATGATTCTCTGACAGACTTCGTGGAATCGATTAGGTGCTCATTTCCTCACCCAGTCAGATCATCACCACAGCAGCAATGGAGATACTTGAGAAAGTGATTCTAAAAGTTCACCCAAAGTCCGACTTTCTCTCGTCAAAGCTGATCTGATCCCTCAACTTATCCCATCTCCTCAATCCACTATCTCTCCTTCGCTGAAGCAGTCGATATCCACACCTCTCGTAGCCATCAACAACACAGTCTGGTCCACATCTCCGGATGGTATCGAAGAAATCGGAATTAGAGATGGCCGTGAAGAACAAGCTGTTCAGGAGATAGTCTTGAAGCAAATTTGATACCTTCGGGAGAAGTATATTTCCGCCATTTGTGCATGAACCGCTTCTCGATCATCGATGGTGACCAATCGGGGTTTTTCTGACACTTCGTCCAACTCGAAATATCTCCTGCTTATCAACCAACAATGGAATTTGTTCTGAATATGCCAGTCGTTCTCACGATTCCAAGCTGTCTCACATTCTTCCAATCTGATGAGTCAATCTGGTACTTTCTGATTATCATGTTCAATGTCCAGCAGAAATGGAACGATAGAAGGGGAAATCTGCGACAGACGGGGACGAATGCTTCGAATGTTGAGAATGGAGGGCATCGACGATGTGATTGAACAAAAGCTGCAAAATGACAAAGAAGGATCATGGGAAGAGATATTGTTACCGACTCGATCGACTGGAACAATATGCAGGGCATGAACATTCCAAAATTTGAATCGAAAATGACGAGAAAAACGAAAATGGGCGATTTCTTTGAAAGGTCGCAAAACACTATGGTGCGTCCCAAAAAAATCATTTTTTGCACAATTACCGTTCATCTGTTTAGTCGACAAGAGAGTGAATTACTGGATTTCAAGTAGGATCGCGTCGATAAAGCCATTTTTTGATCCGGACACTTTTGCACACTTTTATCACAGAACAAGTTGAAAATGGAGAAATGATGTAAAACAACGTAAAACCCTATTCTGTGAGAGAACCAATACAAATACATCTATTTGAAGAAAAGATGAAAAGTGCGGATCGAAGATTCGACAAGATTGATGAATTTAGACTTAAGAATTGGAGAGATATATCCAATTAAGGTGGTTTGAGATATAAAGTGAAGGGAAATTGAGATTGATCTGAATTAGAGGATAGGAGGACGATCAACAAGTCCGTGTCAGTTTGTGGATCTATAAGATGAGAAATTCATGACAAAGATACATGATCGAGTGAAAACAGGAGAAAGCATCAGATAGGTGAACAGGCCAGATTGTTTTCTGCCTGTTAGACACGATCCGGTCTCACCTGAAAAAAGTGCTGAGTGTCTGTCAATGTGAACGAAATAAATGACACAAACCAAAAGAATCGCATGCAATACACGGTATAAGGTCGGTTCAATCATCGATCTGACCGATTAAAGTTGTTTGATGGAGAATGAGTCACCTGATCTTTGAATTTGTAGAAAAGTGAGTGAAATGAAAAGAGATAATATAAACCTTCAAGATGGAGATTTTGATTGTTCCTGGAGATGAATAGCTCTCAACGATCTTCAAATGTTGACGGAGTTGTAACGTCCTTCATCCAGAATCGCCCAAATTCATGTCCGCGGAAGAGAAAACACGTCGCTAGCACTGGAAAGGAAAAGACCAACGACACGATTGAC